>VSWD01000012.1:59920504-60520504 GCA_033119305.1 Pinctada imbricata | reverse complement strand
TTTAGCAAGTCCTCCAAAAACATTCGGCTGCAGCACCTACAGAAAAACACCAAAACACCCGTATGCAAAAATGAAAGTGTTAAGACATACACTGCAAGGAACTCAAAAGGCACACCAAACACGGTATCAAAACACTAATCACAAAAGACTACACATAAACCAACGAGGCCTACATTATGCGTAATCGGTGCCACACTTGAAGGAAAGAAACAAAGACTAACAGTGTATGGGGGATGTATAGGGTTGTCTGTCTGCAGCTCAGTTTTCGCTCGATTCCAGACTTTCAGTGTCTCGATTATTTTGTGAAATCATTACGTGCTGTTTGAATCTTCTCGCATTAAACACCACCTCCTTCCTCCGTTTTTCCTTACGTGTATGTGTTCCATTGTGTTGGACATCTCATCCTTATTTTTTCATGACATTTTTCCATACGGCTTGCAAGTAAGCTACTTGTTCAGGGTGATATTACATAACAGCTGAAATCATTACTCAGAATGATTCAGGGGTATAATTTTAAAAACATATCAGATCCCCCATTCCAGAATTCTGGATTGCGATTGAATGGCTGTCATTATCATCAAACAAGAAATATTTACCTGATATACATCAATATCTACATCAAGACAATCAACAAATTGTACAAGTTTTCATTGAACTGTTGCGAGGAGACGCTAACTCTCACCTGGTCTCATTCTGGAATGTTATTCATTCAGTGGTTCGCAACCGTCCGTATGTAAATTCTAATGATTTTGCTATACCTTCTAGACTTTGAGACTGGATAACAGATGGGCATTTAATTGATGTTTGTTCAAGTTGAAGAACCTTGGAATTTGCACTTCGCACTTAAGGGGTCATATAAATGAAGTTAAAGGAGGCATGTCTGAATACATAAGCGATCAAAAGAAGAGAGGGGGGCTTAATCCGTCCTTCCCTACCTCATCTATTAAAAGTAGAACCCATGTTTTCGGAGACATCTTGCATTCACTGACACTAATATGGCTTTTGGCATTATACAGTCCCTTCGAAGTGCAAAGTCCGAATCCCATGAGGAATATCTAATAGGTTACTTCAACTCTAAGTTCAGTTCTCTTAGAAGAGCGTACTTAGAAATCAATTGCTTTTCACTTCATACAACTACCTCAGTACCCAGCTTCACAAAACTTCTTACGAAAAAGTTTAGGAATTTTCGTAACTTTCATCATTAAGAAAAAAAGATTGAAATGTTTTTCAATTTAGATTCTTGTGTGCGTTCTGATATCATTTCTACATAATAAATATAAATTTAGAAACAAAATATTGCGATTTTTATTTCATTTATAAGTAGTACTGCAAGATCCAATGTTACGAAAATTCCCAAAATCTTTTCGGAAGTATTTTTGTGAAACAGGTTGCAGATCTCGAGCTTTCAAAATACAATTGAAAGTGTTGGAAGATGGTAAAATATGTCAAGCATGTCAAGCATTCACATCTTTGAAGGTAGACGTCATGAAAAAAAAAAAAAGAAAAATGTATAATTATGTGACTCAAAAGAAGAAATTCCGCAAGTTATAAAAACAGACATTTACTTTTCTTTACTAAATTTGATAAACAAGTCATGGTTAAAAAAAATATAAAAACAATTCAAAAACTGACAAATTAAGAACTAGAGAAATTGCTATTTTTCATACATGCACTACTCGAAGTAAGATCTCCCTTCTTCCAAATAAAAATGAACTGTAAACTAACCTAGAACATTAAAGAAACTAGCACTCATAGCGGCAAAATACATGTACGCCATCACAACATAAAATGTTGAGTCTTCTGTAGGCAAAGAAGTAAAAATGGAGATATAAATCACATTAAAGGTTTCCCAATTTCCTTTACAAATATGGATAACAGCATTAAAAGCTTTCGACTTAACAATAAATTAGCAGATTTTATATGAACCTCGAGCACTAGCCATTATCATTTAAGGTCTTTCAAACTGATGTCTTCGAACACTGAGATTCCAATATCAACAACTTTCTGGTTTCAAGGTTTTACAGTACGGCCTTCAGAGATCAAGAAAGAATAAAATTATTGCGAGGAAATGTTCACCATTTGCTATGTATGATTTTCACATTTCACATTTTATTCAGAGGTCTTTTTTCGTCATTGAATTTAAAATGCATGGTTCAACTTCAGTGTTGTTTAATCTAACTCGCAAATTACACAAGTTGTCGATATGTCCACTATCAACGTTTACATTAACTTTATTTCTTCTTAATTCGTTTGACATTCAATGGATCTATCTCAGTCTTAGCTAGAGTAATCTACAATCTTTCAATAGAGTACTTGGCTTCATATAGTATGACTTCATACTTGACTTCATATATCATTGAAATTAATATAACTACCAGGTCTACTTTACCTTCTTATAGTTAAAAAATGCTCTCTGATCTTAGGTCATATTATTTCGATTGCAAGCCAAATCACCACTGCAACCTTTAACGCGACTAAATCTACCTGACTACAGTAAAAAAAAAAAACTCCTGAACATGAATAAATCTACTTGACTAGTGTGTACAGACTAGAATATCTATAGAGCTTGACTAGAATGAGTTAAAGAAGATCCTGACGATAATCTCAACAGCACTCACAATAGAGCACAAAATTAAACATCGACGAACCGCTAGCAAGCTAGAGGTGGGACCAGGTGCCCGGGAGGAGTAAGCATCCCCTGTTGGCTAGCCGCACCCGCCGTCGATGTTTACGAAGCATGGAAATGAAAATATATAAAATTCATGCACTGTCTGACGTTATGTCTATATAGAAAGTGCTATGGCGACAATGTCAGGGAAGTATATTCAAAACACTTACTGTCAAACCCCTCGCGGGGAACTTTTTTACGAGCTCCACACGGCAAAGGGCATAAGTGTGACACAAATGAGTTAAAGAAGATCCTGACGATAATCTCAACAGCACTCACAATAGAGCACAAAATTAAACATCGACGAACCGCTAGCAAGCTAGAGGTGGGACCAGGTGCCCGGGAGGAGTAAGCATCCCCTGTTGGCTAGCCGCACCCGCCGTCGATGTTTACGAAGCATGGAAATGAAAATATATAAAATTCATGCACTGTCTGACGTTATGTCTATATAGAAAGTGCTATGGCGACAATGTCAGGGAAGTATATTCAAAACACTTACTGTCAAGTAATGCATGTCCATATAGACATTCAAAGTTCTTTGCTCGAGGAATCTACAAACAGCAATTTGATAGCAAATCTAAACACTCAGTCTGTTCTTCGCATCATAGCTAAGACATTTACTTTTCTTTACTAAATTTGACTAACATGTCATGGTAAAAAAGATATGAAAACAATTTAAAAACTGACAAATTAAGAACTAGAGAAATTGCTATTTTTCATACATGCACTACTCGAAGTCAGATCTCCTCCCTTCTTCCAAATAAAAAAGAACTGTAAACTAACCTAGACCATTAAAGAAACAAGCACTCATGGCGGCAAAATACATGTACGCCATCACAACACATAATGTTGAGTCTTCTGTTGGCAAAGAAGTAAAAATGGAGATATAAATCACATTAAAGGTTTCCCAATTTCCTTTACAAATATGGATAACAGCATTAAAAGCTTTCGACTTAACAATAAATCAGCAGACTTTATATGAACCTCGAGCACAAGCCATTATCATTTAAGGTCTTTCAAACTGATGTCTTCAAACACTGAGATTCCAATATCAACAACTTTCTGGTTTCAAGGTTTTACAGTACGGCCTTCAGAGGACAAGAAAGAATAAAATTATTGCGAGGAAATGTTCACCATTTCCTATGTATGATTTTCACATTTCACATTTTATTCAGAAGTGTTTTTTCGTCATTGAATTTAAAATTCATGGTTCAACTTCAGTGTTGTTTAATCTAACTCGCAAATTACACAAGTTGTCGATATGTCCACTATCAACGTTTACATTAACTTTATTTCTTCTTAATTCGTTTGACATTCAATGGATCTATCTCAGTCTTAGCTAGAGTAATCTACAATCTTTCAATAGAGAACTTGGCTTCATATAGTATGACTTCATACTTGACTTCATATATCATTGAAAATAATATAACTACCAGGTCTACTTAACCTTCTTATAGTTAAAAAATGCTCTCTGAACTTGGGTCATATTATTTCGATTGCAAGCCAAATCACCACTGCACCCTTTAACGCGACTAAATCTACCTGACTACAGTAAAAAAAAAATCTCCTGAACATGAATAAATCTACTTGACTAGTGTATACAGACTAGAATATCTATAGAGCTTGACTAGAAGTAATGCATGTCCATATAGACATTCAAAGTTCTTTGCTCGAGGAATCTACAAACAGCAATTTGATAGCAATTCTAGAGCACTCGGTCTGTTCTTCGCATCATAGCTAAGTGCCATCCTGATAATTTCCTTGAATTTGCAGTTCTCAGGGAAAATACTGAGAAATGCTTGCATGGCGTCCGGAGGATGACAGTCTTTCATGCGAGTGAGAATATAGGCCCCTAGGTCATCATCTGGTGGAATGGACCATGCCGGCATCTCCGTAAACAACTCTAATATGGTACAACCAGTGCTCCATATGTCTGAGTAAGAGGTAGCACTACTCTGATTCATGAACACCTCAGGTGCTTGATAAGCCAGTGTACCAGGCTGTAATGACCCCATGGACGTAGAGATAGAACTGTTCATAGTCTTCAGTTTACTGATCCCAAGGTTACAGAGGCGGATTCTCTTTAACTCCCTGGACACCAGAACGTTTTCAGGTTTAATATCCATGTGAATAATGGGTGGACTCTGATTGTGTAAATAGGCAACAGCTTTGATCACACTTCTGGTTATTTCCATCTTTATGTCTAAAGGAATTATCCCTTCATGATCATCAAAGATAACTTCCTCAAGATTTTTCCCATCATTCAACTCCAGTATCATGTACAGTTTGTTTTTCTCAGTGGTGTAAGCCATGAGTTGTATTATGTTTGGGTGACGAATTTTGCTGTGAATTTTCAACTCCTGTATTATTATTGGTTTTGTAAATTTCATGCGCTTGACATCCGTTTCTTTTACGGCAACATCAGTTCCAAGCCACTGAGCCCTTCTCACTTTTCCAAAAGTTCCCCTGGCAATCTCCTCCCCTAGTGCTAGATCAGTCAGTGCAACTCTTGGCAAGATTAAACATTCATTTTCATTCACATCAGTTTCATGGATGGTGCTACCCTCTGGTTTATCATTCAGCAATGGCTGGTTTTGAGACTCCAGATCTTGTTCTGAGTTGTTAGACACATTCACATCCATGAGATCTGTTGTCTCAGGAGAACTAGATAATACTTCTTGTTCCGCTCCAGGTCTCACAGTTTGCTGAGGAACATCCTGTGAGCTAGTCATTTGCACATCAGGGTCTTGAGGACGAGTAGACTGAACTTGTAAATCTTGCGGACAGGAAGATTCCATAGTGAGATCTTTCTCAGTAACAGAATGAACTGACTGTTTTTCAGGGGATCCAAACTCCATATGTCCGTCTTGAGTTTTTAAAGACTGTGCTGATCTGTTGGGAGGATTAGAAGATACTACAGAGTCAGACTGCACTGGTTGATCCTGAATGTTACAAGAAAATTCCTTTGAATGATTTGACAACTTGATCCGTTTAGGACAGCTTGAAGCACTCTCTTCTTCAACTTCAGATCCATCCGGGACACTTGGATCTGTACTTGGCTGTTCTTCAGGAATTAAAGGCTCTAAAGTCTTTGTCTATGGGCAATCCGTCATTGATAGACTGAAACAATTTTGGTGTTCGTGAGGTTTGAGCTGTGCTGCTGGGTAAATTTACTGCTAATACATCTGATAAGGCTGTTTGAACAGGGATAAGGTTTTCCTCTACTCGGCAAATATCATCACACATCACTAATTGGCCACCAAAAACAATCCCAACAGTATAACTTCCTGGAGTTGATACCTTCATGGTACATGCATTTATTCCTTCAAACACAACTTCATCATCCTTGAACCATCGATAAAGATATCCAAGATCATGCATATGAGTAAGCACCCCCAAGATTAGATCACACTCATTCATTCCATGTAATAAGCAGGGACCACGTAGGAAAAGACAGGCTTCTAATCTGGCAGGTACTGTGTTTTTGTATTTATATGTTCCATCTGCTAGTTGCCTGAGATATATTTTTCCTAACTTTTCAATGTACGTAAGGTTGAAGCCATCATGTGTTATACAGTTGTACTGATCATATGGTATATGGCAGTTCATCGTTGAATGCTTGTAGCAGCTCCTCATAGACGTACAAGATAGAGTACTGTAAGTGTTTGAGAATTTTGACCATGTTTTCCTTCTGAAAGTCAGAATGATTTTGCCTGGAGCCTTACCATTCACAAGGAGAACTTTCTTTGTTTCATTTTCTTCCGGCCTTGAATGCTGTGATTCTTCATTTTCCAGTCTTCCTTCCTCGTGGTCTTTTCTCCCAGCGCATGCAGCAGTTACTGTTTCGGGGTCATCCGTCTTGAATTTTGTTCTAATGTAGAACTTGTTGTGTCTCGTGCATGTTGAGGAATTCATATTCATTGTCTTTAAGTACTGAAGAAATGTACATTCTGCATCGCTTAAAGATTCTATTGATTCATTACTAGAGTTTGCAAGTGAAACATTCATGTCCTTGAGATTGCCGAATACACATATCCCTTTAGGAAAGAAAGATGCGGTACCTTTCTCTATTATGGTCTTCACACTAATGTTTGCATCATGAAGATCAAGTTCAAGAAGCTTTTGTCCACTTCCTTTCTTTTTGTTTCCAGGTACTACTTTGTATTTCCCAGAAGAGAAATGCTGCCATCCTAGGTACAGCTTACAGAATCTTGGCATATCTTGCCAACTGGCAGAAGTCTCCTCTGCATTGCTGTCCATCTGAAAAAAAATAAAATAATCGCCTTAGAAAACACCACAGCTTTCAAAAATATAGTGTAAATGTCTTTATAATCAACTCTGCTAAAGAGTTGGACATGATTTCATTTTCATCATTGAATGACAGGTGCCTATTAACCGCTTTGTACATAAATAATGTCAATTGTCTCATCTTATGTCCTTAATATGTGATTGGCTTACAAAAAAGAAGTTGACCTTAGGTATTAAGGTCGTTCGGTATAGGCGTCATATCGAAGTTGCGCTTTCCGTATAACAACTTCATTTGATACAAATCATATATATTCTGAAAGAAGAACATTCATTCTATAAAAGTCTGTAAATAATGTTTATTTTCAAAGTGTTTCTTAAGTGTAATATCGTAACAAAGTCTACACATGACGCTACACGCATGAAGTTATTTTGCGTCGTACTTCAGTATTAAATTTGTAAAGATGGCGTAAAATAAGATAAGAAATACAACTGAATGTCATAATAATTACCCAGTCATGAAAGCTTTAAATTTGTTCTAATCGGTTATGTAAAATATAAACATTTATTCGGAATGTGCAGAGAAAATTTTACTTATTCTTAAAGAAGCCCTTCATAACATGTCGCAAATTACGATCTAAATGCGTTTTGAGTCAATTCTTTGACACAAGTCGAGATTTTATCACAAAACGTCTTCAATGCAGATTTACTCTACAAATAAATGAAATATAAAACACCGCTAAAGACGGTATGGCCGGATTGCAAAGTAAGTTTTTGTCACCAACTGGGTCAAGGTCACTAAGTCAAATATTACAGCATACATTGAGAGGTCTTGTCAGAGGCAACCTACATGTATAATATAAAGTTTCTACTGTATACAGTTCCTTAGATTTTGCTTAAACCAGGAACTGTAACCAAAGTCTTTAACTAGGTCAAAGTCCAAGGTCAAGGTCACTAGGTCTAATGTTACGGCATAAATTGAAAGGTCTCATCATGGGCAACCTAAATGTATAATATAAGATTTCTACTGCATACATTCTTTAGATTTTGCTTAAACCAAGAACTTTAACCAAAATCTTTAACTAGGTCAAAGTTCAAGGTCAAGGTCACTGGGTCAAATGTTACGGCATAAATTGAAAGGTCTCATCATGGGCAAGCTACATGTATAATATAAAGTTTCTACTGCATACAGTTCCTTAGATTTTGCTTAAACCAGGAACTTAAACCAAAATCTTTAACTAGGTCAAAGTCCACGGTCAAGGTCACTATGTCAAATGTTTCGGCATAAATTGAAAGGTCTTGTCATGGGCAACCTAAATGTATAATATAAAGTTTCTACTGCATATAGTTCCTTAGATTTTGCCTCAACCAGAAAATTTAACCAAAATCTTTAACTAGGTCAAAGTCCAAGGTCAAGGTCACTAGGTCCAATGTTACGGCATAAATTGAAAGGTCTCATCATGGGCAACCTAAATGTATAATATAAGGTTTCTACTGCATACAGTTCCTTAGACTTTGCTTTAACCAGAAACTTTAACCAAAATCTTTAACTAGGTCAAAGTCCAAGGTCAAGGTCACTAGGTCCAATGTTATGGCATAAATTGAAAGATCTCGACATTGGGCAACCTAAATGTATAATATAAGGTTTCTACTGCATACAGTTCCTTAGATTTTGCTTAAACAAGAATCTTTAACCAAAATCTTTAACTAGGTCAATGTCCAAGGTCAAGGTACACTAGGTCAAATGTTACGTTATAAATTGAAAGATCTCGTCATGGGCAACATACATGTATAATATAATAAAAGTTTCTACTGCATACAGTTCCATAGATTTTGCTTACACCAGGAACTTAAACCAAAATCTTTAACTAGGTCAAAGTCCACGGTCAAGGTCACTAGGTCAAATGTTTCGGCATAAATTGAAAGGTCTTGTCATGGGCAACCTTCATGTATCATATAAAGTTTCTACTGCATATAGTTCCTTAGATTTTGCCTCAACCAGAAACTTTAACCAAAATGTTGACGGCAGACGGACAGACGGACGGACAGACGGACATCGTCAATCTATAGACCGGAATTGCTTTGCAATCCGGCCAAAAATAAATCAAAACATGCTTTAGTTTTTCTGCTTTTTTCACATCTATCTGCATATGTAACCTGATTTACGTCAAATTTCTGTGATGTTTTGTTGCGACGCAGTAAGTAATACATGTATTGCGTAATCCTATATTTGTGAATGGATTTTTCAAATTGCTTCATCAAAATATACAAAATAATCTAAGCATTTAGAAAATATATAATATTGTATATTCAGCATACACAGTAGTGACGTTATTTTTAATATTAAATGCGTGCTTCTAGAAATATTTCTTCATTTTTGCTCGAAAAAGAGTGAAAAAAATAAGATTATTTCATCATTAAATGAAAAATTAAAAAAAAACTAGTCGAGATATTTCCTTTATTTTCAGATTATATATTCTTGAAGATATTTTGACTATATTTATTAAAAGAAAATGATCAAAACATGGTGTAGTTTTTTTTTTTTTGCTGTTTTCAACTGTATCTTGATCATAAATTTGACTTCCCGTCATTTTTGGCTAATCTTTAACGACGACGTCAAAATATAAATATAGTGTAGAGCGATGCAGCGCCGTCATAATTGTTATCTTATTTATCGTCATACAAGTAATATCGATCTCATCTAAACAACAGCTTCAAATGAATATCATCTTTCGGATACCATTTGACAGAGAACGAAAAGTCATTCATTGTTGAATTAAAAAGATAAGAATTCCTCTTATTCAAATACAATTACACATTGCCTTAGCATTTTCGTACAATAGAAACAGGATATATAATGCAACTGTAAATAAAGCAAACAAAGAAATATAACAAAAGAAAAATAAAGCCTGTGTTTGTGAAACACGAATGCCCCCGGTGGCATCTTTGTTAGTATAAACGCTATTTTCTGTTGAGTAAGTGAAAGGTCAAAGTCAAGGTGACGAAGTCAAAACTTTTTGCTATCAATGAAATGGTCTTCTCACAAGGAATACACATGTGAAATATGAAAGCCCTATCACTTACTATTCAAAAGTTATGCCCAATGTTAAAGTTTTTGAAAAGTAGGTCAAAGGTCAAGGTCAAGGTAATGAGGTCAAAAATTTTGGTATCAATGGAAAGGTCTTGTCACAAGGAATACACATGTGAAATATGAAAGCCCTATCACTTACCATTCAAAAGTTATGCCCAATGTTAAAGTTTTTGAAAAGTAGGTCAAAGGTCAAGGTCAAGGTGACGCGGTCAAAAATTTTGGTATCAATGGAAAGGTCTTGTCACAAGGAATACACATGTGAAATATGAAAGCCATATCACTTACCATTCAAAAGTTATGCCCAATGTTAAAGTTTTTGAAAAGTAGGTCAAAGGTCAAGGTCAAGGTGACGAGGTAAAAAATTTTGGTATCAATGGAAAGGTCTTGTCACAAGGAATACACATGTGAAATATGAAAGCCCTATCACTTACCAATCAAAAGTTATGCCCAATGTTAAAGTTTTTGAAAAGTAGGTCAAAGGTCAAGGTCAAGGTCACGAGGTCAAAAATTTTGGTATCAATGGAAAGGTCTTGTCACAAGGAATACACATGTGAATATGAAAGCCCTATCACTCACCATTCATAAGTTATGCCCAATGTTAAAGTTTTTGAAAAGTAGGTCAAAGGTCAAGGTCAAGGTCACGAGGTCAAAAATTTTGGTATCAATGGAAAGGTCTTGTCACAAGGAATACACATGTGAAATATGAAAGCCCTACCACTTACCATTCAAAAGTTATGCCCAATGTTAAAGTTTTTGAAAAGTAGGTCAAAGGTCAAGGTCAAGGTAACGAGGTCAAAATTTTTGGTATCAATGGAAAGGTCTTGTCACAAGGAATACACATTTGAAATATGAAAGCCCTATCACTTACCATTCAAAAGTTATGCCCAATGTTAAAGTTTTTAGTTCGGACAAACAGACAAACAGACAGACAGACAGACAGACAAACAGACGGACAGGCCAAAAACTATATGCCCCCGAATCTGTGATTCCGGGGCATAACAAACAAACAAACAAAAAGAATGTTTTGATTGATTTTACATCTGTGAAGGTATACGGGTATCTGGTTAGCTCAGTCTTTATGAACGTCTGCTAAGATAAAACGGCGAAAACATTTCACAATAAAGACTCATTATCATGATTATAGGCAGCAAGATAATAAGATGGATTGGGACTGACGTGCAGACAACATACATCCAGAATTGCAGATTTTTAGCTCTATTAATAAAAGATGTTCCAAAGGTTATGCATTTCATGCAAGTCCTCTCATATAAACAAATAACAATGTTTCCTGTTTTCATAGCATTCTGCGTACATTTTATATACTAAACTACTATTTTATCAAAGGGACCCAAGTCAGAATATAAGTCAATTTGTTGGGTCTCTTGAGATCACAGCGTAAACTCACTCCGCTTTTACACAGAGATGCCGCCGTCTGTCCGAGCAGGTTTTATTTTTCTTTTTTTTTCAATTTTGTATCATTTTAATCTGCAAGAAATAGCCTGTCGTCCGTCATTATCTTGTAATTCAACTTCTTTTTTTTTTTTTTTTTTTTTTTCGTAATGATTCTTGAAACAAATGAGAATGACGTTGTCAAGATACATTCCTTTTCTCGGCGAACGTAAAGCTGACGTTGCGAAAGGTTAAAGCTTTTTTTTTTTAGCTCATTCGATTTCAGAAACAAATAAAGCTATTGTTGATATAGAAACATTTCTAGATTAAGGAGAGCTTACCCTCTAGCTCATTCGCTTATATATTTTCCTCCGAATAACTTTTCTCGATAACATTTACCGTTAAATTGAGATATATCATAAAATTTCGATATTATTTGCGCTTTTCTTGACACGAAACTATAGGTAAAGTGTTGTAACTTGAAAATAATACCATTATAATTCTAAAGAAATTTACACTTTCATTGTAAAAGCAAAGTACTAGTGCTTATTGAACTTTTTGTGGGATGCCCAATGAAACACATGTTAGTAACGTCGCTAAGAAGACAATTTACGCATCGCGCGAAAATAAGCCGTTTTACAAATTTGACGGTTTAGAAAAAATTGCTCATATTCAAACGCAATTTTTGGTACAAACATTCAGAAAAGATCTTTCTGATTCCATAGATACCAATTTCATTTCAATCCGTTCATAAATAAGAGAATTACGCGACGTTGAGTTTTAGAAACCTCTAGGGGATATATATGCTGGCTAGAGTTACGTTCCTTAGGTGTACCGAACGTCTTTCAGTTCCATCATAGAAACAGATAGGACATATGGAGAAAAGACAGATGGAATTAAAATAATATGGCAGGATCTGCAAATACAGTGGCATTAAATCGGATGGATTTTCAAGGTCAACCTCCATGGGCAGTACTTGAAATTATCCACCCATTATGTTTGATCCCAATTGTCAAGTCCAGTAATCATCGAAATCCTTGCAAATCTTTATGTGATATTTTGTATATAAAACGTAACAAGCAAGATGTATTTGTGAAACACATTAGTTGGCAGCTTTTCATTTTGAACAGAAATGTCAAAGAGTAGGGTCAAGGTCACAGACCATGGATCTTTCACTAAGAACCCTTATGCTGAGGACACAAGATGAAAGGTACTATACACAAGCAAGGTAAGGTATGAACATCCTTTATTTCAAATTAGAATTTGAAGTCAATTAAAAAGGTCAAGGTCATTGGGTCAATGATCATTAAATTAAGAGCATTACTTGCCATAAGAAAGGCAAAAGTGAAATATGAACACCCTACCATTAAAGAAAATGAAGATATTGTTAAAAGTCACAATTTACATGTAAAAAATCTAAGCTGTATCTAATATGGAATAGAAGTTCTAGTCAGAATTCTAAAACTAAGGTCAGTCATGAAGGTCAAGGTCAAGAATCTTGGCGCCAACAAAATTTTATCGTCAAAAGGAGGATACATGTGAAATGAGCATGTGATAACTCATAAGCATATTATCTTTGATGAAGTTGAGACATCTCTGAAAGTGTTGTATCCTGAAAGTCAAAGTCCAAGGTCGCGGTCACAGGGAAAGATCCTGTCAAAACCAATTACCATGTGAATGATCTAAACTGTATATATTTGATTCTAAAGACATGGCCAAGGTTAATGTTTCCAACAGACAAACAGAAAGAGACAGACAGAAAAGCAGACAAGCAGAGAAACAGACAAGCAGAGAAACAGACAAAATGAAACAGACAAACAGACAAGCAGAGAAACAGACAAAATGAAACAGACAAACAGACAAGCAGAGAAACAGACAAAATGTAACAGACAAACAGACAAGCAGAGAAACAGACAAAATGAAACAGACAAACAGAGAAACAGACAAACAGAGAAACAGGCAAGCAGAGAAACAGACAAAATGAGACAGACAAACAGACAAAATGAAACAGACAAACAGACAAAATGAAACAGACAAACAGATAAACAGACAAAATGAAACAGACAAACAGACAAACAGAGAAACAGACAAAATGAAACAGGCAAGCAGAGAAACAGACAAAATGAAACAGACAAACAGACAAAATGAAACAGACAAACAGACAAAATGAAACAGACAAACAGACAAGCAGAGAAACAGACAAAATGAAACAGACAAACAGACAAAATGAAACAGACAAACAGGCAAGCAGAGAAACAGACAAAATGAAACAGACAAACAGACAAAATGAAACAGACAAACAGACAAACAGACAAATTGAAACAGACAAGCAGAGAAACAGACAAAATGAAACAGACAAACAGACAAGCAGAGAAACAGACAAAATGAAACAGACAAACAGAGAAACAGACAAAATGAAACAGGCAAGCAGAGAAACAGACAAAATGAAACAGACAAACAGACAAGCAGAGAAACAGACAAAATGAAACAGACAAACAGAGAAACAGACAAAATGAAACAGACAAGCAGAGAAACAGACAAAATGAAACAGACAAAGAGCCAAGCAGAGAAACAGACAAAATGAAACAGACAAACAGACAAGCAGAGAAACAGACAAAATGAAACAGACAAACAGAGAAACAGACAAAATGAAACAGACAAGCAGAGAAACAGACAAAATGAAACGGACAAACAGACAAGCAGAGAAACAGACAAAATGAAACAGACAAACAGAGAAACAGACAAAATGAAACAGGCAAGCAGAGAAACAGACAAAATGAAACAGACAAGCAGAGAAACAGACAAAATGAAACAGACAAGCAGAGAAACAGACAAAATGAAATAGACAAAGAGAGAAACAGACAGGGAAATAAGAAAAAGACAGACAGGACAAAATCAATATGTTCCTGATCTTTAATACATGTATGTAGGCATAAAAAATTAAGTCATTTTTATTCCAGAGTAAATGTCAGCTTTTAAGGTCAAGGAGAGTAGCAGCAACATACTAAAATATCAAAACGATCATATTTATTGGTTTAAGGCATTAGGGATATAGTACTCTACTTCTAGTTGTTTTGATCACAGAAAAATTAAATACCATGAAGTCAAAAATGGCCAAAGTCGCCAGGCTTCGGCAATGCTTTGGTTCATGCATTTTCATGGCGTGTTGAATAAAGCATCAATAAAGACAAAATCAGTAAAACTGATGGATGCTTCAAGAATACAATAATTTTGATACCAAATCTTTGATTTTCTAAGTGTCTTTGACCTTTCAGAAATGATAATGAATGACCTTGACATTTAATCCTAATATGACCTTGAAGACTTTTAGTCTGAAAGCCCAATTCATGTAAAACAGTTTGTGAAGTTTGAAAAAATTATCCCCATTAAGTAATATAAGTTACATAGTGTGTAGTTTACCTGATATAGGATATAACTTTTAATAATAAGGGGTTGGTAGATTTCATATGGGACGAGAGCTTTCAGCATTTTATGTCCACTAGATCCTAAGAATTAGAAAACAAGAGCCCAAGGGGACACAAAACTCACCTAATACCAATGCACACTCTTAACCAACTAATATTGCATTATGATAGTGTCAGTGCTAGAATTTGAATCCACAACCTTTGTACTATATACACATAAACCATTTTTCAAAATTTAAAAAAATAAAAAAAAAAATCAAATTTAGGCATGAAATATATATCACAGCAGTAAGAGACTTAAATATGTGAAATACACAGTGAAAGAGTGTGCAAAACGGTAAAAAAAAATGAAAATTGAAAAAAAAAGTTTTGTCAAAAATGAAATTAAAAGTATTCAGATGATTTAAAAGTGCAAAATTTGGGGTGCCGATGGCGGGACTTGAACCCACAACCCTTAGGTCCATGTGCACAGTAAACATATCTATTCATATTTGAGAAAATTCATTAAAATTCAAAAAAGAAGAGTATAGCATGTAATGTATGTCAAATAAACAAGTAACTTAAATATGACAAACATGCACTAAATGAGGGCACAAAACCATACATTTATAGAGTTAGTCAAAGAAACAGTTCAAAAATGAGCATTTCTGACAAAGTCCAAAAAGATGTCAAAAAACACGTCAAACATTTGACTACTGACTGGAACTAAAAACTACAACATTAAGAAATCCTTCTAGACCATCCAGATGCTTTCCGTTTGTCAATATGTGCTTCAGTTCTGAAGATGAAGTTTGTCAAAGAAGGGTACCCCTGTGACGTACTTTTGCCTGTGGTGGCACCACCTATTGACGGATCCGGACAAAAACATAGGTGTTCACAGATTACGAAGCTCACCTCGTGGCAGCAAAATTCAATTCAAAAATAATTCTAAGTACATATATACTGGCTTTTAAAGGCAAAATCTTTCAAGCGGAAAAGGTAGGTCAAGGTCATTTTAAGAAAGTTTGATCAAAGATACATTCAATATGCAAGTTTGGTACATGTAGCACTTATACTTTGCTCAATATTGGCTTTTAAAGGTGAAATCACTCAAGCTGAAAAAGTAGGTGAAGGTCATTTTATGAAAGTTTGATCAAAGATAAATCCAATATGTAAGTTTGGTACATGTAGCACTTATACTTTGCTCAATATCGGCTTTTAAAGCAAAATCACTCGAGTGGAAATAGTAGGTCAGATTCTGTATCCGATGCATGGGTTCCTCTCAGCATCCCAAGATGAATCACTTGTGCAAGTTTTGTTACTGTAGCATCAGTACTTTGTCAGATACTGAGCTACCCCAAACTTCTTAACCAAGTCACTCTGAGCTACCCTAAACTTCTTAACCAAGTCAATCAAGCGGAAAATGTAGGTCAGATGCTGCATCCGATGCATGGGTTCCTCTCGGCATCCAAAGATGAATCACTTGTGCAAGTTTGGTTACTGTAGCATCAGTACTTTGCCAAATACTGAGCTACTTAAGGGTGCTTCTTAACCAGACGCGGACAGGGATGCGGACGCGCAGGGGTATAGCATAAGCTCACTCAACTTCGTCAAGGTGAGCTAAAATAGGGGACCATTAGTACTTTATTCCTACCAAGTTTCATCAAAATCCCTTCAGTGGTACTTGAGAAGAAGTCGAAAATGTGAAAAGTCTACGACGGACGCCACGCTATGAAAATAGCTCACCTGAGCGAAGAAGCTCAGGTGAGCTAAAATGTCTATATCCCAAACTTCAATATGCCAAATTAAGTCATTTATTATTTATTTAGTTGCTTTATCTAGCAAGGGAGGCTTATAGTAAAATGTTGTGCAAACAAATCAACTATATTATATGTTATAAGAAGACAGTACTTAGGCATTTTGTTAGGTGTGAATTAAACATTTTTAATGTGATTGATTCATAATGTCTTGCAAAGTTTACAATGGAATATTTATGTGATTTCCTATGTTAAATGCCTGTTCAATTTAGACGTTCATTTCACATGAACACAGGTTGACAACAATCACATAATGTGTCAAAATTGGCTGACACATTTCTGACATTTTGTGGAGTTTTTTTTTTTACCCAGCCCTCAGCAGCCATATTTGTTGAAGGATTGTTACCCCCCCCCAAAAAAAAAAAACCACACAAACTCAGTAGAGAACCTTGAGCTTCCTGTAAGATTTGTGAAATTCTCTGCAGTGGTAGCAGAGGAGAAGTCGAAAGTACAACATTTTGTATAGAAAGTATGCCAGGTAAGCGAATGTGAGTAGATCAGCAGTTTAATTCGTCAGTGGCACGTGGCATCTTAGCTAACCATTGGTACTTCAGAGCGTATCAAATCCATTGGCTGGAAGAGAGGCACTTGGCTGAGTCGTAACTGAAATCAGTTATTTTTCTTGCCAATTATTTATAAATCACTTCAAATATAACTGATTCACGTTACAGAACTTTCTAAGGGCAAATGTGATTATATCATCCATTACATACAGAAAAGCATGACTTCATCAGATGCAATATAAGTGCCTCTTGAAGTCTTCAAAATGAATTTAGGTCACAGCTGGGAAAGTCATGTTAATGGGCAAAACCTAGGTCAAACATGACTTGAACTGCCCTAAAGTGGACAAATTATATCCCCCGCGGGACATTTTTCTTTGAATGGATTCATTTATGACATAACGCAGAAATTTCTGGTCATCAGCCATGAGGAACCTATATGTAAAATACATGTATCAAAGCCCTATCCCTTATAATCAAAAAGTAGGTCAAGGGTCAGATCAAGGTCACTAGGTCAAAAGTCATGATTTCAATTGAAAGCTCTCATCATGAGGAATCTATACGTGAATTATCAAAGCCCTATACCTTATAGTTTAAAAGTAGGTCAAAGGTCAAGGTCAGGTCACTAGGTCAAAAGTCATGATTTCAAATGAAAGCTCTCATCATGAGGAATCTATACGTGAATTATCAAAGCCCTATACATTATAGTTCAAAAGTAGGTGAAAGGTCATGGTATGAAATGAAAGCTTTCAGGAGGAATATATATGTGAAATATCAAAGCCCTATCCCTTTTAGTTTAAAAGTAGGTCAAAGGTCAAGATCAAGGTCATTAGGTCAAAAGTCATGGTATCATATGAAAACTTCCGTTATGAGAAATATATAAGTGAAATTTCAAAGCCCTATCCCTTATAGTTTAAAAATGTCCAGGGAACCCAGAATGTCCAGGGTGGAAAAGCTGAAGTAGAAGAATTTGAGTGGTTTTGAAAGGTGGGTTGAGAAGACCATTATGAAGGTATTCTATAATGGTAAGAAGCATATTGCAGAATATGCCTGCCTTGTCTAAGAGCATTAAAGTTGTTAGGTCACATGACTTATTTAATATAAATATAGATATTTTAAAAGGTAGTATCAGGTTTTCCCTGTTTGACAAGACTTCATAAGGGAAAATATGAAGTTTTTGGGTTTTTACACATTTTTTGAGTTAGATGTGATGGATTTTTTTTTAATTTAGCTATATGTATGTATGTATGTATGCCGAAATTCCCTCCTGTGACTAAGGAGCACCCCTATATATAATAGGGTAGGAGGGTCCTTGGCATTCCCAGAAGGGATTAATGTAGGTTAAAATCCTAAAAATGATGTATATGTTTTAAAACTGCACCAATCTCGGAATCCCAGCTGCGATTTAAGACCCTGTGGCACCAAGTCTGTCTAACAGATTTAGTGGTGAACCACCAATTAAAAATAAAACTACCGGTACTTCTAAAAATGTAAGTTAAAACAAAAGTGTCGTGGAATGAAATAGGAACATGTGATAAAATAAATGCAAAAGTATATTAGTAAAACGGGTCAACGGTAGCCGCATGACCGAGAGGGCAACATAACACCAAAAAGGAACATTAATCCATTCGGTGAAATGTCAATAACCCAGCCGTTTTGGTGGGGGAAAACCGGAGGACCCGGAGGAAAACCCACCACTGACCCCAGGAGAACGGCCAAAACCCCTGGGCAGCCCATGGACCCCCAGTTAGATCGCCGCTAAGCCGAACGTCTTCCCACACAACCAATGTGATTCTGAAGTTCGAATTTCCTCTGACATCCAAATTTCCAAGATGACATAAGTTCCTAATATATAATAAAAATAAAGGACCATCTGGAAAAATGGATGCCATTGGAACGTTTCTACACCAGTAAATGGCATCGATGGCTGGTGTAGAGGTCAGAATCACAAAGATTGTGCGGAGAGACAAAAAGGCGTCCGGCCATCACGGCAACCAAACCGGAAGTCCATATGGAGTAAAAGATAATAGCTTTAAGGAAATATAGGCATTATTTCTGAAATTTTTCCAGGAGACCAGATACAATACACAGAAAAATGGCAAAAACCATGAATTCTAGGCCAATTTTCTAAACCTTTTTTAGCAAACATGTGTAATATCTATTATGTATAGCAATCTTAACATGACCTTGAGACTAGTATCCTATAATAGCTGTAGATATAACGAACAAATTGATATATAGTATAATAATGTGAAATATATAGAAATAAAATGAGATGATATCAAATTATGTATGATTGCGCAATATTTCTGAGCCGCGTGACCGGGTAAGAGAAACTGGTGAGTGGACCCATAGGTCAAATGTCAAGGTCGGGTAACTTCTTTGAAAATTTCCTCACTTATCATAGATCGAACGTCCAGCTTTCAGAGTTATAAAGCACATTTAGGATTCTCACTTTCCTTACATCAAGATTTTAGGAATCTCAATGTACATTTCACGCAGATTTAACTGATTGAAAAGAAGCTAGCTACACGTACACCGGGTGCAGGACGTTTCGGTACAAGGACATTTCGGTACATAGAAGAAAGTTGTTTCTGTACATGGTACAAAGACGTTTCGGTACACGATTAAGGTCGATTCGGTGCATGTTTTGTTTTTGTACATTACCTTATTATTGACTGATTAGAGAGGATATTATCTATATGTTGGTTAATACCATAGTAACCCCCCCCCCCCCAATCATGTCCCGAAAAGTTAAAGTGGAAAAGCGTGATTTTTTAACTCGAATTCCAAAATATTATTTTATTAAAAGCTTATGTTTTTATCTTCAATTTGTCTTTGAAGTCTGATCCATCAAAGAATGCTTCTTAAAAATAATTTCATAAGAAGAGCAATTTATAAAATTACTTAAGACGTCTACATATTAAGTCACATTCTAATGTTGCAATCTTAGAAACTTATTAAAACAAAAACCAAACACAAAGTTATTATCACCTCATATCATTAAAAAATCATTTACCGAAACGTCTTTTACATTGTACCGAAACGTCTCTACTTGTACCGAAACATCTTCCTATTATGCACCGAAACGTCCTTGTACCGAAACATCCAGCATTCCGTACACCTTCCTCCATAGCTATATATACTTAGACCTTCTCTGGTTGGTACGTGTAACTAAAGCCCCTGTCACACCTACACGTTCTCTCAAGACGTTCTTACAATTCTACATCCTTGGAGTCCTTTGAATTTTTTATGATCGTATTGACAGGGGCTTTAATGACGCCTTCGAATTGTGACGTCAAAAGGTGAAGTGTACATGTAGGATAATGTCATACGTACATGTTGAAAGCACTTACAGGTAACTAAACCTCTCTGTAATATCCTTTGTGATGCAGCTTTACATAGAATAAAAATTATTCTCTTATGGCCTGTTAAGGTGCATCAACAGGACATTGACACTCTTTCTACATGTGCCTGTGAGCGTACAGTACATTTGGGAGTTCCGGGTCGCCCGTTTTTGGAGTTCAGGGTCGCACAAAACTGTAATTTTGAAATAAGAACTAATTTTCATAACAAGTGATTAATAATCTTATCATTAAATATTGATAGTTTTGTTTGTAGAAAATACCAAATGTTACTTTCCATCTTAAATAAGTGAAAAGCTTTGATTCTGAACACCCATGCCGACCCAGAACCCCCCCCCCCCCCCTCAATATCGAGCTATAGCCTATGTAGGCAACTGAAACTCGGTTATTGGCATTTACCAGGTTGGGGAAAACTTCAGATCGAGCTATAAGAGTTCGATCGGGCTATAATAGCTCCATGTAGCAGGCCTTGAAACTCGTGAAAATCTTTGGTTGTCATTCGGGCAACCTGCTTTGAATATCAGGTTGCCCGAAACCATTTTTACTTGCCCGAAATCATTGAACTGAAAAACTAAGCTGCCATTCTTTATCTCCGCTAATTTGAACATTTTACATAAATTCCATTTCTTTTTCAATTTCTTTTTCAACAAATTCCTCATTTAACTCATCATGCTTGTGTGCCTCAGCTAGAGGACTCGTGAATATTTACAGATTCCAATCTCAATGATTTACATCGTTTGACAAACTTTGCTTTAAGTTTTACTTTGCCACTCTCTGTGCATAATTTACAAATCATTGAGGCCCCGGCGCATCACCTTCATTGTCCCTAAACTCCAGCCAAGGCCGATTCGTTTTCAAGGTCTCTTTTAGCGACCTTGGTTTAATTCCTATGACTTTCATAGTTCCTTTTTGTTGTCTTTTTAGGTTGTTCAGGCCATAATTAAAGAATTGTTTGTTTCCCCTCGCCCCGACCGGGTCAGGAAAAACGCCGCCGAGTCAGATTTTTTTATAGCCAAAAAGTCCGATATTTTTTTTTGTTTTTTTTTTTTGAGAAATTGAATCACAGCCATGTCCATTTTCAGTTTCAACGTTACGATATTCTATCCAAATAGAATTGTAAATCAACTGAGTAGCTTTCTCATTCCTTCATTAGTATAAGAAATCTTGCCGTAACCCCCCCCCCCCCCTCCCCGTCGGCCCGTCTTCCCATTGGCTTTGAACCGTCAGTCATAGATTATGTGTTATTGGTACATTGATAATTATGTCTCTCTCTTATAAATATCCTCTCAAAGTTTTTGAGAACATTGGGAAGTCATGATAAACGAGCGCTCGGTCTACGGATGTAAAACTATCATGCTATGATTGACTGCTTTTCGAATTCTGCGAGTGCGGCCGGTATTGTGGGCTCCAATCTTTACATGCAATCTAGTTCCTCAACTTATGAAATCTCGTTTCACGGCTAGGCGTTTGAACGCTATAAAGACCTATCCCTTATTTGGAAGGGTCCGCTGAGTGGGCCAAAATTCAGGCATATTATCGAAAGGCATAAAATCGAGTGAACAAGGTAAAGTACTGGGTTATTATGATTAACCTACGTGTCGGAGGTCCGTGCCAACTTCTTGCAGCGTGAACGTCATTATCAATAGACTCAATATTACAATGAATTCTTGATTATTTTTCGCTTACGCTGTTTACATACAATAAACAGACAGAGAAAGAAAAGTATACAAACTTATTTCATCTTTATTCATTGTTAAACGCCGGCCATATATATACTAATAGTCCCGGACTGTCCGTGACTCGTGGATGCGCGTAAATTCAATATTTACAATTCATAAAAAATCGTTCTATAGTAAATCTTATTCTCGCAGATTTGATGTTGCCGTAAAATGACCCGTAACGCTGCGCTGAAACTCTTCAAGTCTTGATACACCTGTTGCGGAAATATTTATAGTGTATCTTGGGACAATTTTGTTTATATAGAATAGGTTTTACAGAGCAACGTAATTTTCTTTTGAACATGTTCAATAAAATAAATAGACATTTCTTATTTAACCAGCTATAGAAATTGAGACACGACGGATGTTTAATTTTTATGGAAAGCAGGCGTGTGACTGCGCAGCTGTAAGGAGTCCAGTAATGTGCAATTTGGATTCAAACGACTTTAAACATATTTGATACATGAAGTTCTGGCAGCATAAAAAAAAGTATCCGCCTGCCGGGTCACTTGGAAAAAACAGACCCGGGGGGAAAGGAAACAAACAATTTTTTAATTGTGGCCTCAACACCTTGTATAAATATCAACTTCACAGTTAAAAAACGATTTAACATGCAGGAAATCTACAACCGTATTATAAAATTCGGGCTGATAACGGACCGTCGTACGTACGATCATGAAGTCTGCTATCTGAAAAATCCTAGTTTTTCTGATTCTGACTTAAAGCAAAGATGATTTAAACTTTTTATTAATTATTTCATCGAGGTAAGCATACATTGAATGTCTGAAAATAGATCGTCAGTCGCACGAATTGGTCTCAATTCTAGGTCGTCCCACAGGTAAGTAGGTTGTTTTTGACGATCAGACGACCGCGAATTTCGAGCCCTGATGTAGCTATTTTAAAACTTTTTTTCTTAAGAAAAAAATAAAAAATTGATGATAATTAAATTTTGTTTACAAGTCGCACTAGTACAATAAAATACTACAACTTTTGTATAGAAACCCCTATTGAAATACCAACTGATTAGGAGATAAGGAACCTCAAAGTTTTCATTTTTTCAAAATCTTGTTGCTCATCATTGCATTGGTATATATTTGAATATATACCTGTGTATGTCTTGTTGAAAATTTTGATATATATCGAGTACAAATGGAATCAGTAAATATTTTTCAAAAATCTTGATTTTAGTTTAATTTTGTATTGAAACATGTTATTAGGCAATAGCTTGTTCTAGCTATTATAGCCTCATCAAGCTATTATCAGGTGGGGCACACCCCCTGATTTGCGAGATCGTCTCTATAATGAGGGATGGTGTCGCATAATCGAGACGAAAATATCCCTCTTATTCGAGATTTTTGGTTCAGTTTTATTACTTTTGTGAATTTCGTCTGAAAAATAAAAAAAGCGCAATATTGTCGACCAATGGCATGAATATTTAGATCACATTCCTTCTTGACAAATCAAGTTTTATGCAATATAACGATGCGACTTTGAAATATGCGAAATTGAAATCAGCTCCTCTGCATTTCCGTGTCATATCCACATAACAAATTTGATAATTTCTCCAGCAAACTTCGTTATTTTCCCACAAACTTACTTACATGTGATGAGCTGAGGTTCTCTACTTTCATTTCAGCAATCTATTGCGCATATTAGATTGCGCATCAAGGCAAAATCATCGTCACAAGAGAGTGCATGGTCAATAATCTATGGCGGCCCATATGGGGTTGTTGTTCATCAGAGATGCATCGTGTAAGAGTTGTCTTTCCAAACTGTTAACATTTGTCACAAGAACGATCGTTTTATCCAGATTTCATTATGTTTAGTAATGAATAAGTGATGTTGACATAGAATAATAAACAAGAGCCCCAGGGGGCACAACGCTCACCTGATACCCATGCACGCTCTAATTGACATACTGACATTGAATACTGATAGTGCCAGTACCAGGATTTTAGCCCACAACCTTTCTAACAAGATTTTTGCCGGATGCAGACAAGTTTTTTTTTCAGACAACCTTTAAAAGTACAAACAAGAGAAAATAGTCACATTTCAAAACAACAACTTTTTTACTGATTTGAAAAGATGGATTATGCAATCCAAAGTCATATGCCCAGCTAGTATAGTTCGATTATGCAACATCAAAAATAAAATCATTTTGTAAAATTCCACATTAATGTGCAACAGAAACAGAATAAAACAATGAAATGATTTCATAAATTAAGTTTATTTAAAATTGAACACCAAACCTTTCATTATTAATAGCTAGTACGCCAGAAAATAATAAAGCCTGTGTTTGTGAAACACGAATGCCCCGCGGTGGCATCTTTGTTGGTATAAACACCATTTTCTGTTAAGTATGTGAGAGGTCAGGGTCAGAGAAATGTTGGTATCAATGGAAAGATCTTGTCACAAAGAATACACATGTACAATATATCACTAACCATTCAAAAGTTATGCCCAATGTTAAAGTTTTTGAAAAGTAGGTCAAAGGTCAAGGTCAAGGTCACGAGGTCAAAAATTTTGGTATCAATGGAAAGGTATTGTCACAAGGAATACACATGTGAAATATGAAAGCTCTATCACCTTCCTATCAAAAGTTATGCCCAATGTAAAGTTTTTCGGACAAACGGACAGGCCAAAAACTATATGCCCCCGTATCTTTGATTCCGGAAGCATAAAAAACAAAGACTTTTCGGTTTTGCCTTTATTCATATAAAATTATACAGAAATCTATGAATGAGAGCTTTTGAATAGTATTGATTTCATCTTAATACATGTAACGTACAGTCAAAATCGTGTTAATCCAATTAACACAGACAAGTTGTTAGCGGACAATATTAATTCAAGTGAGTTGTGCAGAAATTGAGCCAATTTATTTTCCAAACAGCAGTGTATGGTGTATCAAACCTCATGACCCAGTGAAGCCACTTGGACTAATCAATCAAGAGATATAGCCAATATTAGATTTTTAGAAAAGTAGGTCAAATATCTAGGTCAAGGTCAAAAGGTCAAAAATTATGAAATGTGTATAAAGGTCTTGTCACAAGGAATACACATGTGAAATATCAAAGCCCTATCACTTACCAATCAAAAGTTATGGGGTGTGACACCCAAGTGTGACAGACAGACAGAGGGACGGATGGACGGACAGACGAACAACAGACAAAGTGATCCCTAAGTGTCGCTGTGCTTCGCAGGCGACACAAAAAGTCAACATCTAAAAAATAAATTCAGCGTATATTTGATAGCGTATGTGGCCAAGTTAATTCGAAGTATGAAAATAAGTACTAAAGCCAAACTAGCTATAGCTTGTCTTATTTAAAAAATCATTAAAAATCTAAAAGTTGATATTTTGACAAAATTCTTTCACAGTTTCATTTCTAGCGATAAATATAAAAATAAAAAGAGAAAAAAAACTGAAAAAGGGAAAAAAAAAATTGTTGGGGTCCCGCCGGGGTTTGAAGCTACTCCCCATGGGTCCATTTGGCATGGAAAACATACATTATACCTATGTACAATTTTAAAAAATATTCCTTAAAAATCCAAAAGTAGATATCTTGACAAAATTCTTTCACTTGTAGGGTACCATGCATGAGTACCTCATACCTACAAATTGTCATGACAATCTGAAGAGTGGTTATAGAAAAGAAGCAGAAAATGTATGAAAATCAACCCCCCCCCCTTCCTTTTACATAAGAAAAAAATTCATAAAAAATCAAAAAAATAAATTTTAAGCATAAAATACATATCAAAGCATTAAGTAAGTTAAATATGATAAATATGTAGTAAATGAGTGTGTAAAATCATACACTTATTGAGTTATTTAAAGAAATAGTGCAAAAATGTGCATTTCTGACAAAGTCCGAAAAGACGTCAAAAACGCGTCAAAAATTTGACTTCGAAGTGGAACCAAAAATAACAACACTTCTTAAGACATCTCTCTAGATCATCCTGATGCTTTCGGTTTGTCGATACATGCTTCGGTTCTGAAGAAGAAGTTTGTCAAAGGAGGGTACCCCCCGTGACCTACTTTTGGCTGTGGTGGCGCCACCTGTTGACAGATCCGGACGAAAAACAACAACACTTGTAGGGGACCATGAGTACTTCATACCTACCAAGTTTCATCAAAATCCCTTCAGCCGTTCTGGAGAAGAAGTTTAAAATGTGAAAAGTTTACGACGACGACGGACGACGACGACGACGACGACGACGACGACGACGGACGACGGACGCCGGACGCAACACTATGACAATAGCTCACTTGAGCCTATGGCTCAGGTGAGCTAAAAAATAAATTTTAAGCATAAAATGCATATCAAAGCATTAAGTAAGTTAAATATGATAAATATGTAGTAAATGAGTGTGTAAAATCATACACTTATTGAGTTATTTAAAGAAATAGTGCAAAAATGTGCATTTCTGACTAAGTCCGAAAAGACGTCAAAAACGCGTCAAAAATTTGACTTCGAAGTGGAACCAAAAATAACAACACTTCTTAAGACATCTCTCTAGATCATCCTGATGCTTTCGGTTTGTCGATACATGCTTCGGTTCTGAAGAAGAAGTTTGTCAAAGGAGGGTACCCCCCGTGACCTACTTTTTGCTGTGGTGGCGCCACCTGTTGACAGATCCGGACGAAAAACAACAACACTTGTAGGGGACCATGAGTACTTCATACCTACCAAGTTTCATCAAAATCCCTTCAGCCGTTCTGGAGAAGAAGTTTAAAATGTGAAAAGTTTACGACGACGCCGACGACGACGACGACGCCGGACGACGGACGACGGACGCAACACTATGACAATAGCTCACTTGAGCCTATGGCTCAGGTGAGCTAAAAAGGGAAAAAAATTTTTGTCGGGATCCCGTCGGGGTTTGAAGCCGATCCCCATGGGTCCATTGGGATGGAAAACATACATTATACCTATGTACAATCTTAAAAAATATTCCTTAAAAATCTAAAAGTGGACATCTTGACAAAATTCTTTCACTTGTAGGGTACCATGCATGAGTACCTCATATCTACAAAATGTCATGACAATCTGAAGAGTGGTTATAGAAAAGAAGCAGAAAATGTATGAAAATCACCCCCCCCCCCCCTTCCTTTTTACATAAGAAAAAAATTCATAAAAAATCAAAAAATAAATTTTAAGCATAAAATGCATATCAAAGCATTAAGTAAGTTAAATATGATAAATATGTAGTAAATGAGTGTGTAAAATCATACACTTATTGAGTTATTTAAAGAAATAGTGCAAAAATGTGCATTTCTGACTAAGTCCGAAAAGACGTCAAAAACGCGTCAAAAATTTGACTTCGAAGTGGAACCAAAAATAACAACACTTCTTAAGACATCTCTCTAGATCATCCTGATGCTTTCGGTTTGTCGATACATGCTTCGGTTCTGAAGAAGAAGTTTGTCAAAGGAGGGTACCCCCCGTGACCTACTTTTTGCTGTGGTGGCGCCACCTGTTGACAGATCCGGACGAAAAACAACAACACTTGTAGGGGACCATGAGTACTTCATACCTACCAAGTTTCATCAAAATCCCTTCAGCCGTTCTGGAGAAGAAGTTTAAAATGTGAAAAGTTTACGACGACGACGACGACGCCGGACGACGGACGCAACACTATGACAATAGCTCACTTGAGCCTATGGCTCAGGTGAGCTAAAAAGGGAAAAAAATTTTTGTCGGGATCCCTTCGGGGTTTGAAGCCGATCCCCATGGGTCCATTGGGCATGGAAAACATACATTATACCTATGTACAATCTTAAAAAATATTCCTTAAAAATCTAAAAGTGGATATCTTGACAAAATTCTTTCACTTGTAGGGTACCATGCATGAGTACCTCATATCTACAAAATGTCATGACAATCTGAAGAGTGGTTATAGAAAAGAAGCAGAAAATGTACGAAAATCACCCCCCCCCCCCTTCCTTTTTACATAAGAAAAAAATTCATAAAAAATCAAAAAAATAAATTTTAAGCATAAAATTCATATCAAAGCATTAAGTAAGTTAAATATGATAAATATGTAGTAAATGAGTGTGTAAAATCATACACTTATTGAGTTATTTAAAGAAATAGTGCAAAAATGTGCATTTCTGACTAAGTCCGAAAAGACGTCAAAAACGCGTCAAAAATTTGACTTCGAAGTGGAACCAAAAATAACAACACTTCTTAAGACATCTCTCTAGATCATCCTGATGCTTTCGGTTTGTCGATACATGCTTCGGTTCTGAAGAAGAAGTTTGTCAAAGGAGGGTACCCCCCGTGACCTACTTTTTGCTGTGGTGGCGCCACCTGTTGACAGATCCGGACGAAAAACAACAACACTTGTAGGGGACCATGAGTATTTCATACCTACCAAGTTTCATCAAAATCCCTTCAGCCGTTCTGGAGAAGAAGTTTAAAATGTGAAAAGTTTACGACGACGACGGACGACGACGACGACGACGACGCCGGACGCCGGACGACGGACGCAACACTATGACAATAGCTCACTTGAGCCTATGGCTCAGGTGAGCTAAAAACCTGAATAATTATGTCATAACATGCCATTTCTACATTCAAGAAGAAGAAAATAATTGAAATACATGTACAAATGTAGTTGAATATTTCATTCCTGATAATTAGTTTTATTTTTCACAAATACGTTTATTCTATGAAAAAAACATGATGAATAAAATTCAATGAACAGTAGTCTGAAATGATACCAATTTGACAATATAATAGAGCATTAAAGAAAAATCCAATGTTGCTGAACATTCAACATGCACAAGTTTATGTTACGTATTGCTCTCCATACATGATAACAGGAACTGATAACGAAAGTAGGGCAGTGAACTAGATTGATGCTCATTGGCTTATTATGCAAATGTCATATCCGGGTCAGTGTATAGAAACGTTTTTCAAAGATGTCACAACCATCTCAGTTGGCTTTTTCCATCAAAGAAATTTTATTTCAAGATGAAAATAAACATTGAAGTCGGGGGTAGGTAAGATTCTCAGCTTGAAGCATCTCTAATTTTCAAGTTCCTGCTTCATTGCAGCATCCAATACGGTGTACCTGTAAAATGCGAAACGAAACAAAACGAAAAGAAGTGGAAACGAAAAGAAACGAAATGAAAACGAAACGAAATTGAACAAAACGAAACGAAATGAAACGAAACGAAATGAAAACGAAACGAAATGAAACAAAACGAAATGAAATGAAACGAAATAGTTACAAAATGAAACGAAATACATATACATGTAAAAAGAAACCAAATTTATATACTGGTTAATTTTCATATGGGGGGGGGGGGGGGGGGGTGAGAGATGTGTGTTGGGGGGGGGGGGGGTTGAAATATCTGTTTTAAAAGTGAGAATGAAAGATCCATGGGTAATTGGATGGTCAGGATATCCTTTCAATATAGATAATTAAATATGAAAATGAATTAGATTATTAGTGAATATCTTATTTTCAAATCCTTACCCAAGAAATAATGGTGAAAGAAAAATGCATATCTAAAATTGTAAAAAGTGTCAAACTGGCTCAATATTGAATATAGCTAGATATTCTTTTTCCTTTCTTCTCTGTGGTATTTGTGCTTGAACGAACAATTTTTCGCCTCATATATATATAAACCTCACCCTTTCATCCCTTTAAGATTTACCCATTTTCTTTGAAAAGATTTTAAAATAAAATATTCACTAATACTCTAATTTCCTTTTCATACTTTATTATTTATATTAAAAGGGTATCCTGACCATCCGATCCCCTCTGGATCTTTCATTCTCACTTTCAGCACAGATATTTCAACCCCCCCCCCCATACCCCCCACCCCACCCCACCAAAAAAAAAACTAACAAGTAAATAAATTTCGTTTCTTACATGTATTTCATTTCATTTTTTCCCATTTCGTTTCATTTCATTTCGTTTTGTTTCATTTCGTTTCGTTTTCATTTTGTTTCGTTTCGTTTTGTTCAATTTTGTTTCGTTTCCATTTCATTTCGTTTCGTTTTCATTTCGTTTCGTTTCCATTTCGTTTCGTTTCTTTTCGTTTCGCATTTTACAGGTACCCTCCAATACGTTGACGGTAAACATTTTTATGTTTATTGGGCAGAGGAAATTCGGACCAAACAGGAAACGTCATGCGCTTTTGCGTTCTTTCCGCAAAATTCAGATTTATTCTCATAATGATCACAATCATCTCGCAATTTCGAGATATTTTCATGACCCAATTCAGGGATTATACCGCATTATAGAGACGATCTCGCAAATCAGGGGGTGTGCCCAACCTGATTATAGCTCGATTTGAAGTTTTCCCCAACCTGTTTACAACAGTAAATAAGTATTAAAAACGTGTGGACACTTTGGGAAAATGTATCATTTAGTAAATTACCTCCATATGGACTTTCGAGTCTCGACGGGTTCGTCTCATTTGAATGCTTCTACTAATTTGGTCAGATTCAGATTGGTGTGCACTTATTATCTGCAAAGCGAAAGTATAACGAGCGCGCAATCCTATACTGGTGTCGCACTATCGCCATTTCAGACCAAAAGCGTCTCGATCTCGATCGAACTTCTGTTGACAGTTGGCTCAGAAAAAGCGTTCCTCTTGATTGGACTATGACCTATTAGTAATTGACCCCTGTTTATTTGTCAAGACTGTCACTTACTGGGACTTTAAAGGAAAAAAAGGATGACATACATGTATGATGTGAGTTCACTTTCTTTCTTTCTTTGTAGTTATCCTCCTTAAGTCAGGAGCACTCAGTAAAAATAACTGGTTAAAACTTAAGTTTAAACTTGTATTAAAATGAAGCTACAGTTTCTTATTTATGAACATTACTTGGAGGTACGGTACTTTTTTTTTTAACTGTTCGGATATTTCTTACGTAAGTAATTACCCATGAATTTTGTTTTACATATTGAATATTATTGATTTAAACTGTTAACGCTTTATATAGTAAAGCCGATGGATACCCCCCCCCCCCCCCAAATGTATAAATTGTACCGCTCTGACACTTTTTTTAAGAAAACCACAAAATGGCATTATTTGTGAGCATTTGTCTCTCTTATTTGAGCACGGGCATATACATTTTCTTCAATAATTTGACAATTCTTCCCTAGGAGCACATGTTACAGTCTGTTTGAAAAAAAGCGTTGATATTCAGTATCTGTGAAATTTTGACCTTAACTTGGATGATTTTCGTTATTTTTGTGTAAAATCGAGAAAATTACTTAAACGATCGGTTAGGTTGGTACATGTGGTAAAACTTTATTCAAGTTTTAAACAAAGTTTCCTACCTGTTTTATTGTATTTTTTTTTGATCTATGCTTCTTTTATGACGTAAAATCTATACATTCGTAAATATATGCACAGCCAATGTTACTCCCCAAGATGAAACTACTGAAAGGAACCTGCTTGTATTTCGCATGAAAACGGTCGTGACGTCACAATGCATAAGATCATGCCGTGACGGCTGTTCCAACATGCAAACCTTACCCGCGGTGACATGAAATTAACGTCACCTTGTTACCTAGAAAAACGCGATTTCAGAAAACAAGAATGAAACAGACAACTGTGGTGCATATATATAGGATAAATGTCATAATTTGTGTTTTGTAATGTTGGTGTCACACTGTCCCGATTTAAGCGGCCGATGGTCACACGATAAAGGAATTTTTTAAATTCGGGTGTGATCGTAATATCATCGGGCTATTCGTAAGGCCATCTTGAACCATCGCATGACCGCCGGCTTGATTTGTCAAACTTCGGGAAAAACTTCGGGAGTGCTGTCAAAATCTTTAGCGTGCCAAAAAATTCCCGATGGCACTCCCGAAGGACCATCTTCGAAACAGGTTCGTGTAATCATCTTGCCCTTCGTAAGACCATCGAGAAGGCATCTTGCGAATTCGTAACATCTTCGTTCCTCCTTCGAATTACCATCGGGACCATCGGGGAAATTTTGCCATACGAAGGCATTACGAACGTGTCAAGAACCTCCCGATGGAGTTAAAAAGGCTATACGACTTCGTGACAACCTCGCAATTCCATCGAAATGTCATCGTGCTCTAGTACGATGACGGTAAGATGGGATCCCGATACAAAAGATGACAGACACAAATATTAAACAAAACATTTCAAATACATAATATTCAAAGCCATTTTAAAAGTATATTTCTTTAATCTAAGTTAATCCAAATTTATCAGAATAAAAACTTTTCTGTCTTCTTCAAACTTGCAAGTTCAATAAAAATGCAAACTAGTTCACAATCAATGCATTATAAAGCAAAATGACGTGTCTTGATAATGTTACGATAAGGAAAAAGAAGGCAGAAGCATTGCTTTTTCAAATGCATCTAAGAGAGCATGTACAGACTCAGTATTTTCTATAATTACTGGTTATACTGGTATCTTGTTGTGCCATACTAGTATATCCATTTTCATCTTTCTTATATTGAATCATCACGTCTTCCACTTGTTTCCACCAATGATGTTTATAAATGAAGTTTGTGATATTTTAAGACGATTTTTGGTTGACAATAATACATGTCAACTGCTACGCAAAGGTCACTGATAACTGAGCCCGTTGTCTATTTGTCGAGTTGTAATAATATGCCTTGTAAAATCAAAGTTTCAAAGATGGTCGAGCATGATACAAATCAACATTCATATATCTTGGCTAACCATGCTACTAGACAGTGCGATTCAGATATTCGATAACATATATTTGAGTTGCTAACTTTTGGGTATAATTTTTGTATTTTTCTGAAACAGAAATAATAAAAGGCGGAGGAGGAAACCATTGATACTGTGCTACTAATTAAACAAGAATTTTTAAACATCCAAAACGTGCTACATTCCTGGTTATAATCCGATGCATCGCATTCTAGATACGACGTCGTGAAGCAATCTAAATTGCCTTCGTTAATACATCGTAAGCCTTCGTATGACCTTCGGATATCTTTTAAGATAAAATTCGTCCCGTCGTGTTGTCATCGGGAGCGGTTCGGATACAATCGTGTAGTCATCTTTTAGCATCGTGTAATCATCTTTTAGCATCGGTTGTTGAGCGAATCTTAACCATATTCGGGAGTAACTTCGCACGAAATTGAAAATTTCATATTCGTGTGTCCATCGGATATCATAATCGGGACAGTGTGAAGCCTACATTACGGGTATGCAACACACAGCAAGTGCATTTATCGCATGAAATGCGCTACGCATTTTGGGTGCTTGGGGCTTTTTGTTATTAACCGGGACTATATACAGTTAAAGTATACCATTGAGGGAGTTAGCACAGCATCCCGGTTGTATATTTCCACCAGTTTTGTTATTAACCGGGACTGTTAGTATACAGTTAAACTATACCATTGAGGGAATTAGCATGATTCTGGTTCCCCGAGACCAGATCTATTTCCCGAGGCGAAGCAGAATCGTGCTAACTCCCTCAATGGTATACTTTAACTGTTTTATTATACAGAAACAAACATAATACTGAAACATAGATATCTCTTAGGTATAACGAAACATACATTTTACTGAAACCAACATATCTCTTAGGTTCACATGATTCCAATGAAAATTCTAATGATTTTGCCTTGCCTTCTCGACTGAATGGCTGAGTAATGGAAAATATTAATTTTTGATGATGAGATAAACAGAAACATCATTTATCATACTCATACATTTTTCATTGTTTTATTTCATTGCAGATTAATTTATGTACTAAGCGGATAGGAGGCGGATTACTCTGCTCGCGTATTAATAGCGTCATCCGATCAACCTTCAACGGCGCTGATTGGCTGATACTGACACACCCCAAAGAAGCTCCGCCCAATTTTGAAACTGACTCCCTAGGGAAATAGTCTTATCAACTAACGCACCCCTTTGCAGGGAAATAGTCTTATCAGGCGATTTTCAGGGAATTAGTTAAATTTAATCAGTCTCTTTTTATATAGGAAAAAATCAGTAGAGGTATAATAATTTCGTTTAACCCCCCCCCCCCAACATTATTAACCGGCACTCAAACCCTTTACCAGTGTATATTAACAAAGAAAACTAAAATGAAAATCAAATAAGGAAATTTCAACACTCTTTACAAATGTACTATTTTTAGCATCAAGTTTCCGGCATTTTTACTCAGTTTTTCAAGTAAACAAAAATTTTGATTTTCATAACGGACCTACTAAGTTTCCTTCATAAAATGATAAATTGACACGAGTACTATTAGGAGCTGATAAGATAAGGGCCGTTTTTAGCCCTAAATATCGTGTCATTTTTCCTCCGCATGACGCTACATATGCAGACAAAAGATAATCATTATTGAAAAATAATGTACATGTATTAGAAGGCTTTTTGTATGTTTTACTTTTCCGTGTAATACTCTTAAATTCTAAAATGAAGGTGCAAAGAGGTAGGGGGTACTGAGGTAATAAAACTGATAATATCGATCAAGAACGTAGAAACTTTAAGATATTTTGTCTAAAATTGATAAATATAAACTAAAAGATATCAAATATATCTACATTGTATATCAGAAAAACATTTCGAAAGTTCTATCTCCTCTAATCGGTAAATAATGAAATCCAGAACTTAAAATACGGTCATATTTTGTACATGGAATAGCTATATGAAAAAAAACCTTTTAATTGCGCGAAAGAAATTCCACATCGCTCAGGACTGCTTATTTCGTTCCTCATTGTTGTACATTTTATTCGATCGTAATTATAGAACACATTTTTTGATGGATTAAGGAGGAAAAATAGTCACATTTCCCATATTTAATGATCTTAAAGATCGATCCTTTAACAAATGAACCCCCTTTCTCTTTTGGGTTTTTTCGTCTCTGGGGTAGTGTTTCCCCCGGAGATACAGAACCCCACTTTTCCAGAAAATTTATATCATGGATGTACATCTCCAGTAAAAGGAGGAAGGGGATCTCCAACCAGACCTGGTTGCAGTACAAACAACAAAATACCGAAACACCCGAAGCACAAACACAGAGAAGACGAGTACAGCAAGAGACGAAAAAGAGACACGATATAGAAACAATAAACACAAAAGATTACACATAAACCAACGAGACCATTGGGCAACCGTTGCCGACTTAGGACGGCCATCTGCTCACAGGTAAGAATTGGTGTGGTTATCCTGGATTACGTGTGCACAACCTCCCACTTTTCCGATTTCCCAGAGGTCTCGTAGAACGTACAATTGTGGTGTAAAACAACCTCCTCACTGTCAGATGACCACACACAAACAAGACCGCAAAACGCAGGGGCCCAAACATCACAGATGAATATGTAAATGGATATAAAAAGAGGGCGAACGTAATACAATCCGTGCTCTGCCGACGCGAGCTCATGTATGTTATCACCCGAAGAGTCCGACTGACATTCAGAGAGGTCAGGTGGTCGGGGCCCTGTCTTCTCTAAAGAGGTTTGGACAGGGCCCGTCATGGAGTCCCGTCGTCATAGTCAGGCAGAGTGCAAGTTCTAAGAATGCACTGGTACAAGACTGTAGATTGATCAAGTACCAAGTCTAGTGTCCGTCTGGTGACATGAGGGTCATATCCACGATATAAAAGGCGTTTGATGATTCCCACGCATTTTCGATGGTAATTAATGCTGTCTACCTTTGATCCTTCTAATTTTGTTCATCATATCGCCATAAAATGCAGCTTGTGAAATACCCAACGTAATGTACTCTGTTGCTTGTATAGATCCGAATTTTAAAAGAAGTTGACTATAATTTTTGTAAAATTTCCAAAAAGTCTTAACTAGTTTATGAAAGCGGAAACATTGACTTAAAAGTTTCCTCGTAATTTGTAAGTTTCTACTGTGAAAATCCAAAATATTAGTACATGCTCTAGCGTACCGGATGAGCTGCGATATGTAAATGCCGTATGACGGTAGTCTAGGAACTTCACCGTCAAGCCAGGGTAAATTTACTAGGTTGAATCCAAAATCATCTACACTTGTATGAATATGACCGTTTACAATTTGATATTAAGATCCAAAAATGGTGTTTCTGTATTTGTTACGTTTGCTTTGTTCAGTGTTAATGTTTGTGGATACATTTCATTCTTATATAACTCGAAGCAGGATTGCCAATAGTCAGAATATCATCCAGATACCTAGATGTATTATTGAAACACTTCAAATTTTCATATTTTCGTTGCTTTTGGAGATTTCGGATAAACTCTTTTTCGTAAGTATATAAAAATAAATCTGCAACAAGATGCGCACAGTTAGTACCCTACAACCTACTTGTATAGATCCTCACCAAATCTAACATAGATATTGTCCAAGAGGAATGACAGGGCATTACACAGGTTACTACATGTCCATGATTTGTATGATTTATAGTCTGTTGAAGAAAAAAAAAACCCTTTTGATTCAGATGTACAAATGAAATTTTTCTGCTCTCGGTCAAAACACCATTTAATGAGTTTAGATAATTGATCATTAATGTTGTAATGGGGAAGTGTGGTGTACATATTAGAGAAGTCGTATGGAGAAATTATATCGGCTTGGAAATTTCTAGATTTCATTTTGTCAATTGCATCTCCTGAATTCTTAATAGACCAAAAGAAATTTACTTCGTTTCTGTTCAGAACAGTTTCACAATATTTAGTCACGTGTTCGTCAAGCCGTAAGTGATGACGTGAGATTTTTAGACAAACTAGTAGTTGAACAGTTACTAGAATTAGCAATAAATCGAAATTTGTAAGGGGACTTGTGTAGTTTTGGTATGCAAAATAGTGTTGGGAGATCAAATTTAGACATAGATATGTTGAATGAAGAGATTTAACTGGTATGCTTGCTCAGAATGTTAGAGACACTTTCATTGCTTTTGATATAAGTATTAGTAGACGAAAGTTCCAAAACTAAAGTTGATATGTAGTTACGTTTTCAAATGATAATAATAACCTTTATTAGCTGGTGCAAAGACATATTTTTCATGTAAATTACTTATCTTAGATTTGAAATATCTTTCAGATTTGGAACTTGGATTTTGAAAGAGATGAGAATTTTATGGAAATCATCTATTCGAATATCTATAGTATTTAAAATGAGTTGTTCCAGTCATTCAGAGCAATGCGATTCGACTCCTTCTGATTTACACCATCTTTTCGTATAGTTATCTAATGCTTCTTTTAGCACTGCGCGGCATTTGATAAAATCTATCTCGGATGGGATTCTATACTAAGGTCCTTTTTCAAAACAAAGGAGGGAATCTCCAACAACACCAGGTTGTAGCACCAACAGCAAAACCCCAAAACACCCAATGCAAAAACACAAAGCAGACAAGCTCAAAAAGAGACGCGCAAGGGACAAGAAACGTCAACGCACAACACAGAAACACTAAACACAAAGGACTACACATAAACCAACGAGACCAATGGGCAACCGGCGCCGACTTAGGACGGCCATCTGCCACGGAAATAGCAGAAGGTATGGTTATCCTGGATTACGTGCGCACAACCCTCCCATTTTTCCGATTACCCAGAGGTCTCGAAGAACGTACAATTGTGGTGTAAAACAACCTCCTCACTGTCAGATGACCACACACAAACAAGACCGCAAAACGCAGGGGCCCATGCAACACAGATGATATGTAAATGGATATAAAAAGAGGGCCTACGTAATACAATCCGTGCTCTGCCGCCGCGAGCTCATGTATGTTATCACCCGAGGAGTCCGACTGACATTCAGAGAAGCATTTGTAGCTGTCTGTCTTGGATAATTGATAAGTCATCTGTAGCAAGATGACCAGCTGGTTTGTAAAGATATTTAGAGGCTGCACATTCTCAAGACGCAGGACATGATTCAGGTATAAGTGGCGTTCTGTATCTCTTTGGAGAACAATGTTCAAAAACACTTTTCCGTTTTCTATTGATTTTCTATGGGAAAAGAACAAGTTTTGATTCAAACATTAGCAATATTATGCATAATAGATCTAAAATAATTTAATTTGACCAACGGTTTTTTCTTAAGATTTCCATTTTCAAAATCACTGTTCCTGTTTTATCCTGATTTTGTATGCATTCGGTTTCTGATTTTCTGATTATTAATTTTGTGCTGTATACAGGGACATGGTCATTATCCATATCGACATTTCACTTATTAGGGAAGATTTTATGTCGTATGTCATCAGTTCATGTCATATGGTTATCATTAAATCGTTGAAATTCCTTCATTCAGAATTCACATGTCTTAAGCTTCCCGAATTACAATTTACCGCTCGAAAACAAAGCTCAGAAGTTTGTTGAAACAAAGGAGCTGTTAAGATAAGGGCCGTATTTAGCCCTGAATCTCGTGACTTCCACATTGCGAATCGTGTATAGAAAAAATCATTATTGAAATATAATGTACTTGCAGACCTTTTACATGTTTTACATTTTGTAAACTAACTCTTAAGATTTTAAAATTAAGGTCCTAAGAGGTAGGGGTAATCGGATAGAAAATCTGATAATATCGACAAAAACGTAGAAATTTTAGAATATTTTACCTAACATGCATACCTATAAGCTAAAAGACATTAAATATGTCTACATTGAGTGTCAGAACTATATTCGAACTTTCTATCTCCTTTAATCGGTAAATAATGAAATCCGGTCATATTCTCCATTCAATGGCTACAATGTAAGCCTCTTAGCGCGAAATACACTTTGGCGGAGAAATGAACATCGCTCTTGCTTATTTCGTTCCTAATTCTTGTATATTTCATTCAACCATAATTAGTATACAATTTTTGATGCATTAAAAATATTTAAAGAGGAAAAAATGGTCAAATGTGCTATATTTTATGGTCAAAAAGGTCGATTCTCAATAATGCATCCCATTCCATTTTTATTCTTTTTCGTCTCTGGGGTAGTGTTCCCCCGGGGTTACAGAACCCCACTTTGCCCCCCCCCCCCCAAATGTATCATGGATACACACCTCCGGTAAAGTGGCTCTCAGTATATCCGGGAGGAACAATGTTCAATAAAACTTTTCCGTTTTCTATTGATTTCTATAAATGAGAAAAAAGATCAGTTTTGACCCAAAAATTAGCAATATCATGCAAAACAGATCAAAATAACTTCATATTATGATGAGATTCCGTATAGGTATACATTTTACAAAAAGAAAAGTTCTTGAAATTTCCATTTTTAAATTTCCATTTTTCAGGGCAGATTTTACGCGCTATCTTAACAGCTCCTTTATGTACGAGTCAACCACTAGGCTGGTATCGCTGCTGGTGGACTATTAGTCCCCGAGGATATCGTTCACCTAGTTTTAGTGTTTACGCACTGCATTGAAACATATCCTAAATTTCCTGTCAAATTAGACCTAAATTTCTAAACCTAAGGGGTATCTCCCTCATTGTATAGCTCTGTCCTTAGTTGGGTTTCGGCATATTTTTTCGGTCATGTTTAGAATTCAGCTTCTTGCGCCTTTGGTCATATTTTCACTAAAATACGCTTCTGAATTAACCCTACACAAAATTTGGGGCCCCTCATTTTGGCAAGAGGAAATCAAAGCTCTGTATTGTAGATGGCGCCTGCAAAATTCACTTTGGCTGTTTGACATGAAGTACCACTGACGAGGATTAAAATATCCGAAACACGTGTCTAGTACAACAAAATTGGTACTATAAAACATAAATTTTAATATTGACAATTTCAACCACTAGGCTGGTATCGCTGCTGGTGGACTATTAGTCCTCGAGGATATCGTTCACCTAGTTTTAGTGTTTACGCACTGCATTGAAACATATCCTAAATTTCCTGTCAAATTAGACCTAAATTTCTAAACCTAAGGGGTATCTCCCTCATTGTATAGCTCTGTCCTTAGTTGGGTTTCGGCATATTTTTTCGGTCATGTTTAGAATTCAGCTTCTTGCGCCTTTGGTCATATTTTCACTTAAATACGCTTCTGAATTAACCCTACACAAAATTTGGGGCCCCTCATTTTGGCAAGAGGAAATCAAAGCTCTGTATTGTAGATGGCGCCTGCAAAATTCACTTCGGCTGTTTGGCATGAAGTACTACTGACGAGGATAAAAATATCCGAAACACGTGTCTAGTACAACAAAATCGGTACTAAAGAACATATATTTCAATATTGACAATCCAATCAAAATATTCTTAATGTCATTGGCCACGTTGTAAACTAGATGAAAATTTGACAATAGAAGATTCAGAGACAATTATTGATATCACGGATAGGGAAAAGACAATCAACACTGTAAAAATAAGTCTTATAAAATACTAATAAATAAAGAACAAATGAGGAAGACATGTGTGGTCTCTTTTTATACCCATAGCGAGTCGTTAAATTCTTAATCTTCTTGTAGTAGTTACCTCGGATGACGTCATCCGGATAGAACATTACCGAACCGCGGTTTTAGCCAATCAGATAATTAATATTGCATGTATTATAACTTCATTTGCAACAGTTTGAATCGATTCAAATCGTTGAGCTCTCTCTCTCTCTCTCTCTCTCTCTCTCTCTCTCTCGTTAATTAAAACAAATTTGGGAGCTTTAATGTTTTATGCAAAAGATCACAACTTTTATTTACAAAAGTAAAGAAGCATACTTGTACTTCGGTCAATGGTGTTTATAATTAGACTTGACATGGAATCCTAATTAGTATTCTCCGTCTATAAAATGGTAGAAATTTTAGATTAGAAGTAATTCCCTGATTGCCAATATGGGGATGATGACAAGTCCAGTAATTTTGGTAAGAAAATCTATAAATTTGTTTTATAATGCAAGAGTTACAACATAATTAAGTGGAAGTAAATGAACACTGATTGCTAAATGATATGATGACGCCAATAATTAATTATGAACATTAAATATGTCATTTGTGTTTTTTAATGCCAATTATATAATAAAAACGATAGTGATTTAGTCTGCCGCTTACAAGATGCAAGATGATGCTATGATTATGTTAAACGTCTTCAAATTCAATAGCATCTGATTCATTTAAGAACAGATACATTTGCTGCATGGACCAGACATGCACGTTTCGGGTACTTAACCTCTTCATTGATCCTCAATCTACTCAATCTAAACAATGTAACATGGCCAAATATTGAGAAAGGTATAATGTCCAAAAGTGAACCCAAAGACGTAGTAGGATGGGTGGGATATGGTGCTACAGAACCAACGTTTTAGAAAACAGAAATTCTTATTTTCAACCCCATTGCCCTCCCGTTCTCGGGGTTTTATAATATTTCTAGATCGTATTTTCTCTAAAGAAAAAAAAATCAATAAAGTCAAAGAAATATATTATACATACCAGAACCAGAAATGAATTTTGCTAGGGGGGTTTAATTCTTTGATATCAATTGTGTTAATACGTCCATCTGAAATGAGCTCTGGCTATAATTTATGGATGCTTGAATTGATGGCCGGTGAATTGTTAGTTCCGGGGAAACCATTCTCCTAGTTTTACTGTGCGTCCGTCCACATATAGCCAAGTTCGATCAACGCATCAGCACATTTCTGTTAACACAATTTCTTGAAATTTCTAAAACGTGGGTCCTGTACATAGCATCATATCCCACAAATTCTTTTCACGTCCTTCGATACATTTTTGGACATATTTAACTTTCACAATATTTGGCCTTCGTTTCAATCTTTAGAATGAGTAAATCAGACGAGGTTTCAGTGTCCGAAACGTGCATGCCTGGTCCATGCTCCAAATTGATCTCTTCTTAAATGATGCTAAGTTTAACATTTGAAATATACCTACCTGATGAAAAAAAGGAGACGTGTAATATTTGTACCTCTAAATTAGTGTCACTGCTTGTCGACCAAGAGTCCCTGGAGGCACATGTAGATCAACTTCGGTTGATTGTTTCTTCAACACATTCGAAAACGGCTGCTAACAAAATTTCTTGAATTTTTTAAATCTAGGGTCCAGTAGAATCATATCCCACGAACTCTGCTACTTATTTCGGTACATTTTTGGACATTATAACTTTCACAATCCTTGGTATATATTACATTGTTTAGAATGAGGATCACTGACGAGGTTTAAGTATCAGAAACGTGCATGTCTGGTCCATGCTGCAATTTTAAATGTTCTCAAACGATGCTATTAATTTGAGGACGTTTAACATTTGAAATAATAACTGACGAAAAAAGAAACATATTACTTATTCTTCATCCTATCGAAAAATTACATGAACTATAAGTATTCTATTCCTTTCCATTATTACTCACACATACAAATAACGTTTTCTGTCAAACGGATATGTCCTCATGATCCAACACAGCACCATTATAAAGACACTTGGTTTAAAACGCAATGTCACGCAAAATGCGTTTAAAGATTTTCATCATGATCTAACACAGCACCGTGATAAAGACACATGGTTTAAAACGCAATGTCATGCAAATGCATTTAAAGATTCCGATCACTTTTTTCAGAATTTATCTAAAAGATATTGCTTTCCTCAAATTTTCATGTTTGTATGATAAGTATGAATATCATTTCCATGCACCTTAAACTTCAAAGTCGATTTTCTCGAAAAGCGTCAAATTTAAGGAAGAAGACTGAGTGCGCAAAAAGCTGAAAAAGATACCAAAATTGATCTACATGTATTACGTATTGTTATTTCTTGCTTCCACTAAATGGCAATTTTCTTCAAAAAAAAAAATAATAAAATATCTTCAATGTTCGTCATGAAACAGGAAATTGTAAAATATCCCAAATATTTTACTTTTTTTTAAATGTTACAAAGCACAAAATTACCCAACTGCAGCGAGCACCTGTCCTTTGTTTTTCAATCACAGCTTTTAGACAAATGCCGTGATCCTGCAGCTGACAGGTCATTTGTTAGTGGTTTTTAAATGCTTTTCTGGTATTTCATTTCATTATTTCAATGCGATGTTAAAAACAAACCTTCAGCATATAAGGAATAATGATTGGAAGCAAAATCAATTTTCTATAGGGATCAGTACTGCAAAACAATGATAACTTTTTTGTAAAACATACCCCAACATACGAAAATTGCGATTTGTCTCCAAGTTTTGTGTAAATTTGAGCAAACAAACCAGCATCAAACAATATTTTGACTAAAAGAAAATATACCGAAAGTGGAAGTGAAAGGATACCAAATCTGCAGGCATGTAACAGTAGCCAATAAAAACAATTCATCAATATTTTCTTTAATCGTTACGTAAAATTGATCAAAATGAATTCAACGAGCAAATTATAATCAAACGGTATACTAAATTTTCATGATAATTAAAAAATAACTTTATAATGCATTTCTTTCTTTGTCGGATATATATCTGATGAATTAATTTGAAACTAGTTAGAGTTCCCCCGCAAGGCATAGTTCTATCCTTAGTTGGCTCTTTGGTATACATTAGGTCATGTTTGGAATCTCTTCAGATATCTATATTCACTATTTGGACTCTAACTTTTCCGTCTCGAACATCTTTGATTATAATTGTTTTTGGAATAGCGCATCTGGTGCACTAGATTATTGCCATAGAACATATATCTGTTCTTAAATGATGCTATTGAATTTGAAGACAATAAGATTGTTCGAAAACAATATCAGGTGATCGTCCATTAGATACCGGAAGTGCCGTACTGGACGGTGCATCCGTGTAAACATTTTCGGTATTGTACGTTATTTCAAATTAACGTCAATGACGTCATATACTATTGTGCCTGCAGGTTGGCGATGATATGTATACTAGTAATAAAAAATATTATTGAACAGTGTTGTGTACAATTTGGAAAATATTGTACTCGTCTATCACGTATTGGACGAGACGCCTTCTAATTTTAGTACTTCATAGTACAATATTTTTCCATACACTAAGCAGCAATGTTAAATAACCATATATAAGTATAAGTTTATGCCGCACGGAGAAGCAGTACTTGACGAGATTGTACTGAATAATGCTCAATAATCTTTATCATACATATCAACAAAAACCAATTTCTTCCTTTCATTTTTATTAACATTTGCTTCTCCCCGTATAAGTTATGAACGAAATGCCCTTTTAACTGCTTCTGTCGACTATCGCTTGAACAAGCTAGGCGATGACTTTTCCGACGTCATAGACAGTTAACGTGACTTTTACCAACATAACAATACGGAAAATGTTTGGAGGGTTGCTCAGTACAATACAGCACTTCCGGAGTACAGCACCGTATTCTCTCAAACGATCACGTGATCAAGTTTGATCAGTTCTATTGGTTTAGAAATCTAAATTAATGTCTGATGAATTTCGATATGAGAATATGAGTATTTAACTTATATCAAGAGTTGTGAGATGGCTAATGTTAAACGTCTTCAAACCAATCCAATGAAGTACATGTAAGTCTATTAAACGCGTTTCCCGTGATTTGATGTTTGTTAAGTGTATAAGTTACTTCTATCGAGCTTCGTCTTCCGAAAGAAGCTTCGTTTTGGCCTTTTTATCCATTTGACATCATTTATATTGCTTTGCTTTTTAGGAAACTTGTCATTTCATCCAAAAATATCATCGAAATTAAAGCTGGTTATATCTTAACACCATCCTTACAATGCTATTTTTAACATAGATTTCATTTGGATATGCTAGTGAATCGACCCTTCAGGAAATTTTGAGCCGCGCATTCTCTGTTAGGTAAATGCACCTTAAAAATTAGAAAAAAAATTAAAAGCAGAGGGCGCTACTAAAATGAATTTCGGCTGCGTCTGAAATTCACTTCGGCTGGAAGCATCACTGATGAGGATTTAATATCCGAAACAGGTGTCTGATGCATAATTAATTGGTTTGAAACTTTATGAAAGTATAGAGGTGGAACACTTCCGTATTATCTTATTCCAAACTTAAAACATAGTTGACAAATCGTGAAGATACTAAAGTGAAATCTTATAACAAAATATCTCACAATTGACTAAATTAATTATTATATTTTCCTCAGGCACTACTGCTTCTCACGGTTTTCTCACTAAGTGATGCGAGATGTGATCTTATTAACAATATCTGTATCAAAGGAACACCGGATCAAGAAGAGAAAGAAGGTAAACATGAAAAGCTCTAGACATCGGTACAATATAATTCTAATAATATAATGTACAATATAATTTTAAAAGCATGATTGGCAGTAAAGACTGGAACCTGAAATATTTTCCTATCTTAAATTTAATCGTTGATCTTCTTGGATCATTAACCATAACCTGGCCTCAGGATAGGTAAATGGGTTTACATTTCTTGACCTGACGCTTAAAAGAGAGGAGGGAATGCTTTAGTAAGAAAAAAAAGTATGGAAAAGCCAAAATAACATGAATTTCCATAGGAACAGTTGCGAAAGTTAATCGTCGGACTTCTCGGGTGATTAACAATAGCCTAGCTTCAGCTAGCAGAGCGCGTACATTGCTTTTGGCATCCGCATTGTTTTTATGTTACCTAGGGACCCTGCATTTTATATAATTACAGTCATGTTTGTCATTTACCTTACAATGTCTTGTTTATGTCTGTTTACCAGTGAGGGCTTGACGTATTACTACGCCATTCTATCGTTAGTACACAGCAGAAAGTCATCAAAACTAGGTGCATGGTGCATAACTGATCTCCCTGAATATACCTGTTGACATAGATTTTTTTCTTGTTCGTGTGGCTGATTTGATTGTCAATGTTTATTTGTAAATGCAGTGTGGTTTTGTATTTATTTATAGATTAAGTGTAACAGTTGGTGTTGCATGCAAGCAGGAGAAACTCACTCTTCCTTTACACCTGATATCACTCCTTCGCAGGGAGTTCACTTCATCTTTATATGGTAGATTTTTTTTATTTCTGTTCCTTTGCCTTAGATCTAGTTTTATCCTTGCTTTGTATGCCCTTGGTTACATGATTTTTCGATTAATGAATTTTGTACTTCTTAATAGGGATATGTTTTTTTCCATATTTGTCATTTGTTTTGATTGTCAATATGTATTTGTAAGTGAAGTGTTGGTTTTGTTTTGATTTTCATTTATCTATTTGTTAGCACAAATCGAGACACTCATTCTTTATGTAAATGTAATATTGGCTTTGTTTTCTCCTGTTTACTGAAGTTGCCTGATTTCCATCGTTGTTTACATTCCCCAAATAACAAGTGAAAATGTAAGAGGCAAAGGTTTATTGATAAATAGGTTTGATAAGTAGAATAAGTTTGAAACTACAAAGGTCTAGGGCTATCTAAAATTACCCCTCTTCTTATTTCTACTGAAGTATTTTTTTTTATTAAATCTATGCAATGATGAGGAAAACTTGTGAACATAATTGTAAATACAAAATCTTAAATATTCTTTCATTCAACAGGAGGCGTGCCTTTTAATCAAGTGGCAAATTCTCGCTTTAAGAGATTGGCTGCTGACGCAAGAGATGAATCATTCAAGCATGGGACAGATGACCGCTCTAAGAGATCACCGATGGAAAACCCGTTCAAAACAGCAGGTGAATCATTCAAGCACGGCACAAATTCCCGCTCTAAGAGATCACCAATGGAAGCCCGGTTCAAGACAGCAGGTGAATCATTCAAACAGGGAACAAATTCTCGCTCTAAGAGATCACCGATGGAAGACTCGTTCAAGACAGCAGTTGAATCATTTAAACAGGGAACAAATTCTCGCTCAAAGAGATCATCGATGGAAGACCCGTTCAAGACAGCAGGTGAATCCTTCAAGCAAGGCGCAAATTCTCGCTCTAAGAGATCACCGATGGAAGACCCGTTCAAGACAGCAGGTGAATCCTTCAAGCACGGCACAAATTCTCGCTCCAAGAGATCACCGATGGAAGACCCGTTTAAGACAGCAGGTGAATCCTTCAAACACGGCACAAATTCTCGCTCTAAGAGATCACCGATTGAGGACCCCTTCAAGACAGCAGGTGAATCATTTAAACAGGGAACAAATTCCCGCTCCAAGAGATCACCGATGGAAGACCCGTTCAAGACAGCAGGTGAATCCTTCAAGCAAGGCACAAATTCTCGCTCTAAGAGATCACCGATGGAAGACCCGTTCAAGTCAGCAGGTGAATCATTCAAGCACGGCACAAATTCTCGCACTAAGAGATCACCGATGGAAGACCCGTTCAAGTCAGCAGGTGAATCATTCAAGCACGGCACAAATTCTCGCACTAAGAGATCACCGATTGAAGACCCGTTCAAGACAGCAGGTGAATCCTTCAAGCACGGCACAAATTCTCGCTCCAAGAGATCACCAATGGAAGACCCGTTCAAGGCAGCAGGTGAATCCTTCAAGCACGGCACAAATTCTCGCTCTAAGAGATCACCGATGGAAGACCCGTTCAAGTCGGCAGGTGAATCCTTCAAGCACGGCACCAATTCCCGCTCTAAGAGATCACCGATGGAAGACCCGTTCAAGTCAGCAGGTGAATCATTCAAGCACGGCACAAATTCCCGCTCTAAGAGATCACCGATGGAAGACCCGTTCAAGTCAGCAGGGGAATCATTTAAACAGGGAACAAATTCTCGCTCTAAGAGATCACCGATGAAAGACCCGTTCAAGTTAGCAGGTGAATCCTTCAAGCACGGCACAAATTCTCGCTCTAAGAGATCACCGATGGAAGACCCGTTCAAGTCAGAAGGTGAATCTTTAAGCACGGCACAAATTCTCGCTCTAAGAGATCACCGATGGAAGACCCGTTCAAGTCAGCAGGGGAATCATTTAAACAGGGAACAAATTCTCGCTCTAAGAGATCACCGATGGAAGACCCGTTCAAGTCAGCAGGTGAATCCTTCAAGCACGGCACAAATTCCCGCTCTAAGAGGTCACCGATGGAAGACCCGTTCAAGTCAGCAGGTGAATCATTCAAGCACGGCACAAATTCTCGCTCTAAGAGATCACTGATGGAAGATCCGTTCAAGTCAGCAGGGGAATCCTTCAAGCACGGCACAAATTCTCGCTCTAAGAGATCACCGATGGAAGACCCCTTCAAGACAGCAGGTGAACCCTTCAAGCACGGCACGAATTCTCGCTCCAAGAGATCACCGATGGAAGACCCGTTCAAGTCAGCAGGTGAATCATTCAAGCACGGCACAAATTCCCGCTCTAAGAGATCACCGATGGAAGACCCGTTCAAGTCCGCAGGGGAATCATTCAAGCACGGCACAAATTCCCGCTATCAGAGATCACTGATGGAAGACCCGTTCAAGTCAGCAGGTGAATCCTTCAAGCACGGCACAGATTCTCGCTCTAAGAGATCACCGATGGAAGACCCATTCAAGTCAGAAGGTGAATCATTTAAGCACGGCACAAATTCCCGCTCTAAGAGATCACCGATGGAAGACCTGTTCAAGTCCGCAGGTGAATCATTCAAGCACGGCACAAATTCCCGCTATCAGAGATCACTGATGGAAGACCCGTTCAAGTCAGCAGGTGAATCCTTCAAGCACGGCACAGATTCTCGCTCTAAGAGATCACCGATGGAAGATCCGTTCAAGTCAGCAGGGGAATCATTTAAACAGGGAACAAATTCTCGCTCTAAGAGATCACCGATGGAAGACCCGTTCAAGTCAGCAGGTGAATCCTTTAAGCACGGCACCAATTCCCGCTCTAAGAGGTCACCGATGGAAGACCCGTTCAAGTCAGCAGGTGAATCATTCAAGCACGGCACAAATTCTCGCTCTAAGAGATCACCGATGGAAGACCCGTTCAAGTCAGCAGGTGAATCATTCAAGCACGGCACAAATTCCCGCTCTAAGAGATCACCGATGGAAGACCCGTTCAAGATGGCAGGTGAATCCTTCAAGCACGGCACAAATTCTCGCTCTAAGAGATCACCAATGGAAGACCCGTTCAAGTCAGCAGGTGAATCCTTTAAGCACGGCACAAATTCTCGCTCTAAGAGATCAACGATGGAAGACCCGTTCAAGACAGCTGGTGAGTCATTCAAACACGGAACAAATTCTCGCTTTTAGCGATCGGCTCGTATTCACAAGGCAATTGGATGAGAAAATTACCGTTTCTCGTTTCTAGCGATCTGTCGGAGGAACTCGTACAACCATAACATTACCTAAAGGTTTTTTTTATTCCTATATTATATGCTATAATGAACACTGATGGTGAAACATTCCAATTTGGCATGAATATTTTACTACTTCTTTGTTACCTTGTCGATTCCTGACGTTAAGAAAGTTTAATTCTAATTTGGCAGAGTAACTAATTAATTATTTTATGTGACTGCTTATTGTTAGATTCCATAGCAATAATTAAAGATAAATGTTTATTCAATAGCGAATGAATATATAAAAAGTATACTTAGGAAACTAGTTTTTAATTTTATTGAATTTTCAATTTGGAAAATAAGTGTGATCCCCGTCCTTTTTTTTAGAATATAACATGCGCTGTTTTGTTGGAATTTTTGAATATTTGTTGTTTTCTGACTATGCACCATGTTCATATATAAACTTTTCTTAATTAAATTGCATACTCTAGATGGCATGTTGATTATGGTTTGTTTCAATATCATATGATAAAAAGTTTCAAAAATGAAATTCGTCGAAATAACGTATCTTTCCAATCTATTGAAGAGATCTCCGACATATGTACATTACACTATAATCACATCGGAGCCCATACGGAGGATGCGAAAAAGAAAGAGATGCATACTCACCTTCCTCTCCCTGGGCCCATGATTTCAACGACATTGTAGATTTACTTTTCCTTCTTAGGAGAATATTTCACTAATAGGTACATGTAATTGACTCCGTTGTTGTGGGAGCAGCTTCTATGTTTAAGCTGTTGGTGAGGTATTCTTCAGTGTTCACTGTGTTTTTATTCTGCGCCATGTTGTTTGTTTGTATGGTCATCTTACAGTGAGGAGGTTATTTTGCAACACTATTGTGTGAAAAGTGGGAGGATTGTGCGCTCATAATGCGGATAACTACAACGTCTGCTACTGGCGTGGCAGATGACCGTTCTAAGTCTGCAGCGATTGCCCATTGGTATCGTTGGTTTATGTGTGTGATGTCTCTATGTGATTTGGTGTTCGTCGTACCTTTTGTGTCTCTTTCTGTGCGAGTCTGCTATGTGTTTTTGCATTTGGTGTTTTGATGTTTTGCTGTAGGTGCTGCAACCGGGTAATGTTGGAGATCCCCTCCTTTCCTACCAATTTATTGAAGAGATCTCCGGTGAAAGTTATTGGAATAATGGTACATCAGCGTCTAAAGGCGTTGGGATTTTGGTGGGAAAAAATATAGCATTTGAAATAAAAGAAATAAAAAGGGATAAACAAGGAAGAATAGGAATTTACGAAGTAAAAAAAGATGAAAAAGAACTATTTAGAATCATAAATATTTATTCACCGAATACGGCAAATGAGCGCAAAACATTATTCAACGAATTATTAATATATACCACTGAATCAAGTAACAGCAATAAAAACAATATATTGATGGGCGATTTTAATTGCACGTTATCGGCACAAAAAGATAGATTTCCACCTCAAAGAACTGAGGATAGTGGCAATGTAGAACTAAAAGAACTTTTATCGCGAGCAAATCTTTGCGACATTTGGCGCTTGCGCAAACCCGACGAAGAAAAATTTACATTCAAGCGAGGCAACTCTAAATCGAGAATAGACATGATCCTTTTACCTCAAAACTTGAACTCTGATGTGTCGAAAATATGTATTAACAATTGCTTGTATAGTGACCATGCATTAGTTTACACGTCGCTTAAAACTGATGAAATCGAAAGAGGTCCAGGTACATGGCTTATGAATTTGAAGGTAATTCAATCAAATGAATTTCAAGAACTTTTTAAACTTTTTTGGGAGTATTGGCGAAACGAAATTTCTAAATATAACGACATCTTGTTATGGTGGGAAATTACGAAAAAGAAAATAAAAGAGATTACAGTTTCTGTCGCTAAAACAATAAATGCACCGTATAAGAAGATAAACGAGGAAGAAAAAGAGTTGGAACGCCTATTAAAGGATGAAAATTCAAACAAGGACGAAATCACAAAATTGAAAGAAAAATTGCTTAATTATTATAGGAATAAAACAGAAGGTTATAGAATTCGATCGAAAATAAAGACATTTGAAGAAAATGAAAAATCTACTAAATATTTTTTCAGCTTTGAAAAAAGTAGGTCTAAAGACAAAACTTGAAGAAAGATTAAATTAGATAATGGTGAATATAGAACTGATATAAAATCAATTATAAATGAGCAAATAAAATTTCATAAAACGTTATTTACTTCTGAAGGATAGGACGAAGAATCTGCAGATTATTTGATAAGTAAAATTGATAAACATTTATCAGAAGAGGATAAGATTAATTTAGAAAAGACGGTCACAGAAGAGGAACTGGAGAAAAGTATTATGCATCTCAAGAAAAATAAATCTCCAGGCGAGGACGGAATAATCGCGGAGTTTTATCAGATCTATTGGCAAACCATTAAAAAAGAATTTGTAAAAGTTATACATGTTATATTAGAAAAAGAAAAACTAACAGAATCACAAAGTAAAGGTATATTAACTTTAATTTATAAGAAAGGGGAAAGAGAAGATATTAAAAACTGGAGGCCCCTCACTCTTTTAAATGTTGACTATAAAATTATATCAAAATCTTTAGCAAACAGAATTAAACCATTACTTACAAAATTAATTCACCCCAATCAAAAAGGTTTCATTCCAGGACGTAATATACAGGAAGCAAACAGACTGATTCAAGACATTATTGAATACGTAAAAATTGAGAAAATGAATGGTTCCATTATTTTTCTTGATCAGGAAAAAGCCTTCGATAGGGTAGAATGGGGTTGGTTAGACAAATGTTTGGAAAAGTATAATTTTGGTGATAAATTCCGAAAATGGGTTAGAATGTTACTTAAAGATGCAAAAACTTGTATAAAAACCAACGGATATCTTTCCTCTTATTTTAACATCTCTAGATCAGCTAGGCAAGGTTGTCCGATTTCACCTTTATTGTACATCTTGCAAATAGAGCCTCTAGCTGTGGCAATAAGAAAAAATGAAAAATGATCAAATAAATGGAATAAAAATTGAAAATAATAACGAAGTGAAAATTTTGATGTTTGCTGATGATACACAATTATTCTGTGGAGACGAAAACTCTTTGAAGATTGATTTTGACATTCTAAAAATATTCGAGAAAGCTTCGGGATCAAAGATTAATCTGAAAAAAAAAACCCACTGGTTTATATATAGGAGGTTGGGTTGGAAAAGACCCTGAATTTTCAGAAATTATATGGTCAACAACATGTGTAAAAACCCTTGGTGTATATCATGGAAACGTAATAGATAATGACCTGATATGGAAAGAGAAGATTGATAAAATAAAAACATGTCTACAAATTTGGAAAACAAGGAATCTTACTTTGAGGGGTAAAATTTTAGTTGTTCAGTCGCTTGTAATCTCGAAAATAGGATATGAAATCGAAATAAGAGGCATTCCGGATAAATATATGAATGAAATAAATAAACTTATATGGAATTTTGTTCGGGATAATAAAAGGGAACTTATCGATCGTAAAACTATGATGAGAGATTTTGAAAACGGGGGGATGGGAATTATTGATGTTAGATTATATACAATAAGTCTACACATAAAAACATTGTATAAAATGATTCACTTGCCAAAAGCACCCTGGAATACAATAGGGAAAGACTGGTTAAAATCATTAGACTCTAAATTTGGAATAGAATATTTCTTATGTAAAATATCAAATGCAAAAGGCCTGGAAGTCACAAAGATGTCGGAATTTTATAAAGTACTGTTAAAAACATGGAAAATGATATTTCAAATCACAGAACCTAAAGAAAATTCACAAATCCTCAAGCAATTTATCTTCGGAAACTCAAAAATTCTTTTGAATAAGGCACCTCTTTATTTTCCTTCTTTTACAAAAAGCGGCATCTTTCTGATCGAACATATTTGGAATAAAGACAATAAAACTTTCTATAGTGATAGAGATCTATATAATAGATTAAATGACAGAAGAAATTGTATTCGGAATTATGTAGATTGAAAAAAGCTATTCCAACAGAATACGTAGAAAAACTTAAAAGTAATGAAAATAGTGATAATTCGAATAATATAAATTTAGATGAAAACTTATTTATTGTAGACAAAAAAGGTAATAAAATAGAATTTAAGAAATTGAATCTCTTCCGTATTTTAAAAGAATTAGTAAAAAACGAAAATTATACACCAAAGACTCATATTAAATGGGAGAGAAGTTTCAATGCTGATCAAAAATGGACAATCATTTGGAAAAATTTAAATAATCCTTTATTATCTAACAAAGTAAAAGTCTTTCAGTGGCGATATATTCATAAAGTTTTATATCTAGAAAATATAAAAGTTAAATTTTGCAAATACTCTATAGAGACAAATGAACACTTATTTTTTGATTGTCAACTTATAAAAAATCTAGTGGATTTCATTTTCACAAAACTATCAACTATTCCGCCAGAAATTACAAATCTTAAGCCACCAATTGAAAGAAAAATACTATTTTTTGGATTTACTGATGAAATTGATGATAAAAATATTCGAAATATGATTAATTTTATTTTATTTTCAATGAAATGGCATGTTTGGAAATTAAGAAACGAGTTCAAAGGAGCAGGTTCGGTTACATGGAAAATCGGCCTTAATTTTAGAGTGTTTTTATTAGATTTCGATAGTATTTCGTACCAAGGAAGTAAAATGTGTGGTTGTTTGAAATACCAAATAAATATTTTAAAATACGTGCAATACAACGAAAGATATGGCTTCAAAGTCGGCTTAAAGTCGTAAAATGCAGCAAAATCGTAAGAAATTGGCATAATTCTGGTCAAAATGTATGAAAATAAGTAGGGCGCCAGCCCTCACCCAAAATAGTTTTCTTATAAATAGTTAGATTTGCAATTTATCTTTCGATCTGCATAAAATTTATGTTGGGTAAGGGTTGGCGCCTATACTAATTTCAAAGATTTATGCACAAAATATGGCGATTTTCCTCCATTTTCCGACATGCAGAGTAAATGACGTCAAAATGTGACGTCATAACGAACGCACGTGACGTTTTGACAATGAAAAATATTTACTTTCTATTTCGCCAGGTATTTGAGATGAATATAAGAGATGCTGAATCATAATTTTCATAAAATTATTTTTCGCAAAAAATTAGGGCCGATTTTGGGTGTTCGTGAACCTACCCCTTTAATAAGAGGAGATGTCAATCTTTTGAAATGATTAATCGAATAAATTGGATATTGCGAAGTGAAATTAACTTTATTTTAACATGCAAAATTAGGAAGGATGAAATAAAAGAATTGTTAAATAATATCAAAGGCAGTTGGTAAATATTTTTCATGCTGATATATAACCAAAGATTTCATAAAATCATATCGAAAACTTGATTCCATTGATTTTCTCTAGTTATGGATTTACTAACATTATAATAGTGCACAATAATAAGTACGCATTACAAATAGAGAATAAGTGTCTTAATTTGTGTTTTGTTACGGGTATACAACACACAGCAAGTGCATTTATCGCATGAAATGCGCTAACGCGCATTACATGTACGATAAATGCACTTGCTGTGTGTTGTATACCCGTAACAAAACACAAATTATGACATTTATTCTATATATATGCACTATAGTTGTCTATTTCATTCTTGATTTCTGAAATTGCCTTTTCTAGGTAAAAGAGTGACGTCAATATTCATCTCACCGCGGGTTAAGTTTGCAGGTTAGAACAGCCGTCGCGGCATGTTCCTTTAGATCTTATGCATTGTGACGTCACGAGTGTTAATACACGAATTGCAGCACGTTCCTTTCAATAGTAACATCTCAGGGAATTACATTGGTTGTGCATATATATATACATATTGTTTTTTTACGGATGGAATACATATTTGTATATATATGAAATAAAATAAGTTTAAAAAAGAAAAGAAGAAAGAAAAAAATGTGCGATGATGATACGGCTCATGAAATAACTATACACTAACGCATTAATAATTTTAACTTCACGCACATTAGCACTAGCCAAATTGAGGGGGAGAGCCATTTACTGAGCACAAAAAAAAGAGATCTCCGGTATTACTATGTTCCAAGGTTTTACAAAACATTTTCGAAATATTTCTGTTTGTTTCAATCAGGTTCGGTTGAAACTTTTCTGACAAAACACTCTGAGGACATTTTTAAAACACTGTGCAGTTGTATAGAATGTTTTTAAAACGTTTTAACAACATTTAAGAGCTGAACAAAATGAAATGAGGTATTATTGATATTTCTGGCACCGTACAAAATCACGTCTCTATAACGATTACTGCAAAATAATTGCGTCTGATCTCAACATAATTGTGGATTTACTATTGCTTCTTATAATACTTAATTGAATCGTTGTGGAAGTTTTTTTTTTTTTTGGTGAGCTATTCTTCAGTATTCAGTGTGTTTCCATTTTGAAAAAGCCGGTTCCACACTGAAATCACTGAAATTACAATTATTTAAAATAGTATACGAATTCATTTATATAGAAGCGCCCCGTGCAACAAAGATTGGATTTTAAAGAAAAGATGATTAACTATGGCTGTGGGTGCTGCAACCTGGGTGCTGCAACTTGGTGTTGTTGGAGATCCCCTCCTTTGACTATTATGTCTTGATAAAGTTGTATTTCCAGGGCTGTATATTCTCTGGGGTAATTCCATTCAGTCAGAAGTAATACAGTGCGTGCATTAAGTAGCACCACCTATAATTAATTGCATTCGTACACTGAACTCTGTTGACATTGTTCATTTCTATGTTGCTGTATTATTGTCTCCGTCTGTTTGTCAACCTGTTTTTGTTCTTGCTCCGCTGTTTTCACCGTTTCACTGTTCATCCCTCCCTGTTTCAGTTTTGTTTAATATTTTTCGAGAATTAATTTCTATGCCAATGAATTATGAGTTTAAGAGTCAAATTTTGGGTTATGTATTTTACTTTTATTCACTCATATTTACATTACTAGTAGATTTCCCATGCTAAATACCCATTAGGCAACTACAATAATATTCCAATAAATCGTGTTGTCCATGGTGACGTCACATCCCAGTTTGAACGTAAATATTCGAAAACTTTTGTTTCTGTAATTCGCTGTATAAGCGATTTTCGTGCAAACAAAGGGTATCTTATATTTGGCAAACATGTAAATATAAGAAATTGATGTCTTACTTTTGGTGTTCATAGGTATATAATTCTGGTTGGCACACGTGCAATTTGTCCGAGAATCGTAAATTTGCACTTGACCAACCAAAATTAAACACCCATGATCATCAAAAGTGAAACAGTCATTTCTGAAATCAAACGGAGCAACTTTAACAAATAACAAAGGGAAACACACGTACAACAACACATACACCAAACACATTGATATAGCAGATCATTCATGAAACACGAAAGACAATGCCTAAGATAACATCAGGGTACATAAGAAACTGTGCAAAAAAAAAAAAAAAAACAAATGGCTCATGTCGCAAACATCACTTACCTAAGTCACAGACAAAGGGCTGAAATTGGCCAATTCGGTCTCTAGGGCATTGAGTTATGTTAAACGTCTTCAAATTCAATAGCATCATTTATAAATGGTCAACAAAATCTTCGTTGAGGACATTGGGTACGTTCTTCCTATAAGGTTTCTTGAATTTCTGTGCAGTGGTTGTAGAAGAGACTTTGAAAGAAAGGAGGGGAGAACACGTAAGCCAATCAGAGCCCTTCATTGGCAATATTTGCTGATTGATCGGCAAGAAAATCCAACACTTGTTAATGAACCTTGTGTGCACGTGAGGGGGAACCTTATATTTGATATGTATCTGTATCAAAGGGTTTCTTTTCCGCTACAAGATAACCACATCATCCGCCACTGGCATATGGTTTTCCAAAGTCGACACCGGTTGCCCATTGGTCTCGATGGTTTATGTGTGATTTTTGTGCTTGATATTTCTATGGTGTGAGCTGGTGTCCCTTGTTTCTTTTGCAGCTCATGAAACAATGATCCAGGGGAATATGGTATTATGTGTAAGTCTCTATTAACAAGGCAATCAAGGACCCCTGAATAGAGGCAGGATCAGGTGCAAGGGAGGAGTAAGCGTCAGCTGCAACAATCGAAGTGAATTCCAAAAAGAAACGGAAATACAAATAGGTAAACATAAAAGAAGTGCCTATCAATTATTCAGCCTCAAAGTCGAGATGGTAAGGCAAAATCATAAGAATTTCCATTGAAACAGTTGTGAACCTCAATTGGAACAACATTTCGAAGTAAGACCAGCTGCCCGGGGAGTGTCAGTGCCTCCTGTTTGCATGCAAGAAATCTCACCAATGAGTTAAACGAGATCCTGACAACACAGCACTCACAATAAAGCACAAAATGGAGCATCGAAGGTTCCCAGCAAGCTAGAGGTGAGACCAGGTACCCGGGAGGAGTAGGCATCCCCTGTTTTGGCTAGCCGCACCCGCCGTCGATATTCATGCAAGAAAATGAAAATAGCATCTAAAATCCATGCACTGTCTTGATAATGACCATATCCCAATACAAAGTACAAAATCGATAATTTAGAAAATCATAAACCGAAGGCAAACAAAATCAGGATAAAACAAGAACCAAAGCAAACAAAGAAAAACCTCCACCACAGGAATTGAGCCGAACTTCCAAAATGGGAGTGAGACCGGGTGCCTAGGAAGAGTAAGCATTTCCTGTTTGGATGCAACACCCTTCACTTCAATTCGGTAGAATTTTCACATCCGGTTACTTCCATGTCGGAAGATACAAGTATATTCGGTGGTTGGATGGTTCAAATGGCCTAAGACAGAATATCATCCATCATTCTGGAGAGTGGGACATCATAATGTATGAGGAGTTCCCCATATCGACCGTAGCACTTCATCAGTGACGAGGTTAGTCGGTTACAAACGTATCCCTGACTAAGAAGCTTATCTGAAAGACGTCTAGCTCTCAGAATAAAAACCTGTATATTTGGTACTTGCTCTAGCATAGCGTAGCAACTGAGATATGAATACGCCATATGCTGGCGATTAAGGGATGTTGCTACTTAGAAAAGGAAAGTTTGTGGTGTTGAAATTGAAGTCGTCATGTTTTTTTATAGAGTGAGTTGTTCATGTGACCATAGGTGTCGTAGGACAACATTATGTCCAGATAGGATGTTAAATTATTTGTCTCTGTAGGTTCTTTGACGTCAAGCGCCGAAGGATAGAATCTGCTGAGGTAATCCGCGTTTTTTGGTTTGTTGAAGGACAGCACATCGTCTATGTATCTGTAAGTGAAGTTAAAAGTAAAAGATACGTATCTGTTTACTTCAGAGACCAAAGATTGAACGAATTCAGCTTCGTACTAGTTAAGAAAAATGTCGGCAAGGAGTGGGGTACAATTGGTTCCCATTGTAATTCCTAAAATTTGATGGAAGACCTTTCCTCTAAACACCACAAAAATGTTGTCGATCAGGACGTTTAACATCTGAATAATACCTAATTCAGTGTACTTATTTTTAGAATCGGACTTTTCTTTACCAAAGTTGGTAGGTTTTGTCATAATTAACAACAATGAATTTATTTTTGCGATTGCCGTTCTTGCTTGTAAACGCATTACTTAAAATTTTTGAGAGTCTTTCTTTCAACTTAGAATGTTGGATTGTTGTGTAAAGTGTCGAAAAATCAAAGGCATTGATCCAATGGACTCTATTGAAATGAGTGGATTTCAGATGTTTTAAAAATTCCTATGAAATCTTGAAAATCCACATATGGTCATTATCCATATTTCCCAGGAGATGCTTACTCTTCCTGGGCACCTGGTCTCACTCCCATATCGGGAGTTCGCTTCTTTTCATATGGTGGATGTTTTTGTTTGTTTGCTTTGGTTCCTGTTTTATCCTGATTTTGTATGCCTTCGGTTTCTGATTTTCTGAATTATCGATTTTGTGCTGTAAACAGGGATATGGTCATTATCCATATTTGTCATTACACCGCTTAGAGAATATACTGTCGAACAATGTTTTTGAAGTCCAGATTTCATTTCAGTTTAAACTTTGGTGAGCAAGATCGATACATACTTTGTTGAACATTGTGAAGAACCAGCGATGAAACGTTGTTTGCACAGATGTTTATGCATTTTAGGTATGCAATATAAGTATGGTAAATCTAAATCTAATTTGTTTGTGTCAAACCCAAATGAAGCGAAAGATTGATTGTGGTTATCTATTATTTCCGACGTAGAAAGGTTTATTGGAGTGTAAAAGAAGGGAGGGGATCTCCAACAAGACCCTGTTGCAGCACCAACAGCAAAAACACCAAAACACCCGATGCAAAAACACAAAAGACGAGGACAGCATGAGACGAAAAAGAGACACACGACATGCAAACATCAAACACAAAAGACCACACATAAACCGACGAGACCAATGGGTAACTGGTGCCGACTTTTGACTGCCATTTGCCACGCAAGTAGCAAATGGTGTGGTTATCCTGGATTACGTGCGCACAACCCACTCACTTCTTCCATAACCCAGAGGTCTCGAAGAACATACAATTGTGTTGCAAAACAACCTCCTCACCGCAAGATGACATCACACAAACAAGACTGCAAAACATAGTGACCCCAGCAACCCAGATAAGTATGCAAATGGACATAAAAAAGGGCGCGCGCAATGCAGTCCGTGCTCTGCCGGCCGCAGCGAGCCCATGCATGTAATCACCCGAGGAGTCCGACCGACATTCAGAGAGGACAGGTGGTCGGTGCAAGTCTCAAGGATGCGCCGGCACAAGATTGCAGATTGGTCAAGTACCAAGCCTAGTGTCCGTCTGGCGACATCAGGATCATGTCCACGGTAAGAAAGGCGCTTGATGACTCCGATGCATTTTCGATGGTTATGCTGCCCACCCTCGATCCCTCCAATCCTGCCCACCACACCACCACAAAAGACAGGCCGCGCAATACCCAAAGCAACGTACTCCGCTGCGTGCACAGATCCGAATTTCAAAAGAAGTCGAACGCAATCTTTGCAAAATTTTCAGAAAGTCTCAACTAATCTACGAAAGCAGAAACTTGACCCAAAAGTTTTTTAGTAATTTGTAAATCTCCGCTGTGAAAATCCAAAACATCAGCACATGCCCCAGCGCACCGGACGAGCTGTGATATGTAAATGCCGCATGACGGCAATCTTGGAACATCACCGTCAAGCCAGGGGAAATTTTCTATGTTGAATCCAAAATCATCCCCCCTGTCATACACACCTGTATGAATCTCTCCATTCACAACCTTGACACCTAGGTCCAAAAATGGTGTCTCCGTATTTGCAACGCCTGCCCTGTTAAGTGTTAATTCTTGTGGATAAATTTCATTTTTATATAATTCAAAAGCAGGATTTTCAAAAGTTAGAATATCATCCAGATACCCAGAAGTATTATTGAAACATTTCAGATCTGCTTTTGAAGATTTTGGATAAATTCTTTTTCATAAGTGTATAGAAATAAATCTGCAACAAGAGGCGCACAGTTAGTACCCAAGTAAATTTCCAGGTGTCCCAACTCTTTAACGAGGCTGTCAAAATAGTACTTTTTGCATGTAAATTTGTAGTTATTTGAGGCTTTGTCTGCTGGTGTGCTCTTAGAGGTAGGTCAGTTCTGTGATAACATCAGGGTCGTTGAAGATAGACTCAAATCTGGTGTTGCTTGTAAGTTGTAAATTCTAGATAAAAGTAACCCTCTGGTGCATTTTATCCATTCAGAAAGGGTAACGAGTTGTACATCCTCTTTCTTTGCCCAACGTCTTGCATATTCCTCACATGAGTCCATGATAATTTTGAAATTTGGTTCCATGTAAAGGATTTACTTTCTCTGTATTTGGGACTCTTTTTTAACAATTCTATCAACCTTTCGTTCTTGACTATACTAAGGTCAACTGTAACAACGTGTCCGCAAGGAGAGCAGTTGAAATCCGATGAAGAACATTCGCAAGGGAGTGGATGTAGTGAGGGATTACTTAAATCAATGCACTACAGGAATCGTTTGTAATTCTTGGTGTGTATCTGTAGGAAATACAAGGAGTTTCTTTTCTTTTGAAATACGGTTGGATTGTTTCTGTGACAGATTTTTGATTCAAAATTTGGCCAAGATTTCATTTATCAATTCCTTTGCTTGCAACATTTACTTTAATAGCGCATTCTTGAGACTTGCACTCTCACTGTGACGACGGGACTCCATGACGGACCCTGTCCAAACCTCTTTAGAGAAGACTGTCCCCGACCACCTGTCCTCTCTGAATGTCAGTCGGACTCCTCGGGTGATTACATGCATGAGCTCGCTACAGCCAGCAGAGCACGGATAGTATTACGCACGCCCTCTTTTTATATCCATTTACATATTCATCTGTGTTGCTGGGGCCCCTTCGTTTTGCTGTCTTATTTGTGTGACAGTAGTGAAATTGTTATACTTTTAAAACAGGATTGTCGATAGTAAAAATATCATCCAGGTACCTAGAAAACCCAATGAAATATTTCATATCATGATTTTTTCTTTGCTTTTGAAGATTTTGGATTAATTCCTTTTCATACGTGCATGAAAATAAATCTGCAACAAGGGGCGCACAATTAGTACACATAGGTATCCATACAACCTGCTTGTAGAGATTCTCACTAAACCTAACATAAATGTTGTCCAACAGGAAGGACAAGGCAATTCACAGGTCACCACATGTCCATGATTTGAATCGTTATGATTCTGTACCGGAAAAGAAACCCTTTGATTCAGATACATATCAAATTTAAGTTTTCCCCTCACGATTAAAGCACCAATAAGTTTGCACAATTGACCATTAATCTTGTCGTGAGGAAACGTTGTTTTCATATTTGAAAAGTCGTAAGAAGAAATCGTATTGGCTTGAAAATTTCTTGAGACCGTTAACAGAGGGAAATTGTAATATGCTGCAATGACCAAGAAAATGTCTGCCTCAGGACTTTCACTCCATTACTTGAGCATTGCCTATGAAAGAGATTGTGTTGATGGAATAGGAAGTGTTCTTTGAGGTCATGATTGGAAATTGTCAATATTGAAATATGTGTTCTAATAATAAGAGTGAGAAACAGGAAAATATCATTTGGCTACTCTTTCTCATGAAAGATAATTCTCATTGACATCTGGTTGAAATTCAGATTGGTTTGTCCTTATATGATTTATATTTTCAAAAAGCACCTTGGTTGCCCTTATTTTCATTGTTGAATCTTGGATATATATCATTCAACTTCATTTTCATAGCTCATAGCTCAAAATATATGCCGTGATATCAAATTATTGCATTCATAATATTGTTGTATTCCTCCTTCATTTTATGATCATCTTTAACCTTGAATTCCTCACAAATTTGCATGGGAAGGTCATTCAAAGCAAGTCAGTTTGCCATCATGAAATACTTATCCTTAAAAAACCATTATTAATGCGTAAAGAAAGAATCTATGGATCTAAGCAGAGATACAAACTTTCATTGAATAGTCTCGTCGGTTTATGTGTAGTCCTTTGTGCTTGATGTTTATATGTCGTATGTCTCTTTTCTGTCTCATAGTATATTAAACGTCTTCAAACTCATTAGCATCATCTAAGAACAGGCAAATTTTTAGCATGGACAAGACATGCACGTTTCGGGTACTCGTCTTTTGTATTTTTGCATCGGGTGTTTTGGTATTTTGCTGTTGGTGCTGCAACAGGGTTTTGTTGGAGATCCCATCCCCTCTTTTACTAGGTCCACTGAGAAAATCATCCCTATGTATGTAAAATGCCCTTGACTTCAATTATTGCCAAATTTTGATTCAAACCCTAACACTTTGACGACCCAGTTTTGAATCTTTTTAAAGTAATATTGATTTAATTCGTTGGGATCTCTCTCTCTCTCTCTCTCTCTCTCTTTCTCTCGCACTCTCTCTCTTATTAATTAGAATAAATTTGTGAACCTTAATCTTAATCTGTAGCTTTTATTTTTCAGGCCAAAGATCACAACTTAAGAAGCATACTTGTACTTCGGTCAACGTTGTTTACAATTCCTCCTAATTTAAATGACTTAAAATTGAATCTTAATTGATATTCTCCGTCTATAAAAGAGAGTTGAGAAGAATCACTGGATCAGATTTCAGATTGCCAATATGGGGATGCTGTTAAGACCAGGAATTTTCGTAAGTTAAAATCTATTTTGTTTTAAAATACAAGATTTACAAACTTAAATGAAAGTGCAAACTCCATGATGATGAAGAATTTTGGTAATTGAATTTAACATGGAAGAAGTATCCATCGCAGCGCTTATTCAGCTTTAAAGATGAAAAGACAAAGTAAAATCATTAGAATGTTAAACGTCTTCAAATTGATTAGCATCATTTAAAAGCAGATAAATGTACAGCATGGCCCAGATGTGCACGTTTCGGATTCTAAACCCTCGTCGATTTCCATTAAAAAATTCATTGCAAAACAAAATTATCCATTTGTATTTAGCTCTGGCTACTATAATTTACGGATGCTTGTACTACCGTTGGACTGTTTTATCATTCGCCTACTTTTACTTTGCTTCTGCATCGACGCGAAACATATTTGTTCATTTTCTTATGCTAAATTTGATAAATTAATCAGAAACCAAGGAGTATCTCCCTCATGATCTAGCTCTGTCCTTAGCTGGTTCTTTAGTATACATTTAAGGTCACGTTTAGAACTTCGCTCTTCATTTATGTTTACTTTTTGGATTTAGGCCTCGACCATCACTGAAAATGCGCATAAGGTTCACTAAATCATAACTATAGAACATATATTTTGATATGATACCAACATATCAAACGGCGTTAGTCTTATCCAGTATTTCAAGATAGAGTTGACAAATAGTGATTTTTTCAATGAAGAAGTCAGCTGCTCGGACAAACTTAAGCAAACCACTGCATTATTATTGTCCATATTCACAGTTTTTATTTTTGTGCATTTCATGTTATGTTGAATGGTTTGTGCTTGTATTGACTTATACAAACCCCTACTAATTACGTCATTTATTCATTTATACCTAAATGTGTGACAGAATGTCGTTAATTGTCCAATATAGTAATATATATGGTAAGTGTGCAAGAACGTTTGCGTGTTAAGCTGTATTATCACTTTTATACTGCCTCCTTTTTTCAAACTATTCAAACCTAGGTTTATGGGCTTAGGGCTGAATGGAGTTCTAGGGATTGACCTTACGCTTAATTAATCCAAAGTTGGAACAATTCTACTTGGACTTAGGTTTTTTGTTAGCTAAACCTAAATTGCAACTCTAAACTTAAAGCTTTCGGTTGACTGTAACCCTAAGGTTACAGCTTGGGGTTGGTTACCCTACGGTTAGGGCTTAGGGTTGAATTTCTTACATTGTCATTTATGATGTCCGCATATATACTTTTTGTTAACTTTCATGGTGTTTGAAATCACCTTTCACTTTTTCTTTTCGTTTAGTAATTAAACTTTGTAATTGTTAATGTATGCAAATGTTTATAAGAGACTAATAAAATCTTACACCACCATGAGGGAGGGATGGCGATTTCTCAACCCGAGTGTACAAATTTTGCAAGTCCATGACGAGGCTTGCCGACTCATGGACAAGCAAAATTTTTAGATGAGGGTTGAGAATTAGCCATCCCTCCCTCATGGTGGTGTTTGATTGTTTTTCTCCCACGTTATCGACTATCTAGAGTGTCTGTTATAATCGCCAGTTTGCCTTACTTCCATAACGTCGCTTTGGTAGCGATGACGTCAGAGGGTGAGATCGATGACGTCAGAGGGTGAGATCGATTTATCTCACCCCAGGGAAATTTGAGAGTTCTCAGTCTCAAGTGGGAGAAAATAATTACTTCTAGATTGAATAAGTTTTTTTTCCAATCCGTTTGATATTTTATGTTTTTTGCTTATAAACTATACTAGTTCTACTAGTTCTGTTATCAATCAATTTGTCCTTAATATTTTCTGAGTTTGTGGGAGCATATCGATCTCTGCGGATTGTTTGTTGTTGTTGTTTAATTACTGTTAAGCGCCTATGTTTACTCCGTTGAATAGTGGTCACCAAATCGAAAATATTACGTAGTGATAAAGTAAAATTTTGTGTAATATAAAAAATGTAAAATATCTCATAAATGACAAGCTTTTTATGTTTTTTTTTTTGCAGGCGTTGTTGCTTCTTGCAGTTTTCCCATTAAGTGATGCAAATTGTGGTTATCTTGAACCCATCTGTATAGGTGCAATAGGAGAACTGCAAATTTCAGAAAAGAGAGAAGGTAGATATTAACTTAATTTGACACCGGACGTATCGTATAATATGATTTTAAAAGCACGACGGATGTCGCTTGCATGTTTAAAAAGAAGAGAGTATATAAAGGGGGAAAATCGACGCTGCCTTAGTCTGGACAGCAAGGAATTTAAAGTACCCGTCAGATATTCAATCTTAAAATCGAGAAGGTAAATGTTAAACGTCTTAAAATCAAACAGCATCATTTAAAAACAAAACACATGCAATATGGACCAGACATGCACGTTTCGGGTACTTAACCCTCGTCAGTGATCCTCAATTCAAACAATGAAATATTGCCAAAGACTGTGAAAGTTATTACTAGTATGTCCAAAAATGTACCGAAAGACATAGCATGATGATGGAATATGACATTATGAATCTATATGACCCATGTTTTAGAAATTTCAAGAAATTGTGATAACAGAAGTTCGAATGTTAAACGTCTTTCAATTCAATAGCATCATTTAAAACCTGATAAATTTACAGCATGGACCAGACATGCACGTTTCGGGTACTAAACCCTCGTCAGTGATCCTCAGTCTAAACAATGTAATATGGCCAAAAAGTATGAAACTTATTATGATTGTCCAAAAATGTACCAAAAGACGTAGCAGAATGGGTGGGATATGATGCTACAGGACCCACGTTTTAGAAATTTCAAGAAATTTTGTAACAGAAAATTTCAAATGCGTTGAAGAGATAGACGACCAACCGAAGTTGATCGAACTTGGCTACATGTGCCCTCGGGGACTCTTGGTCCACCAGCAGTGACACTCACCAAGTAGTTCAAATGTTAAACGTCTTTCAATTCAATAACATCATTTAAAACCTGATCGAACTTTGCTACATGTGCCCTCGGGGGGGGGGGTTCCTATCCCCCAGCAGTGACACTCACCAAGTGGTACAGATGTTAAAAGTCTTCAAATTCAATAGCATAATGAAAGAACAGATAAATCTGCAGCATTGACTAGACATGCACGTTTCGGGTACTAAACTCCGTCAGTGATCCTCGTTCTAAACAATGTAATATGGCCAAAGAGTGTGAACATGGACATGTTGAAATCATTCGAATTTCTGTTTGAACAGCTGCGAACTTTCCGTGTGTTTAACCATCAGCTTGCTTAGCCAGCAGAGCACAGACTGTTTACGAATGACATTGCTTTTGATCTCTATTTTCATATTTCTTTATACTATCTAGGACCAAAATGTTTTGGGGAATTGAAAATTATCCATATTCTAATTTTTCATAGAACGCATAATTTGTCATTTAATGTATTTACAGTTGAGGAATACTTGTGCACATACTTGTGAGTGCAATATCGTTGATATTCTTTCCTTCAACAGGAAGTGTGCCTTCCAATCATTCTCGCTTTAAGAGATCACCGATGGAAGACCAATTCGAAACAGCAGGTGAATCATCTAATCAGGGAACAAATTCTCGCTCTAAGAGATCACCGATGGAAGACCCGTTTAAGACAGCAGTTGAATCATTCAAACACGGCACAAATTCCCGCTCCAAGAGATCACCGATGGAAGACCTGTTCAAGACAGCAGGTGAATCATTCAAGCACGGCACAAATTCTCGCTCTAAGAGATCACCGATGGAAGACCCGTTCAAGACAGCAGGTGAATCCTTCAAGCACGGCACAAATTCTCGCTCCAAGAGATCACCGATGGAAGACCCGTTCAAGTCAGCAGGTGAATCATTCAAGCACGGCATAAATTCTCGCTATAAGAGATCGCTGATGGAAGACCCGTTCAAGTCAGCAGGTGAATCATTCAAGCACGGCACAAATTCCCGCTCTAAGAGATCACCGATGGAAGACCCGTTCAATTCAGCAGGTGAATCCTTCAAGCACGGCACAAATTCTCGCTCCAAGAGATCACCGATGGAAGACCCGTTCAAGGCAGCAGGTGAATCATTCAAGCATGGCACAAATTCCCGCTCCAAGAGATCACCGATGGAAGACCTGTTCAAGACAGCAGGTGAATCATTCAAGCACGGCACAAATTCTCGCTCTAAGAGATCACCGATGGAAGACCCGTTCAAGACAGCAGGTGAATCCTTCAAGCACGGCACAAATTCTCGCTCCAAGAGATCACCGATGTAAGACCCGTTCAAGTCAGAAGGTGAATCATTTAAGCACGGCACAAATTCCCGCTCTAAGAGATCACCGATGGAAGACCCGTTCAAGTCAGCAGGGGAATCATTTAAACAGGGAACACATTCTCGCTCTAAGAGATCACCGATGGAAGACCCGTTCACGTCAGCAGGTGAATCATTCAAGCACGGCACAAATTCCCGCTCTAAGAGGTCACCGATGGAAGACCCGTTCAAGTCAGCAGGTGAATCCTTCAAGCACGGCACAAATTCCCGCTCTAAGAGATCACCGATGGAAGACCCGTTCAAGACGGCAGGTGAATCCTTCAAGCACGGCACAAATTCTCGCTCTAAGAGATCACCAATGGAAGACCCGTTCAAGTCAGCAGGTGAATCCTTTAAGCACGGCACAAATTCTCGCTCTAAGAGATCAACGATGGAAGACCCGTTCAAGACAGCTGGTGAGTCATTCAAACACGGAACAAATTCTCGCTTTTAGCGATCGGCTCGTATTCACAAGGCAATTGGAATAGAAAATTACCGTTTCTCGTTTCTAGCGATCTGTCGGAGGAACTCGTACAACCATAACATTACCTAAATGTTTTTTTTTTATTCCTATATTATATGCTATAATGAACACTGGTGGTGAAACATTCTAATTTGGCATGTATATTTTACTGCTTCTTTGTTACCTTGTCGATTCCTGACGTCAAGAAAGTTTAATTCTAATTTGACAGAGTAACTAATTAATTATTTTATGTGACTGCTTATTGTTAGATTCCATAGCAATAATTAAAGATAAATGTTCATTCAATAGCGAATGAATATATAAAAGTATACTTAAGAAACTAGTTTTTAATTTTATTGAATTTTCAATTTGGAAAATAAGTGTGATCCCCGTCCTTTTTTTTTTTTAAGAATATAACATGCACTGTTTTGTTGGAATTTTAAAATGTTTGTTGTTTTCTGACTATGCACCATGTTCATATATATGCTTTTCTTAATTAAATTGCATACTCTAAATGGCATGTTGATTATGGTTTGTTTCAATATCATATGATAAAAAATTTCTGAAATGAAATTCGTCGGAAAAACGTATCTTTCCAATCTATTGAAGAGATCTCCGACATATGTACATGACACTATAATCACATCGGAACACATACGGAGGATGCGAAAAAGAAAGAGATGCATACTCACCTCCCTCTCCCTGGGCCCATGATTTCAACGACATTGTGGATTTACTTTTCCTTCTTAGGAGAATATTTCACTTATAGGTATATGTAATTGACTCCGTTGTTGTGGGAGCGGTTTCTATGTTTTAACTGTTGGTGAGGTATTCTTCAGTATTCACTGTGTTTTTATTCTGCGCTATGTTGTTTGTTTGTATGGTCATCTTACAGTGAGGAGGTTATTTTGCAACACTATTGTGTGAAAAGTGGGAGGATTGTGCGCTCATAATGCGGATAACTACAACGTCTGCTAATGGCGTGACAGATGACCGTCCTAAGTCAGCACCGATTGCCCATTGGTATCGTTGGTTTATGTGTGTGATGTCTCTATGTGATTTGGTGTTCGTTGTACCTTTTGTGTCTCTTTCTGTGCGAGTCTGCTATGTGTTTTGCATTGTTTTGAGGTTTTGCTGTAGATGCTGCAACAGGGTGATGTCGGAGATCCCCTCCTTTCCTACCAATTTATTGAAGAGATCTCCGGCATTTCTATGTTCCAAGGTAATACAAAACATTTTCGAAATATTTTTGTTTGGTTTCAATCAGGTTCGGTTGAAACTTTTCTAACAAAACACTCTGAGAACATTTTTAAAACACTGTGCAGTTGTATAGAATGTTTGTAAAACGTTTTAACAACATTTAAGAGCTGAACAAAATGAAATGATGTTTTATTGATATTTCTGGAACCATACAAAATCACGTCTCTATAACAATTACTGCAAAATATTTGACATGTTTTTAAAACATGATTGTGTTAACTGGGTTATACTATAATCATATCGGAACACAAACCAAAGATGCAAAGGAGGAGATGCTTTCTCTCCCCGGGCGCCTGATCTCAACATACTTGTGGATTTACTTTTGCTTCTAATAATACTTAATTGAATTGTTGTGGAAGTTTTTTTTGTGAGCTATTCTTCAGTGGTCACTGTGTTTTTATTTTGAAAAAGCCGGTTCCACAAGATATGATTATGTTTGGCAGGTATTGAAATCACTGAAATTACAATTATGTAAAATAGTCTACGAATTCATTTATATAGAAGCGCCCCCTACAACAAAGATTGGATTTTAAAGAAAAGATGATTGACTATGGCTGTGGGTGCTGCAACCTGGGTGCTGCAACCTGGTTTAATTTGTTTGAGATCCCCTCCTTTGATTATTATGTCTTGATAAAGTCGTATTTCCAAGGCTATACATTCTCTGGGGTAATTCCATTCAGTCAGAAGTAATACAGTGCGTGCATTAAGTAGCGCCACCTATAATTAATTTTATTCGTACACTGAACTCTGTTGAGATTGTTCATTTCTATGGAGCTGTGTTATTGTCTCCGTCTGTTTGTCCTACGTATTTCTATGGTGCTGTATTATTGTCTCCGCTGTTTTCGTCGTTTCACTGTTCATCCCTCCTGTTTCTGTTTTGTTTAATATTTTTTGAGAATTAATTTCTATGCAAATGAATTATGAGTTTTGGAGTCAAATTTTGGGTTATGCATTTTACTTTTATTCACTTATATTTACATTACTAGTAGATTTCCCATGCTAAATACCCATTAGGCAACCACAATAATATTCTAATAAATCGTGTTGTCCATGGTGACGTCAAATCCAAGTTTTAACGTAAGGGTGATTTTCCAATATTCGAAAACTTATGTTTCCGAATTTGCTGTATAAGCGATTTTCGTACAAACAAAGGGTATCTAATATTTGGCAAACATGTAAATATAAGAAATTGATGTCTTACTTTTGGTGTTCATGGGTATATAATTCTGGGTGGCACACGTGCAAATTGTCCGAGAATCGTAAATGTGCACTTGACCAACGAAAACTATACACCCATGATCATCAAAAGTGAAACAGTCATTTCTTTAATCAAACAGAGAAACTTTAACAAATAACAAAGGGAAACACACGTTCAACAACACATACACCAAACGGTCCTACACATTAATATAGCAGATCATTCATGAAACACGAAAGACAATGCCTAAGATAACCTCAGGGAACATAAGAAACTGTGGAAATAAAAAACAAATGGCTCATGTCGGCAACATCACTTACCTGAGTCACGGACCGAGGGCTGAAAGTGGCCAATTCGGTCTCTAAGGCATTGAGTTATGTTAAACGTCTTCAAATTCAACAGCATCATTTATAAACGGATAAATTTGCATCATGGACTAGACATGCACGTTTCGGGTACTCAACCCTCGTCAGTGATCCTCAATCTAAACAATGTAATATGGCCAAAGAGGGTGAAAATTATTATGTCAAAAAATGTACCGAAAGATGTAGCAGGATAGGTGGGATATGATGCCACAGGACCACAGTTTTAGAAATTTCAAGAATTTCAATACCAGAAAATTTTGAATGCGTTGAAGAGACAGTACTTGCTTCCTTAATTAAAGCTTCATGACATTCTACACAGAAGTTACAAAGGAGAAGTCCAAAATGCGTCAGGACATCAGAACCTCTGCCGGCCATATAATTTGACCGATCAACAAAATCTTCGTTGAGGACACTGTGTACTTTCTCCCTATAAGGTTTCTTGAATTTCTGTGCAGTGGTTGTAGAGGAGACTTTGAAAACGCGTAAGCCAATCAGAGCCCTTCATTGGCAATATTTGCTTATTGATCGGCACGAAAATCCATCACTTGTTAATTAACCTTGTGTGCACGTAATCAAGATAACCACATCATCCGATACTGGCAGATGGTTGTCCAAACTCGACACCGGTTGCCCATTGGTCTCGCTGGTTTATGTGTGGTTTTTGTGCTTGATATTTCTATGGTGTGCGCTGGTGTCCCTTGTCCCTTTTGCAGCTCATGAAACAATGATCCAGGGGAATATGGTATTATGTGTAAGTCTCTATTAACAAGGCAATCAAGGACCCTTGAATAGAGGCAGGATCAGGTGAAAGGGAGAAGTAAGCGTCATCTGCAATAACCGAAATGAATTCCAAATAGAAACGGAAATATAAATAGGTAAACATATAAGAAGTGCCTATCATTTATTCAGTCTCAAAGTCGAGATTCTAAGGCAAAATCATTAGAATATTCCATTGAAACAGTTGTGAACCTCAGATTGAACAACATTTCGAAGTGGGACCAGCTGCCCGGGGAGCGTCAGTGTCTCCTGTTTGCATAAAAGAAATCTCACCAATTAGTTAAAGTAGATCCAGAAAACACAGCACTCACAATAAAGCAGAAAATGGAGCATCGACGGACCCCAGCAAGTTAGAGATGGGACCAGGTACCCGGGAGGCTATCCGCACCCGCCGTCGATATTCATGCAAGAAAATGAAAATAGCATCTAAAATCCATGCACTGTCTGGATAATGACCATATCCCAATACAAAATACAAAATCGATAATCTAGAAAATCATAAACCGAAGGCAAACAAAATCAGGATAAAACAAGAACCAAAGCAAGCAACCCCCCCCCCTCCACCACATGAATTGAAGCGAACTTCCAAAATGGGAGTGAGACCGGGTGCCCAGGAAGAGTAAGCATTTCCTGCTTGCATGCAACACCCGTCACTTCAATTCGGTAGAATTTTCACATCCGGTTACTTCCATGAGAATGGTTTGTCCTCATACGATTTATATTTTCAAAATCACCTGGGTTGCCCAAATTTTCTTTGTTGAATCTTGGATATATATCATTCAACTTCATTTTCATATACAACTCATAGCTCAAAGTTTATGCTGTGATGTTAAATTATTGCATTCATAATATTGTATCATTCCTCCTTCATTCTATGATCATCTCCAACTTTGAATTCCTCACAAATTTGCATGGGAAAGTCATTCAAAACAAGTCAGTTTGCCATCATGAAATACTAATCCTTTAAAAAACATCATTAATGCTTAAAGAAAACATCCATGGAACTTAGCAGAGGTACAAACTATCTTATTTGAATCATACTTTAGTTACTAGGTCCACTGAGAAAATTATCCCTAGGTATGTAGAAGGCCCTTGGCTCCAATTATTGTCATTTTTTTATTCAAACCCTAACACTGTGTTCTTTGACGACCCAGTTGTGTATCTTAATTCTTCCTGTGGCTACGTAGATATAACGTCAGAGCATTACGGTTCTAGCGCCGAAGAGAAATTTTCATTTCTCGTACATGTATTTTTAAAATATTATTGACTACATTTGTTGGGGTCTCTCTCTCTCTCTCTCTCTCATTCTCTCTCTCTCTCTCTCTTATTAATTAGAATAAATGTGTGAACCTTAATCTGTAGCTTTTATATTTCAGGCCAAAGATCACAACTTAAGAAGCATACTTGTACTTCGGTCAATGTTGTTTACAATTCCTTCTTATTCTAATGACTTAAAATTGGATCCTAATTAATGTTCTCTATAAAAGAGAGTTGCGAAGAATCACTGGATCAGATTCCAGATTGCCAATATGGGGATGGTGTTAAGACAAGTAACTTTGGTAGGTTAAAATCTATTTTGTTTTAAAATACAAGATTTACAAACTTAAGTGAAAACGCAAACTCTAATTGCTCAATGATGATGATGAATATTGGTAATTTTAAAAATCAAACATTGAAGAAGTATCCATCGCAGCGCTTATTCAGTTTCATAGTTAAAAAGTCAAAGCAAAATCATAAGAATTTCGATTCTTACAAATAATCATTGGAAAAACAAAACTTTCCATTAGAATTTAGCTCTGGCTATAATTTACGGATGCTTGCAATACCGTTGGACTGTTTTATCATTCGCCCAGTTTTACTTTGTTTCTGCGTCGACTTGAAATAGTTTTATTCATTTTCTTATGCTAAAGGACAAGGGACACTGGTCATTCTAGTTTGGCCCACACATTTTATAAAAATTCAAACTCTCAAAATGTATTGATAGAAATAAATAAGGTCTGTATTTTTAATATCTAGAGTAATTTTTGCAAGAAAAATCATAACAGCCTATATATACACAATGAAGTTGCTTGATTTCTTGCAAATTCTGCATTTTCACCATTTCCATGTGTTCATTTTCTTTTTTATATATGAGCACACGCTTGGCCTATCATTTTTATTTTGAAATGGTGTGTAGATTTTCTTAGATAGGCCCTGCTGTACTCACTTGTTATAACGAAAAACGTATCGTTTTCTCTACTAGCAATTTTGACGGTTTTTTCGCGGGATCGGGATTTTCACGTTGACGTTTTTTGACGAGTAATTTACGTTGGAATCACCTGTAAAATGACATTTTCGCGTAATACAGCTCCAGATTGCTTCGCAAACTAAATACTTATTGAGAAAAAAAAATATTGTGCGTAGGAATACATAATGAATTTCAAATTTGAAGTTTTGTTTTATAAAAGTTCATTTTTATTTCATTTGAAAACAATATGATTTTATATTTTCAAATTTTATAATGTACATGTATAAAAAATTATCTAGTATTAAAAGTACCAATTTAATCATAAATTTTTGAAAATAACAATATAATCAGCACAAGGGCATCCACTCTTACAATTTTCGAAAACATAAAAACTAATTAAGCTAATTACTTGCATTTGATAAGATGAATGATTTTTTTTTTATTAATAGATAGCTTTGAATTTATAATTATAGGTATGACATTGTATTCATTAAATTTTACCAGAAAGCCGTGATCTTAAAACAAAACATAGAATTTTGCCTGAAAGCAAAGTAGAAAATAAACCGTGCTCTTGCTTTGAATATATAATTCATGAGCGGTACTTTAAACTAATAGTTTAACTCTTCAATAAACGATTAAAGGCAATAGTCTAGAACTGAGGTACAGGAGAAAATTATCATTTTTCTCCAAAACTCACAGCAAAAATAGGAAATGAAATTTAAATCTCACTCAATCTGAAAGAACATAAGAAATACTGTATAATTGCATTTTCTTATTTTTAATTCGTCAGCCATTTGAAAATTATGAAAATTTTCCGAATTTCAGTGATTTTGCATTAAAAATCATATTTTCCTTCCAAAAAATCACTTTTTCAATAGAAATTTCCAAGAACTTGTTTTTTTCAATTGAAAGAACACAAATAATGCCGCAAGGTTAAGTCGGTTTTGGAGGATGAAGGCGGGAGGGTTGCATCCAACCCAGTGATACATCCTAGACTATGATGGTTAAGTTATTTCTCCTTGATTGTTTAAGCCATAACTTGACCCTTAAATATATAGAAACGATAAAGCATGGTATGATAAATAGGTTTTTCGGTTAGTAGACTTCATACTCCTTTGTTTTAGATCAAATTCATTTATTTCTAAGAGGGGCCAAATAAGGCCCTTAATGTACCTTGTCCTTTGATGAATTAATCTGAAACTAAGTAGTATCTTCCTCATGCCCCAGTTCTGTCCTTAGCTGAACCTTTGGCATACATTTTAAGCAATGTTTGCGATGTTGCTCTTTATTTATATTCAATTTTTGTATTTCTACCCTTTCGGCCTCTAGCATCACTGATGATACATTGTTTGTTAAATGCGCATATGGTGCACTGTCAAAGTATTACGATATAACATATATTTCGATATGTAAGTCTTATCGAAAATTCACGATAGAGTTGACGAATAGCTATTTTACAGGGATATGGTCATTATCCATATTTGTTATTCTAATTGAAGAAGTCAGCTATGCTAAGAGAAAAAATGTGTTACATAATCTGGATAAAGCATCTTTTTCATCCATATTCACTGATTTTTTTCTTATTCTTGTTTTCAAACGAAAAGAGGGGATCACCAACAGTACTTGGTTGCAGCATCAACAGCAAAACTCCAAGACACCAAATGCAAATACTAAGAGCAGGCATCCACAGAAAGAGAAGCAAGACGAACAACGAACACCTACTCACATCATAGAAACATGAAACACAAAATACCACAAATAAATCATCGATACCAATTAACACCATAGACAACTTCTGTCTTAATTTGATCCTTCTCGTTTTGTCAGTTATGTCACCATAAAATGCAGGTTGTGAAATACCCAAAGTAATATACTCTGTTATTTGTATAGATCCGAATTTCAAAAGAAGTTGACAATAATTTTTGTAAAATTTCCAAACAGTCTTTACTAATTTGTGAAAGCAAAAATCCTAACCTAAAAGTTTCTTGGTTATTTGTAAATTTCTACTATAAAAATCCAAAACATCAGTACATGCTCTAGAATACTGGATGAGCTGCGAAATGTAGATACTGTTTGACGGTAGTCTTGGAACATCACCGTCAAGCCAGGCAACATTTACTATGCCCCATTAACTATCATATTTTTAGTTAAACACACTTGTATGAATCTCTCCATTAACAATTTTGATACTAGTATTTGGGTCAAAAATAGTGCTTCTGTGTTTGTGATGATATGTTTGATGGGTTTTATTGTTGGTATTGACCCCTACAAACCCCTACAGTTGACGTCATACAATCATTTATTTCTGGATGAGATTAAGTCTTGTTAAAACATAACAATGTTGTTACTGTTAACTTGGAGCTGTTCACTTGGGGATAATTCTCGCATCTTTAGCGACTATATTTAGAGATTGGGTCAATTACATTTCAATGAAAAATATGGATAATGACCATATGCCTGTTTACAACACAAAATCGATAATTCAGAAAATCAGAAACCGAAGGCATACAAAATCAGGATAAAACAGGAACCAAAGCAAACAAACAAAAACATCCACCATATGAAAAGAAGCGAACTCTCGATATGTTATTAATTAAATAACACATTACATTGTATTTTATGACTATGTAATAAATTGAATAACAAAATTACTTTGCCATATTTTTGCAATGTAATTAATTAGATTTCACATTACATTTCATTTAATGAAATTATTCTTAGCATATCATTTTTTAAACAATGCCGAATAGTCATTTGAAGTCTCATACAAAATAAAAGATAATTCAGGTCAATGACAAATACGGATAATGGCCATATTCCTGTATACAGCACAAAATCGATAATTCAGAAAAACAGAAACTGAAGGCATACAAAATCGGGATAAAACAGGAACCAAGGCAAACAAACAAAATCCTCCACCACATGAAAAGAAGCGAACTGCCGATATGGTGCCAAGGTGCCTAGGAAGAGTAAGCATCTCCTGCTTGCATGCAACACCCGCCACTTCAACATTTATTATACAATTCAAAGTCTTTTTACGTTCCATGAGAAATCTTTAATGTGCAACCATCAGATTTTTACCAGATATTCTCTCTAAAAATATATTTTGCACTTTAAAATATGAATATGCTATAATTAAGTTTTAACTTGTCTTCAATAAGTAAGTCATCAAACTGAATTTTGTTATATTAGAATCAAATCACATTAAATTTTGTAAACAGTGACGTGTAACAATGTGATCCATGCATTCTTTGTATTGTGTACAACTAGGTAAAAATATGATCTCTAGGAATTACATATATACACAGGGTCCTTGCAGAAGTGACAAAGAAGTAGGGCTGAGTATCGTGGGTCAAATTTGTATTGCGATATATTGCGATATTTGGAAAAATATTGCGAAATATTTCAATATTTCATAGCATCGAGATTTCTCATGATTCTCATTTTCCTTCCTCAATTTTCCTTTCAAAATTTTATTAAAGAATCTAAAAATTTCATCATGATATACGATGTAATGATGAACAAGTGTAGACAAATTTGACTACAATATTCACGTCAATCATACATGCATGGATATCCGATTAAAAGAAAATCAAAATCTATCCAAGTATTTATTTGATGAATCTGATGGGACACCGTCGAACACTCGTGGAAATAAATGCAAAATGTCACAGGGAAACTTATTATAATAACCTTCTTTTAAAGTGTCTTATTGACAGGAAATAAAGGAGAACTTCCGTTAATTTCAGTTCAACAATGGTTATTTATTTTTGTCCTTGACATGTACAGTGTTTTGACGTACAATAAAGGCAGAATAAGTATTATTTATGGCGTCGGGTCGTTTCGCCCTTTTTCCCCTTCGCCCCTGGGTCGTTTCGCCCCTTTTCCCCTTCGGCCACGGTCGATTCGCCCCTCAAAGTGGGTCGATTCGCCCCTCAAGGTGGGTCGTTTCGCCCCTCAAATGTGAGTCGTTTTGCATTTCAAGGTGGGTCGTTTCGCCCCTCAAGGTGGGTCGTTTCGCCCCTCATATGTGAGTCGTTTCGCCCCTCTAGATGAGTTGTTTCGCCCCTTAAGGTGGGTCATTTCGCCCCTCTTTTAAGGAATACTCTCTGCACGATGAGACGTTTCGCCCTTATCTTTATAGTTATTATTGGTGGGTCATTTTATGAACAAATGAGAATTAAAGAAAAGAAAAATTAAATTAAATATATATATAATCAAACGAAGAATTAATAGATAAAGAAATATGAAGGCGAACAAATGAGAATAAAAGATAAAAAATTAAATAACAGAAGACCAAATAGATAGAATGATAAATAGATAAATAGATTAAGATGTTACGTATAGAGAGGCAAATCGACCCACGATGAGAGGTGAAACTATCCATCTTGAGGGGCGAAATGATCCACCCTTGAAGGGCGAAATGATCCAACCTTGAAGGGCGAAACGACCCACCTAAAGGGGCAAAACGACCCACCTTAGGGGCAAAACGCCCCGGGCGAAGGGGAAAGGGGCGAAACGAACCGGAACCTTATTAATTTCTTGGAATCTATTAGGCTGTGTAAAAAAAATAGTTAAAAGTGGCAAGTCAGAAAATATTAGAACTGCATGATAATAATTTCATCATTCCTGTTATCGGACGCAACATAACGATGAGTTGGAATGAGCATGAGCAGCCTCAAATAATTACACATTTACTTGCAAAAAGTACTATTTCGACAGTCTAGTTAAAGAGTTGGGTTTAAATTCGATGCCTGGAAATCCCACTTACACCCCAACAAACCTTTCTGCCTCTGAAATAATAGATAACCACAAACCAGCTCTTGCTTCCTTTGGCTTCGATACTAACAATTTAGATTTAGATTTGCCATACTTATACTGCATACCTAAAATGCATAAGAATCCGTACAAACAACGTTTCATAGCTGGTTCCTCAAAATGTTCTACCAAATCTGTATTGATCACCACTAATTTCCATAGTAGTGGGCAATTTTGGTGGGAAATAACACTCATACTAGTTTATTATATCTATTTTAAATTCAGTTTCAATACACAACAATATCTCTACTCTTATTTGAAAGATAAAAAATAGTATGAAAACAATTTTTGAAAATGGCAAAAATGGGATCAAAAACGGCAGATTTTGCCCCTACCCCTTTGGCATTGATTTTAAAGTAAAAAATAAATATCTAGGAACATTTACTTGGGTATGCAAACAAATATAACTAACTAAATATCTTGTATGAAAACGACACGTCTGTATATATAAAGCAGGTCAGCATAACATAATGTCAAGAACACTACAGAGGAAAGACAAGAGTTGCACTCTTAGGGTGATAGAGCACACTTAGAAAGGTGATAGTGTACACCTAAACCGTTCTCTATCACAATATGGTAGAGTTGAACCTATCACAGAAGAAACTCACTGGAAGCATAATAATAGAGAATAGTAATCACACAAACGTGCATTAATAGGTACAGTAATTAATATCGATCAATTTTTTCTACGTCTTTTCTGAGTTGATTTGTTTTCATATCGATCGCTACGTTTTTGTTTCATTACTTTTAAACCTATACTTACAGAATTGTATTGACAAACAAATCGAGAATATTATGTAGTGATAGAGTTGAATTGTGTGAAATATAAAGAAATGTAAAATATCTCATAACTGATAAACTTTTTATATTTTTATCTTAGGCGTTGTTGCTTCTTGCAGTTTTCCCATTAAGTGATGCAACTTGTGGTTATCTTGACACTATCTGTGGAGATATACTATTAGCAGCACAGCCCAGTTCACCAGAGAAAGAAGGTAGATTAACTGAATATTTGACACCAGACGTATCGTACAATTTAATGCACGTTTCGAGTACTTAACCCTCCTCGGTGATCCTCAATCGATCGAACTTTGCTACATATGCCCTCGGGGACTGCTGGTCCACCAATAGTGACACTCACCAAGTGGTACAAATGTTAAACGTCTTCAAATCCAATAGCATGATAGCATCATTTAAGAATAGGAAACATGCAACATGGATAAGATATGCTCGTTTCGGGTATTTTCATATTGTTTTATGTTACCTATGGCCAAAATATCTAGGGGTATTGAATATAACCCCTATTCTTATTTTTCATAGAACGTATAATTTGTCGTTTAATTCATGTACAGTTTGTGCAAATACTTGTAAATACAAAATCAATGATATTCTTTCGTTCAACAGGAGGTGTGCCTTTCAACCAAGTGGGAGATAATCGTTCTAAAAGATCGAATGCTGAAGACGCAAAGTATCTAGACACGACAGGAGGTGAACCATTCAAACACGGCACAAAATCTCGTTCTAAGAGATCACCGATGGGAAACCCGTTCAAGACAGCAGGTGAATCATTCAAGCAAGGCACAAATTCTCGCTCTAAAAGATCACCAATGGTAGACCCCTTCAAGACGGCAGGTGAATCATTCAAGCATGGCACAAATTCTCGCTCTAAGAGATCACTGATGGGAGACCCGTTCAAGTCAGCAGGTGAATCATTCAAGCATGGCACAAATTCTCGCTCTAAGAGATCACCGATGGAAGACCCGTTAAAGTCAGCAGGTGATTCATTCAAGCACGGCACAAATTCTCGCTCTAAGAGATCACCGATGGAAGACCCGTTCAAGTCAGCAGGTGATTCATTCAAGCACGGCACAAATTCTCGCTTTAAGAGATCACCGATGGGAGACCCGTTCAAGACAGCAGGTGAATCATTCAAACACGGCACAAATTCTCGCTCTAGGAGATCACCGATGGAAGACCCGTTCAAGACAACTGGTGAGTCATTCAAACACGGAACAAATTCTCGATTTTAGCGATCGGCTCGTATTCACAAGGCAATTGGATGAGCAAATTACCGTTTCTCGTTTCTAGCGATCTGTTGGAGGAACTCGTACAACTATAACATTACCTAAATGGCTTTTTTCCCTATATCATATGCTATAATGAACACTGGTGGTGAAACATTCCAAAGTGGCATGTAAAATTTACTGCTTCTTTGTTAACTTTTCTATTCCTGACGTCAAGAAAGTTTAATTCTAATTTGGCAAAGTAACTAATTAATTATTTTATGTGACTGCTTATTGTTAGATTCCATAGCAAAAATTAAAGATATATGTTGAATCAATAGCGAAGGAATATATAAAAAGTTTACTTAGAAAATCAATTTTAAATTTCATTTGATTTTCAATTTGGAAAATAAATGTGATCCCCATGTGTTAAGAATATAGCATGCACTGTTTTGTTGGATTTTTTGTTGTTTTCTGACTATGCACCATGTCCATTATAAAATTCTCTTAATCAAATTGCATACTCTAAATGGCTTGTTGACTATTGGTTGTTTCAATATCATATGACAAAAATTTTCTGAAATGAAATTCGTCGGAATAACGTACCTTTCCAATCTTTGAAGAGATCTCCGACATTGCTATATTATACTATACTCACATCGGAACACACACGGAGGATGCGAAAAAGAAAGAGATGCATACTCACCTTACTCTCCCCGGGCTCATGATTTTAACTACATTGTGGATTAACGTTTCCTTCTTAGAAGAATATTTCACTAATAGGTACATGTAATTGACTCCGTTGTTGTGGGAGAAGTTTTTATGTGTTAACTGTTGATGAGGTATTCACTGTGTTTTTATTCTGCGTCCTGCTGTTTGTTTGTATGGTCATCTTACAGTGACGATGTTATTCTACAACATTATTGTGCGAAAAGTGGGAGGGTTGTGCGCTCGTAATGCGGATAACTAAAACGTCTGCTATTGTCGTGGCAGATGACCGATCTGCACCGATTGTCCACTGGTATTGTTGGTTTATGTGTGGTTTATTGTGTTTGATGTCTCTATGTGATTTGGTGTTCCTTGTACCTTTTGCGTCTTTTTCTGTTCGAGTCTGATCTGTGTTTTGCATTGTGTATTTTGATGTTTTGCTGTAGATGCTGCATCCGGATGTTGTTGGAGATCCCCTCCTTTCCTTTCAATTTATTGATGAGATCTCCGGTATTACTAATTTATACTATAATCACATCGGAACACACACGAAGGATGCGAAGGAGGAGATGCTTCCCCGAGCACCTGATCTCAACGACATTGTGTATTTACTATTGCTTCTAATAATCTTTCTGTCTGTTAGTAAGGTATTCTTCAGTGTTTTATTTTGAAATGGCAAGTTCCACGAACTAAGATTATGTTTCACAGGTATTGAAATTACTGAAATTATAATTATGTTACTGTCTACGAATTCATTTAGATAGAAGCACCACGTACAACAAAGATTGGATTTTAAAGAAAGGATTATTTACTATAGTGTCTTGATAAAGTTGTATTTCCAAGGTTTTACATTCTCTGGGGTAATTCCATTCAGTCAGAAGTAATACAGTGCGTGCTCTAAGTAGCGCCACCTATAATTAATTTTATTCGTACACTGGACTCTGTTGAGACTGTTCATTTCAACGGTGCTGTGTTATTGTCTCCGTCTGATTGTCCTACGTATTTCTATGGTGCTGTGTTATTGTCTCCGTCTGTTTGTCCTACGAGTTTCTATGGTGCTGTGTTTATTGTCTCCGTCTGTTTGTCCTACGAATTTCTATGGTGCTGTGTTATTGTCTCCGTCTGATTGTCTCACGAGTTTCTATGGTGCTGTGTTATTGTCTCCGTCTGATTGTCCCACGAGTTTCTATGGTGCTTTGTTATTGTCTCCGTCTGATTGTCCCACGAGTTTCTATCGTGCTGTGTTATTGTCTCCGTCTGATTGTCCCACGAGTTTGTATGGTGCTGTGTTATTGTCTCCGTCTGATTGTCCCACGAGTTTCTATGGTGCTGTGTTATTGTCTCCGTCTGATTGTCCCACGAGTTTCTATGGTGCTGTGTTTATTGTCTCCGTCTGTTTGTCCCACGAGTTTCTATGGTGCTGTGTTATTGTCTCCGTCTGATTGTCCCACGAGTTTCTATGGTGCTGTGTTATTGTCTCCGTCTGATTGTCCCACGAGTTTCTATGGTGCTGTGTTATTGTTCTTGCTCCGCTGTTTTTACCGTTTCACTGTTCATTCTTCTCTGTTTCTGTTATGTTTAATATTTTTCGAGAATTTCTATGCCACTGGATCTGTGAGTTTTGGAGTCAAATTTTGGGTTACCTATTTTACTTTAATTCACTTATATACATAAATAATAAATTTCCCATGCTAAATACCAATTAGGCAACTATAATTTCAAAATAGACATCACACCATATGAAGTTTCCATAATTTATTTAGTACATCAGATAATTCCCTACAAATCACATGTAAATAATAAATATTCTTTTCGAGCAATTTAATGAATCAATTTATCAGACAACCTATCAATTCAATGTATCTCCGATACATTTCAAAATTCAAAATTATATGTTATATCAAATTAATGTAATTTCACAAATTACCTTTTCATATCATATACTAGTAAATACATAATCTGTAGGAAATATATTAATAAATTTAAATAAATATTTCACATAATGCGCAGAACGTTTACCTTTTGCAACATGACAATTGTACGTTCTTCGAGACCTCTGGGTAATCGGAATAGTGGGAGGGTTGTGCGCACGTAATCCAGGATAACCACACCGTCTGCTACTGACGAGGCAGATGGCCGTCCTACGTCGGCACCGTTTGCCCATTGGTCTCGTTGGTTTATGTGTAGTCATTTGTGTTTTATGTTTTTCTGTGATTTGACGTTCATTGTACTACTGCGTCTCTTTCTGTGCGTGTCATTTTTGTGTTTTACAGTGGGTGTTTTGGGAGGTTGCTGTTGATGCTGCAACTAGGTGTTGTTGGAGATCCCCTCCTTTCTTAAATATTTTAAAATTATCATGGATTATGACCAATCCCAATACACAGTACAAAAATCATAAAACGAAGGCAAACAAATGTTAAACGTCTTCATATTGAATAGCATCATTCAAGAACAGATCAATTGCAGCATGGACAGGCATGCACGTTTCGGGTACTTAACCCTCGTCAGTTATACCAAATCTGTATCGATCTTACTCACCAAAGTTTTATCTAAAATCAAATCTGGGCTTCAAACATATTGTTCGACAGTATATTCTCGCAGTGGTATCAACCAGATGTTGATTTTAAAGAATGCGAAGGAACTTTTAGAACATCTGAAATCCACTCATTTTTGTAAAGTCCATTCGATCAAAGACTTTTATTTTTCGACACTTTACACTACAATCCCACATTCTAAATTGAAAGAAAGTCTCGAATTTATCAGGTTTTAAATGATGCTATTGAATTTAAAGACGTTAAAAATCGCAAAAATCATAATGCGTGTACAAGTGAGAACGGCAATAGCAAATTCTAATTTACTGTTGTTAACTATGACAAAACCTACTTCGTAAAAGGATAATCCTATTCTGCAAATAAGTACACTGAAACAGATATTATTCAGATGTTGAACTTCCTGATCGACAACATTTTTGTGATGTTTGGAGGAAAGTGCTTCTAGCAAATTGTCGGAATTCCAATGGGGACCAATTGTGCCCCACTCCTTGCCGACATTTTCCTTTGCTCGTGCGAAGCTGAATTAATTCAATCTTTGGTCTCGGAAGGGAAAAGATACTTGGCTTCTGACTTAACTAAACTTAATAATTCAGCATCCTATCTGAACATAAGGTTGTCCTACGACACTGATGGTCACATGAACACCTTACTCTATGACAAACGTGACGAATTCAATTTCAGCATTACAAACTGTCCTTTTCTGAGTAGCAACATCCCTTCATCGCCTGCTTATGGTGTGTTCATAACTCAGTTGATACGATATGCCAGAGCAAGTACCAGATATACAGATTTTATTCTGAGCGCTAGGCGTCTTTCAGATAAGCTTCTCAGTCAGGGATATGTTTGTGACCATCCAACCAAAGATTATACTCTATGTCTTCCGAAATGGAAGTAACTGAATGTGACAGTTCTACCGAATTGAAGCGGCGGGTGTTGCATGCGCGCAGGAGATGCATACCCTTCCTGAAGACCTTGTCTCATTCCCATATTGGGAGTTCGATTCTTTTCATATAATGGAGGTTTTCGTTTGTTTGCTTTGGTTCCTGTTTCATCCTGATTTTGTATGCCTTCGGTTTCTGATTTTCTGAATTATCGATTTGTGCTGTATACAGGGATATGGTCACTATCCATATTTGTCATCCTTAAATCTAAACAATGTACTATGCCAAAAAAGTATGAAAGTTACCATGTCGAAAAAGCGCACCGAAAAAAGCGTACAGAAAAAATCAGGATAAAAGAAGAACATGAAGAACCAAAGCAAAAACAAACAAAAACCTCCACCATATGAAACGAAGGAAACTCCTAGTGAGACCAGGTGCCCAGAAAGAGTAAACATCTCCTGCTCGCATGCAACACCTTTTACTTCAATTCGGTAGAGTGTCATATCCAGTTATTTCCATTTCGGAAGATACAAGTATATTCGGTGGTTGGATTGTTCAAATGGTCTAAGACAGATTATCATCCACCATTCGGGAGAGTGGGACATCGTAGTGTCAGTGACTAGGTTAGTCTCTCACAAACGTATTCCTGACTGAGAAGATTATCTGAAAGACGCCTAGCTCTCAGAAAAAATCTGTATATTTGGTACTTGCATAGCGTTTTAACTGAGATATGAACACGCGATGAAAGGATATTGCTACTCAGAAAAGGAAAGTTTATGATGTTAAAATTGAAGTCGTCACGTTTGTTACAGAGTGAGATGTTCATGTGACCATCGGTGTCGTAGGACAACATTATGTCCAGTTAGGATGCTGAATGACTTGTCTCTGTAGTTTCTTTGACTTCAAGCTCCGAAGGATAGATTCTGCTGAGGTAATCCGCGAATTTTGGAGTATTAATGTATAGCACATCGTCTATGTATCTGTAAGAGAAGTTAAAAATAAAAACTACGTATCTGTTCCCTTTAGATACCAAATATTGAACGAATTCAGCTTCGTGCGAGTAAAGAAAAATGTCGGCAAGGATTGGGGCACTATTTGTAACAATTGAAATTTGCTGGAAGACCTTTCCTCCAAACACAATGTGTTCGCAAGGAGAGTAGTTGAAATCCGATGAAGAACATTCGCAAAGAAAGGAGGGGATCTCCAACAGCACTAGGTTGCAGCACCCTCAGGAAAACCCTAACACACCCAATGCAAAAACAGAACAGACACCCACATAAAGAGACGCAAAAGGGAGAAGGAACACCAAGTTACACCATAGAAACTTTAAACATAAAATACTAAACATAAACCGACGAGACCAATGGGCAACCGGTGCCGACTAAGGACGACTATCTGCCACGTAAGTAGCAGGCAGTGTGGTTATCCTGAATTACGTGCGCACAACCCTCCCACTATTCTGATTTCCAAGAGGTCTCGAAGAGCGCACAATTATGGTGTGAAAAACCTCCTTACTGTTAGATGACCACAGAAAAACAAGACCGTAAAACGCAGGGGTCCAAGCAACAGAGATGAATATACAAATGGATATAAAAAGAGGAAGTGCGTAATACAGTCCGTGATCTGCCGGTTGTAGCGAGCTCATATATGTTATAGTGCTGTATATTGATATTGAAATATCGAAGAATATCGATATTTTGGGATTTTCAATACGTATCGATATACAAATGCTGATCATCGATACTTTCGATACATTTGATACGAAAATAAAATCCTTAACTTTTAATTCGTTTTTGGTTCTTATTTTTATATTTCTCTGAATCTTTTGACTTTTAACTTGATTGTTTAGCCATATGAGTTCAAATAAAGCTTCTATCTGAATTATATTCCAATAAATCGGGTAGCCATTGTGACGTTACGTCCAAGTTTTGAATATAGAATTTACAAATGCTAGAATAATTTTGATGCTGCAATTTGCTGTGTTTGCAATGTTTTTGAAAACATAGGGCGTCTAATATTAAGCAAAAATGTAAATGTCTTAGTTTCGGTGTTCATGGGTTTATATTCGCGATTCACAGAATTTTCACGTGACCAAACACAATCCTTTGGAAGACAAAGAAACACTTTCCATAACTGCAGTTGTTATCTTTTTATTTCGTTTTCTGTTTTTGAACTATTCGAAAACATCCATTTGTTATTTATTTTAATTTGTACTGTTTTATAAAGTTTTCATTGATTAAAACAAAACTCCATTTATTGATTCATTATTATGATTTATTTGAGAAAAATGAAAAATGTGTATTGTATTGAAAATATTGAAAATTTTATTTCAATATACAGCACAATATACAGATCAATTTCGGTTGATCGTTTCTTCAACGCATTTTAAATTTCTGTTATCAAAATTTCTTGAAATTTCTAAATTGTGGGTCCTGTAGCATCATATCCCACCCGTCCTGCTACGTCTTTCGGTACACTTTTCGACATAATAACTTTCATACGTTTTTGACATATTACATTTTTTAAATAAGGATCACTGATGAAGGTTATGTACCCGAAACGTGCATGTCTGGTCCACGTTGCCAATTTATCTGTTCTTAATTGATGCTATTCAATTTGAAGACTTTTACACTAGTATGTTATCACCCGAGGAGTCCGACTGACATTTAGAGAGGGCATGTGGTCGGGGCCCTGTCTTCTCTAAAGAGGTTTGGACAGGACCAGTGACAGTCAGTCAGAGTGCAAGTCTTAAGAATGCGCTCGCACAAGACTGTAGATTGGTCAAGTACATGTACCAAGCTCTGTGACCGTCTGGTGACATTAGTATCATATTCACTGTATAAAAGGCGTTTACAAGGTAAATGTTATAGTGAGGGATTACTCAAAACAATACACTGCAGGAATCGTTTGTAATTGTAAATTTTAGATGCAACTGTTGGTGTGTAGCTGTAGGAGATACAAGGTGTTTTTATTCGAAAAAACGGTGGGATCTTTTCTGTGACAGATTTGTAATTCAAAATTAGGTGAAGATTTAATTTATCAATTCCTTTGTTTGCAAATCCTACTTTAATGAAAGGGCGGTTTATTTTGTCCTCTGACTCGCAAAAATCATAAGTAATGCGTTTACAACCAAGAATGACAATCGCAAATACAACTTTATTATTGTTAACTATGACAAAACCTACTTTGTAAAAGAAAAGTCCGATTCTGAAAATAAGTACACTGAAACAGATATTATTTAGATGTTAAACTTCCTGATCGACAACATTTTTGTGGTGTCCGGAGGAAAGGTTTTCCAGTTAATTGTTGGAATTCTAATGGGAACCAATTGTGCCCCACTCCTTGCCGACATTTTCCTTTACTCGTTCGAAGCTTAATTCGTTCAATCTTCGGAGGAAAGATCTTGCAGCAAATTGTCAGAATTCCAATGGGGACCAATTGTGCCCCACTACTAGACGACATTCTTCTTTACCCGTACGAATCGTCAATATTTGAATATATGTTCTCAAGCTGAATTCATTCGATCTCTGATATCTGAAGGGAAAAGAAACTTAGCTTCTGACTTCAACTTCACTTACAGAAACATAGACGACGTGTTGTCCATCAATAATACAATATTCGCGGAATACCTCAGCAGAATCTATCCTTCGGAGCGTGATTTCAAAGAAACTACAGAGACAAATAATTCAGCATCCTATTTGGATATAATGTTGTCCTACGACACTGTTGGTCATACACTATGATGTTCCACTCCCCAGACTGGTGGATGATCTTCTGTCATAGACCATTTCAACCGTCCAACCAATACTTGTATCAACCGAAATGGAAGTAACCGGATGTGGCAATTCTACCGAATTGAAGCGACTACGTTTGCATGCAAGGAGGATATTCTTACTCTTCCTGGGCACCAGGTCTCACTCTCATGTCGACAGTTCGCTTCTTTTCAGGTGGTGGAGGTTTCAATTTGTATGCTTTGGTTCCTGTTTTATCCTTATTTTGTATGCCTTCGCTTTATGATTTTCTGAATGATCGATTTTGTGCTGGATAGACAAGAAAACTATCTAAAATGCGTCAGAATCATGAAACGCATTTTATACTATAGATATGATCCTAATGTCACCAGACGGACGCTACTCATGGTGCTTGACCAATTTACAGTCTTGTACCAGCGCATTCTTAAAACTTGCACTCTGACTGACTGTGACGACGGGACCAGTGACAAGCCCTGTCCAAGCCTCTTTAGAGAAAACAGGGCTTCGACCACCTGTCCTCTCTGAATGTCAGTCGGAATCCTTCTGTGATTACATACATGAGCTCGCAGTGGCTGAGCATGGATTGTATGACGTATGCCTTCTTTTCATATCCTTTTACATATTCATGTCTGTCCCTTTTGCTTCTCTTTCTGTGCTTGTCTGCTGTGTGTTTTTGTACTGGGTGCTTTTTGGTTTTGCTGTGGATGCAGCAACCTGGTGTTGTTGGAGATCCCCTCCTTTGTTTCCTACAATAGATTGCATACAAAATGATAATTATGGATAATGACAATATCTCCATACACAGTATAAAATCGATTCAAAAAAGCATAAGCCGAAGGCATACAAAACCAGGATAAAACAGGAACCAAAGCAAAGAAACAAAAACCTCCACAAAAAAATACACAAATCTAATTACAAATTTCGATACATTGCTAATTCTAGAAATTGCTTAACTACAAATTTACTTTTCAATAACAGGATTGTCGATAGTAAATATATCAACCAGGTACCTAGAAGAGTTAAAGAAGATCCTGATGATAATCTCAACAACACTCACAAGAGAGCACAAAAACTAAGCACGACGTCCCCTCAGCAACCTACAGGTGGTACCAGGTGCCTGGGAGGAGTAAGCATCCCTGTTGGCTAGCCGCATCCGCCATTGATGTTAAAGCACGAAAATGAAAACAATATATAAAATTCATGCACTGTCTGACGTTAGATCTATGTATAAAGTGCTATGGCGACAATGTCAGGGAAATACATTCAAAATACTTACTGTCAAACCCCTCGCGGGGAACTTTTTACGAGCACCACACGGCAAAGGGCAAGTACCAATTAAACATTTCACATCATCATGTTTTCTTTGCTTTTTATTAAAGATTTTGGGTAAATTCTTTTTCATATGTGTATCTGCAACAAGAGGCGCACAATTAGTACCCATAGGGATCCCTACAACCTGTTTGTAGATATTCTCACCATATCTTACATAAATGTTGTCCAAGAGGAAGGACAAGGCACTACACAGATCACTACATGTCCATGATTTGAATGATTTGTATTCTGTAGAGGAAAAGAAACCCTTTGATTCAGATGTACAAATATAAGTTTTCTCGATGAAAGCACCAATGACATTGGACAAAATTGATCATTAATCTTGTCGTGAGGAAGCATGGTGTACATATTTTAAAAGTCGTATGAAGAAATCGTATTGGTTTGAGACCGCTAACTGGGGGAAAATTTGAATATGCTGTAATGGCCAAGAAAATTGCTGCGTCAGGGCTTCCACTCCATCACTTGAGCATCTCCTATGAAAGAAATGGTTTTGATGGAATATGTAGTGTTCTTTGAGGTCATAATTGGAAATTGTCTATATTGAAATGTGTGTTCTAATAATAAGATTGAGAAACAAGAAAATAGCATTTTGCCTCTTTTTCTCATGAAAGATAACTCTCGTTGACATCTGGATGAAATTCAGAACGCTTTGTCCTGATATGATTTATATTTCCAAAAATCACCTTGTTTGCCCTTATTGTCTTTGTTGAATCTTGGATATGTATCAATCAGCTTCATTTTCATATACAACTCATAGCTCAAATTTTATGCTGTGATATGTAATTATTGTATTCATAATATTGTATCATTCCTTCTTCATTCTATGATCATCTTCAACTTTGAATTCCTCACAAATTTGCATGAGAATGTCATTCAAAACAAGTCAGTTTGCCATCATGAAATACTAATCCTTAAAAAAAAAACATTATTAATGCGTAAGAAGAAACCTATGGACCTAAGCAGAGATACAAACTTTAATTGGATAGTCTCGTCGGTTTATGTGTAGTCCTTTGTGTTTGATGTTTATATGTCGTATGTCTCTTTTGTGTCTCATAGTATATTAAACGTCTTCAAATTCAATAGCATCATCTAAGAACAGATACATTTTCAGCATGGACCAGACATGCACGTTTCGGGTACTCGTCTTTTGTATTTTTGCATCGGGAGTTTTTGTATTTTGCTGTTGGTGCTGCAACGGCGTCTTGTTGGAGATCCCCTCCCTTCTTTTACTATGTCCACTGAGAAAATTATCCCTAGGTATGTAAAAGGCCCTAGGCTCAATAATAGTTTGACGTCATCCTATTCCCGGCGTCAATAGTACCAAGTGCGGTTTCGGTTTCAAACTCCTCTAATTCGCTTGTTTCTTGACGGATTTCAACAAGTTTGGTATCAATGGAATAGACAATTATCATCTACAATCTGAGTGTAATAAATATATAGTCAAATGTATCATGAAAATCTTTATATACAAAAATGTCCCGTAAGTGAAGCACCTTGGCTACCGCCGTAAACGTATGTTTTCATAACGTCATCATCGGAAATTCAACCGCTTGTTGCTTGGGAACAAAATGAAGAAGGTAAATTTAAGTTAATGATCAAACAGGAATCATATTTCTTGGAGATTTAAGCGACATCACAGATAAGATATTTAAAGTTTTGTTTCTCTAATTTTTTTTTTTTTTTTTTTTTGGTTATAATAATTTTTCTTCAATTTTGTCAACTAACGTACTTTGCAGCGAGATGTTATCGAACAAAGTTTCCCTATTTAAAAACTTTAAGCGAGTGAATTTTAGTCTTAACCCTGCTTTGTTCAAAGATATATCCATTTTACAGATAAGTGCACGCATTATCGAGAACGAGGGAGGTGAGAGACGTCCACTTATTGACCTAGAACGTCAAAATGTGTTAAAATGCTTCTGTTTACTTTTTTTCTATCTCTCTTATTCATATTTCCGTATCTCCGACACCCGGAGATTTGTAACCACCTTCGTTGTACTGTGAAAAATACGCTTATTTCACATGTTTAACGCATTTTAAAATATAATCTTATTTACAAATTTCATCTTCTGTGTTACTTATTTCAGAATCGCCCCCTTCTGTAAACTTTATTGAGAACCCTACCCCCTCCCCCTTAAAATCGTTACTATAACAACCAAGTATTTTGAATCAGGATGAACGATAACATCTACTTTTTTATAATTTGTTTTGAAGAACAGAGTTTGTCGTTGAGAAATATGTAAAAGAAAATAACTTCTGACAAAGACTTCTTATCACTTTGATGACAAATAAGGGTACTGGGTACTTTTTTATTAGATTCTCATTTTGGATGGTGGTACCCAAAAGGAACGTTTCGGGAACAGTTTTAGCTATTTCACTCTTTTAAAGCATTATCTATAAAGAAATAGACATATTTGATTATATGATGGTGAAAATAATCACAAGAATGGTTTCAATGTGGAATGTTTATCCCTATATCATGTATTTATCTACTAAAATTCATTGCTGTGCGACAGATCTCGGAATTCGTTTACACATATGTTTTCAGAGGACCACTAGTCAATCAAATGAACGATAATATGTAATCTTAATTATTACTATAAATCATAAGATATGAATGTCAAATAAACAGAATAATTGGTTTTGCTCTGACGAAGAATTCTTGGATTATTGAGCCACCTTAATTCTTCCTCTGGCTACGTAGATATAACGTTAGAGCATTACGGTTCTAGCCGAAGAGAAATTTTCAATTCTCGTACATGTTTTTTTAAAATAATATTGAAAGAAGGGAGGAGATCTCCAACAAGACCCCGTTGCAGCATCAACAGTAAAACACCAAAACACCCGATGCAAAAACACAAAAGACGAGTACAGCACGAGACGGAAAAGAGACACACGACATGTAAACATCAAACACAAAAGACGACTTCATTTGCTGTGATCTCTCTCTCTCTCTCTTTCTCTCTCTTATTAATAAAAATTAATTTGTGAACCTTAATCTGTAACTTTTATATTTCATGCCAAAGATCACAACTTAAGAAGCATACTTGTACTTCGGTCAACGTTGTTTACAATTCCTCCGAACTTTAATGATTTAAAATTGAATCCTAATTGATATTCTCCGTCTATAAAAGAGAGTTGAGAAGAATCACTGGATCATATTTCAGATTGCCAATATGGGGATGTTGTTAAGACTAGGAATTTTGGTAAGTTAAAATCTATTTTGTTTTAAAATACAAGATTTACAAACTTAAGTGAAAGTGCAAACTCTAATTGCTACACGATGATGAAGAATTTTGGTAATTGAATTAAATATTGAAGAAGTATCCATCGCAGCGCTTATCCAATATCAAAGTTGAAAAGACAAAGCAAAATCATTAGAATGTTAAACGTCTTGAAATTCATTAGCATCATTTAAAAGCAGATAAATTTACAGCATGGACCAGACATGCACGTTTCGGATACTAAACCCTCGTCGATTTCCATTAAAAAAAGTTCATTGCAAAACAACATTGTCCATTAGAATTTAGCTCTGGCTATTATTTACGGATACTTGTACTACCGTTGGACTGTTTTATCATTCGCCTACTATAACTTTGCTTTTGCACCAACGTGAAAAATATTTGTTCATTTTCTTATGCTAAAGTTGATAAATTAATCTGAAACTAAAGAGTATCTCCCTCATGACCTAGCTATGTCCTTAGCTGGATCTTTGGGAAACGTTTAAGGTAACGTTTAGAACTTCGCTCTTCATGTATGTTTACTTTTTGGATTTCGGCCTTGTACTGATGGTACATTGTTTGTTGAAATGCACATATGGTGCACTAAATAATTAAAGGTACAAATAGTCTAACAGGGATAATAAAGTTTGACCGTAAATAGCTTTTAAGTACTACCATTTGAACCTCTATATATTACTTACATAAAATATCTCTCACTTTTTTGTTTTATAGACGTTTTTACTCTCTGGTACACACGATTTCGGTAAACTTCGGAAATTGTTTTTCGCATATACAGTATGTATAATATGTCACGTTAACCAAGGTCAAAGTGAACACGCTACCACGATCAGCCAATCGCTTGAATGAACTTCACCTCGTGGGATTAGTACGAAACATGTAGTAAATCACGTATATATGTATGACAAATATGGATAATGACCATATCCATGTATACAGCACAAAATCGATAATTCAGAAAATCGTAAAGCGAAGGCATACAAAATCAGGATGTATGACTTGAATGGGAGGCAGGTGTAGTGTGCTATACACATGTGCGTTTGTTTACCAAATACTGAATGAAAATTAACCTTTATCTAGTTATGATTTTTTGTTCGTTTATTTATATTTGATTTACACTGTGAATATAAAATATATATTATATATACACATATCAAAATTACTGTGGATATATATATACACGTCAAACTTATATATATACTTCTCATAGATAAAAATAAACGAGAACTATACATGTACATGTACACTGTAGATCCCTTTAACTAATTTTCCCTCAGACTTGTCAGAGTTTTATTTTCACGGTCGTCCTATAAGCTAGGTTTTTGTAACTTTCCAATACCAAGCCAATTCATTTCTCTTCTCAGGTTTTTATAACACCGGTTGTCGATTCATTTTCGTCCCACGTGTTATCCGTCAGCCAAGTTGTTTTGTTTTGATACAGTACTATCCTTATGCAAATAAGTACTTACACGTGTTCGCAATCGGTCTTCTACGGAGAAAAGTAGGTTATATAAGGGTACCCATTTTATAAGCAATAATTGATCATAGCTCGGTAGTGAGGGCATATGTGACTATTTTAACCAGCCAAATCTAATTTCTAAGCATGATATACTCGTTTGCGTTAAAATTTTGACAAAAATTATTGATTCATGGTTTGATCTTGACGAGACCTTTTGTACCTTTAATATAGAACATATATTTCGATATGATACCAACATATCCAAGGGCGTAAGTCTTATCAAAAATTTCAAGATAGATGACAAATAGTGAATTTTTCAATGAAGAAGTCAGCTGCTCGGACATATTAAACAAACTTCAACATTATTATCGTCCATATTCACTGTTTCTATTTTTGTGCATTTTATGTTATGTTTAATGGTTTGCGTTGGTATTGACTCCTACAATCCCATACGAATTACGTCATTCATTCATTTATACCTAAATGTGTGACTGAATGTCGTTAATTGTCCAATATAATAATATATATGGTAAGTGTGCAAGGACATTTGGTGTTAAGCTGTATTATCACTTTTATACTGCTTCCTTTCTTGAATTATTCAACCATAGGTTTATGGGCTTATGATTAACTGGAGTTCTAGGGCTTGACCTTACGCTTAAGTAACCCAAAGTTTGAGCAATTTCATTTGGGCTTGGGGTTTAGGTTGGTTAACCCTTAATTGCTTAACTTTGCTTAACTTAACCCTTAACTCTAAACTGAAAGCTCTCGGTTGACTGTAACCCTAAGGTTAGAACTTGGGGTTATCTAAGTTGGTTTTCCTTCGGTTCCTTTCATTTTTTCTTTTTGTTTAGTAATTAAACTTTGTGCTTCTTAATGTATGCAAAAGTTTATATGAGACATGAATTACTTCTAGGTTGAATAAATTGTTTCCAATGCCTTTGATATTATATTCAATCAATTTGTCCTTAATCTTTTCTGAGTTTGTGGAAGTATAAATTTGTTTACATATCGATCTCTGCGGATTTTTGTTGTTGTTGTTGTTTAATTACTGTTAAGCCTATGTTTACTCCGTTGCATATTGGCCACCAAATCGAAAATATTATGTAGTGATAAAGTTACATTTTATGAAATATAAAAAAAGTCAAATATATCTTAACTGACAAGCTTTTTATTTTTTTTTCAGGCACTGTTGCTTCTTGCAGTTTTCTCATTAAGTGATGCAACATGTGATTATCTTGACCCTATCTGTGAAGGTACAATAGGAAGACTGCCCAGTTCACTAGAGAAAGAAGGTAGATATTAACTAATTTTGACAACGGACGTGTCCCACAATATGATTTTAAAAGCACGACGGACGTCGCTTGCATGTCTAAAAAGGAGGGATTATATATTGAGGGAAATCGACGCTGTTTTATTCTGGACAGTAAGGATTAGAATGTGATCTTTTTTCCTGCTTGAAATAAACATCAAAGTACCAATCAGATATTCAATATTTAAATCGAGATGGCAAATGTTAAACGTCTTCAAATCCAAAAGCATCATTTAAGAACAGATTAACATGCAGCATGGATCAGACATGTACGTTTCGAGTATTTAATCCTAGTCCGTGATCCTCATTTTATATCCATTTACATATTCATCTGTGTTGCTTGGACCCATGTGTTTTACGGTCTTGTTTGTGTGTGGTCATCTAACAGTGAGGAGGTTGTTTTACACCATAATTGTGCGTTCTTCGAGACCTCTGGGAAATCGGAATAGTGGGAGGGTTGTGCGCACGTAATCCAGGATAACCACACCGTCTGCTATTTACGTGGCAGATGGCCGTCCTAAGTCGGCACCGGTTGGCCATTGGTCTCGTTGGTTTATGTGTAGTCTTTTATGTTTAATGTTTAAATGTTGTGAGTTGGTGTTCCTTGTCCCTTTTGCGTCTCTTTCTGTGGGTATCTGTTCTGTGTTTTTTGCATGGGTGTTTTGGGATTTTGCTGTGGGTGCTGCAACCTAGTGTTGTTGGAGATCCCCTCCTTTCCTCAATCCGAACAATGCAATATTGCCAAAGACTGTGAAAGTTAATATGTCCAAAAATGTACCGTTGATGAAACGATGAACCGTACGTGATCGAACTCTGCTACATGTGCCCTCGGGGGTCCTATCCCCCAGCAGTGACACTCACAAAGTGGTTCAAATGTTAAATGTCTTCAAATTCAATAGCAAAATGTAAGAACAGACGAACCTGCAGCATTAACTAGACATGCACGGTTCGGGCACTTAACCCCCGTCAGTGATCTTCTTTCTATACAATGTGATATAGCCAAAGAGTGTGAACATGAACATGTTGGAAATCATTCGAATTTGGGTTTGAGAGAACTCTTCATGTGCTTAACCATATGCTCTCTTCAGCCAGTAGAGCACATACATTTTTCCGATTGGCATTGCTTTTGATTTCTTTTTTCATAATTCTTAATACTAACTAGGACCAAAATGTCTAGGGGTATTGAATATTACCCCTATTCTATTTTTAATAGAATGTATAATTTGTTGAGGAAAACTTGTGCACATACTTGTAAATACAAAATCGTTGATATTCTTTCGTTCAACAGGAGGTGTGCCTTTAAATCAAGTGGAGGATTTTCGCTCTAAGAGATCGGCTGCTGAAGACGCAAAGCATCTAGACACCACAACAGGTGAATCATTCAAGCACGGCACAAACTCTCGCTTTAAGAGATCACCAATTGAAGACCTGCTCAGGTCAGAAGGTGAATCATTAAAGCACGGCACAAATTCTTACTCTAAGAGATCACCAATTGAGGTCCCGTTCAAAACAAGAGGTGAATCTTCAAAGCATGATACAAATTATCGCTCTAAGAGATCACCAATTGAAGTCCCGTTCAAGGCAGCAGGTGAAGCATTCCAGCACGGTACAAATACTCGCGCTAAGAGATCACCAGTCCCGGATCCTAACTCATGGTGGTCATTTGTTGGTAGTTCTGGGTCCTCTAGCGGGTCATCTGGGTTATCGGGATCATCGGGGTCAAATAATAGTTCAACAACAAATTCAGGAAACAATGCATTTCCACGAGTTACAAATTATCGCTCTAAGAGATCACCAATTGAAGTCCTGTTCAAGGCAGCAGGTGAAGCATTCCAGCACGGTACAAATACTCGCGCTAAGAGATCACCAGTCCCGGATCCTAACTCATATTGGTCATTTGTTGGTAGTTCTGGGTCCTCTAGCGGGTCATCTGGGTCATCGGGATCATCGGGGTCCAATGATAGTTCAACAACAAATTCAGGAAACAATGCATTTCCAAGAGTTACAAATTATCGCTCTAAGAGATCACCAATTGAAGTCCTGTTCAAGGCAGCAGTTGAAGCATTCCAGCACGGTACAAATACTCGCGCTAAGAGATCACCAGTCCCGGATCCTAACTCATATTGGTCATTTGTTGGTAGTTCTGGGTCCTCTAGCGGGTCATCTGGGTCATCGGGATCATCGGGGTCCAATAATAGTTCAACAACAAACTCAGGAAACAATGCATTTCCACGAGATACAAATTATCGCTCTAAGAGATCACCAATTGAAATCCTGTTCAAGGCAGCAGGTGAAGCATTCCAGCACGGTACAAATACTGGCGCTAAGAGATCACCAGTCCCGGATCCCAACTCATATTGGTCATTTGTTGGTAGTTCTGGGTCCTCTAGCGGGTCATCGGGATCATCGGGGTCCAATAATAGTTCAACAACAAACTCAGGAAACAATGCATTTCCACGAGGTACAAATTATCGCTCTAAGAGATCACCAATTGAAGTCCTGTTCAAGGCAGCAGGTGAAGCATTCCAGCACGGTACAAATACTCGCGCTAAGAGATCACCAGTCCCGGATCCCAACTCATATTGGTCATTTGTTGGTAGTTCTGGGTCCTCTAGCGGGTCATCTGGGTCATCGGGATCATCGGGGTCCAATAATAGTTCAACAACAAACTCAGGAAACAATGCATTTCCACGAGGTACAAATTATCGCTCTAAGAGATCACCAATTGAAGTCCTGTTCAAGGCAGCAGGTGAAGCATTCCAGCACGGTACAAATACTCGCGCTAAGAGATCACCAGTCCCGGATCCCAACTCATATTGGTCATTTGTTGGTAGTTCTGGGTCCTCTAGCGGGTCATCTGGGTTATCGGGATCATCGGGGTCCAATAATAGTTCAACAACAAATTCAGGAAACAATGCATTTCCACGGGGTACAAATTATCGCTCTAAGAGATCACCAATTGAAGTCCTGTTCAAGGCAGCAGGTGAAGCATTCCAGCACGGTACAAATACTCGCGCTAAGAGATCACCAGTCCCGGATCCCAACTCATATGGGTCATTTGTTGGTAGTTCTGGGTCCTCTAGCGGGTCATCTGGGTTATCGGGATCATCGGGGTCCAATAATAGTTCAACAACAAATTCAGGAAACAATGCATTTCCACGGGGTACAAATTATCGCTCTAAGAGATCACCAATTGAAGTCCTGTTCAAGGCAGCAGGTGAAGCATTCCAGCACGGTACAAATACTCGCGCTAAGAGATCACCAGTCCCGGATCCTAACTCATATTGGTCATTTGTTGGTAGTTCTGGGTCCTCTAGCGGGTCATCTGGGTCATCGGGATCATCGGGGTCCAATAATAGTTCAACAACAAACTCAGGAAACAATGCATTTCCACGAGGTACAAATTATCGCTCTAAAAGATCACCAATTGAATTCCCGTTCAAGGAGACAGGTGAAGCATTCAAACATGGTACAAATTCTCGTTCTAAGAGATCACCAATTGAAGACCCGTTCAAGGTAGCAGGTGAATCATTCAAGCGCATCACAAATTCACGCTCTATGAGATCACCAATTTAAGACCTCTTCAAGACAGCAGGTGAATCATTCAAGCACTGCACAAATTCCCGCCATAGGAGATCTGCTTCAAGGAATCGTTCTATCATAAGAGTACCTGCTGGGTTTTTCATCCCTTGATAAGTTATTATAATGAACACATATTGTGTAACATTCCGATTCTAGCATGTATGATTTACTGCTCCATTGTTGATGTTGTCGAATTATTACTTCAAGAAAGTTCAATTCTATTTTTGCCAAAAAAAACTGAAAAACAATTTTATTTGAATGTTTAGTTTCAGATTCCATTACAATACTAAAGATGGATGTTCTTGAAATCAATAGCGAATGAACTAATAAAAAAATATATGTTGATTTTCATTTTTAAAATTAAGGATGATCATCCTCTTTTTTAGAATATAGCATGCCCTGTTTTGTTGGAATTTTGGAATTCTCCTTGTATTCAGATTCTGCACCATGTTCATATATAAACTTTGTATATATTGGATACCTAAGATGACTTGTTGAATATTGAGTTGATTCAAATATGATAAAAGTTATCTAAAATCGATCCAATAACATATTTCTCCACATATTCAACATAATATATTTTTCCTGACTTGACAATGATGTTCCTAGATTACCGTCATATGGTATATCACAGCTCACCTGGTATGCTAAAGCATGAACTGATGTTTTTAATTTTCAAGGAGGGGATCTCCAACAACACCAGGTTGCAGCGCCCACAGCAAAACACCCAATGCAAAAACACAGAACAGACAAGCATGGAAAAAGACGCATAAGCGACTAGGAACGTCAACGCACAACACAGAAACATCAAACATAAAGGACTACACATAAACCAACGAGACAAATGGGCAACCGGTGCCGACATAGGACGGCCATCTGCCACGGAAATAGCAGAAGGTGTGGTTATCCTGGATTACGTGCTCACAACCCTCCCACTTTTCCGATTACCCAGAGGTCTCGAAGAACGTACAGTTGTGGTGTAAAACAACCTCCTCACTGTCAGATGGCCACACACAAACAAGACCGCAAAACGCAGGGGCCCAAGCAACACATATGAATATGTAAATGGAAGACATTTTTACATTACGAAAAATTGTGAGATCAATGTTTTCGCTTTCATAAACCAGTTATAACTTTCTGGAAATTCTACAAAAAAAAATATTGTCAGCCTCTTTTGAAATTCGGACCCATATGAGCAAGAGTATATTGCTTTTGTTTCAACTTTCACAACTTTCATTTCATCGTGACATAATTAAGAAGTTGAGAAGGACAAAGTTGCCATCGAAATTGTGTTAAAATCATCAAACACACTTTGTACCGCGGATATAATCCTCCTGTCACCAGACGGAAACATGGCTTCGTACTGGACTTATCTACATCCTTGTATCAGCGCATTCTTAAGAATCGCACTCTCACTTACTTTGATGATAGGACTCAATGACGGGCCCTCTCCAAACCACTTTAGACAAGCAGGGCCTCGAACACCTGTCCTCTCTGAATCTCAATCGGACTCCTCGGGTGACAACATGCATGAGCCGGCAAAACATGAACTGTATTCCGTATGTCGTCTGTTTTTATATCCAATTACATGTCATATATATGTTTCTAGGCCTCTGCGTCATGGTGTTTGTTTGTATGGTCATCTTAGAGTGAGGAGGTTATTTTACAACACTATTGTGCGTTCTTCGAGACCTCTGGGTAATCGATAAAGGGGGGGGGGGGTTTGCGCTCGTAATGCGGATAACTACAACGTTGTAAATGACCGTCCTAAGTCAGCGCCGATTACCAACTAGTGTCGTTGATTTATGTGTGTTTGATGTTTTTTTTTTGTTTTGTTTTGTTTTGTTATTTGGTCTTTTGCCTGAAAGAAGCTTTGTTCTTGGACTTTATGAATTTGACATAATGTATTTTATTTGGCTATTTCGGAAACTTGTCATTTCATCCAAAAATAATATCGAAATTAAACGAGGTTAATATCTTAGCACCATCCCTTGAATGCTATTTTGAACATTGATTTTATTTGGATATGCTACTGAATCGACCCTTCTGGAAACTAGGAACCGCGCACTCTCTGTAAAGTAGAAACACACATTTGAATTCTGAAATAAATCCAGAGAGCGCTAGTGACATGATTTGGGCGGCTCATGAAAATCCCTTTGGCTGGATGCATTACTAATGAGAATTTAATATTCGAAACACGTGTCTAGTGCATAATAGATTGGTTTGAAATTTTCTTCAAGAAGGTATAGAGTTGCAACACTTCCGTATTATTAATGTCCAGACCAGGGCAGCGCCGATTTCCCCTCCCTATATAATCCCCGCATTATTGGTGTACCTTGTGCTTTTTGCGTCTCTCTCTCTCTCTCTCTCTCTCTCTCTCTCTCTCTCTCTCTCTCTCTCTCTGTACGTGTCTGCTTTGGGGTTTTTTTAATTGGGTGATTTGGGGTTTTGCTGTGGGTGCTGCTACCGGATGTTCTTGGAGATCCGCTCATTTCCCTCCAATTTATTGAAGAGATCTCCGGCATTTGTACATTACACTATAATCACATCGGAACACACACGAAGGATGCAAATAAGAAAAAGATGCCAACTCTCTCCGTTCACATGATCCTAATGACATTGTGGATTCATTTTTGCTTCTACTGATAGTTAATTGAATTCATTGTTGTGAGAGAACTGTTTGTTTGTGAGGTATTCTTCAGTGTTAACTGTGTATTCATTTTGAAATAGCACGTTCCACAAGAGATGATTATGTTTGACGGGTATTGAAATCACTGAAAATACAATTATTTCAAGTCTACGAATGAGTTAAAGAATATCCTAACGATAATCTTAACAGCACTCACAATAGAGCACCAAATTCAGCATCAACGGACCCCTAGCAAGCTAGAGGTGGGACCAGGTGCCCGGGAGGAGTTAGCATCCCCTGTTGGCTAACCGCACCCGCCGTCGATGCCCTTGCACGAAAATGATCACAATATGTAAAATACATGAACTGTCTGAGGTTATGTCTTTATAGAAAGTGCTATGGCGACCATGTCAGGGAAAATATTCAAAACACTTACTGTCAAATCCCTCCCAGTGAACTTCCTTACGAGCTCCACACAGCAAAAGGCATAAGTGTGACATAATTGGTCATTTTGGTAGAATTGTCATATCCAATTACTTCCATTTTGGAAGATATAAAGTATAATCTATGGTTGGACGGTACGAATGGTCTATGACATAATATCATCCACCATTCTGGCGAGTGAGACATCATAGTGTATGACGAGTTCCCCATGTCGACCGTACAACTTCCTCAGTGAAGAGGTAAGTCGGTCACAAAAGTATCCCTGACCGCGAAGCTTATCAGAAAGACCGTTAGCTCTGAGAACAAAATATGTATATTCAGTACTTGCTCTGGCATAGCGTATCAACTGAGATATGAACACGCCATAAGTCGTCACGTTTGTCAAGTCATGAGGTGTTCATGTGACCATCAGTGTCGAAGGACAACTTTATGTATGATGCTGAATTATTTGTCTCTGTAGTTTCTTTGATTTCAAGCTCCGAGGGATAGATTCTGCTGATATTATCCGCGAATTATTGATTATTGATGGACAACGCATCGTCTATGTATCTGTAAGGGAAGTTGAAGTCAGAAGCTAAGTATCTTTTCCCTTCAGAGACCAAAGAATTCAGCTTCGTATGGGTAAAGAAAAATTTCGGCAGGGAGTGGGACACAATTGACCCATCTGACTGCGGGAAAAAAAGCAAAATTTCGTGACGTCACAATGCTTTTACCTCGAAAAAACAAGAATCGAACCTCGGTCAAACATCGAAATTGCAGCGGACTTCATGGAAGTTCTCAATTTTTTTTCCCGCGTTCGGAAGGGGCAGTTGGTCCTCACTGTATGACAAATATGGATAATGACAATATCCCTGTATACAGCACAAAATCGATAATTCAGAAAATCAGTAACCGAAGGCATACAAAATCAGGATAAAACAGGAACCAAAGCAAACAAACAAAAACATACACCATATGAAAAGAAGCGAACTCCCGATATGGGAGTGAGATCGGGTGCCCAGGAAGAGTAAGCACCTCCTGCTCGCATGCAACACCCGCCGCTTCAATTAGGTAGAACTATCACATCCGGTTACTTCCATTTCGGAAGACATAGAGTACAATCTTTGGTTGGATGGTTAACATAGTCTATAACATCATATCATCCACCACTCTGGAGAGTGGGACATCATAGTGTATAACGAATTCCCCATATCGTCCGTAGAACTTCCTTAGTGACGACGTTGGTCGGTCACAAACATATCCTTGACTGAGAAGCTTGTCTGAAAGACGCTTAGCTCTCTGAACAAAATCTGTATATTTGGTACTTGCTCTGGCATAGCGTATCAAGTGAGATATGAACATGCCATAAGGAGGCGATGGAGAGATGTTGCCATTCAGAAAAGGAAAGTTTGTAATGCTGAAATTGAAGTCGTCACGTTTGTCATAAAGTGAGGTGTTCATGTGACCATCATTGTCGTGATACAACATTATGTCCAAATAGGACGCTGAATTATTTGTTTATGAAGTTTCTTTGACTTGAAGCTCCGAAGGATAGATGCTGCTGATGTAATTCGCGAAATTTGGATATTGATGGAAAACATATCGTCTATGTATCTGTAAGTAAAGTTGAAGCCAGAAGCTATGTATCTTTTCCCTTCAGGAATCAAAGATTGAATGAATTCAGCATCGTACGAGTAAAGAAAGATGTCGGTAAGAAGTGGGCACAATTGGTCCCCATTGGAATTCCTACAATTTGCTGGAAGACCTTTCCTCCAAACACCACAAAAATGTAGTCGATCAGGACGTTTAACACCTGAATAATATCTGCTTCAGTGAACTTATTTTCAAAGTAGGTTCTGCCATAGTTAACAACAAATTTGTATTGGCGATTGCCGTTCTTGCTTGTAAACGCATTACTTATAATTTTTGAGAGTCTTTCTTTGACATTAGAATGTGGGATTGTTGTGTAAAGTGTCGAAAAATCAACGGCTTTGATGGAATGGACTCTACTAAAATGAGTGGATTTCAGTTCAGATGTTCTAAAAGTTCCTTCGAATTCTTTAAAATCCACATCTAGCTGATACCACTGCGAGAATACTGTCGATTCAGACAATTTGCTGGAAGACCTTTCCTCCGAACTCCACAAAAACGGTGTCGATCAGGAAGTTTAACATCTGAATAATATCTGGTTCAGTGTACTTATTTTCAGAATCGGACTTTTCTTTTACAAAGTAGGTTTTGCCATAGTTAACAACAATAAATTTGTATTTGTGATTGCTTTTCTTGCTTGTAAACGCATTACTTATAATTTTTGCGAGTCTTTCTTTCAATTTAGAATGTGGGGAATTTAGTGAAAAGTGTCGAAAAATCAAAGGCTTTAATCGAATGGACTCTACTAAAATGAGTGGATTTCAGTTGTTCCAAAAGCTTTTGAATTCTTTAAAATCCACATCTGGTTGATACCACTACGGGAAGATACTGTCGAACAATATTTTTGAAGTTCAGAATTGATTTCAGATAAAACTTTGGTGAGCGAATTCGATACAGATTTAGTAGAACATTTTGAGGAACCATCGATAAAACATTGTTTGTACGGAATTTTATCTTGAAATAAAGATTATTAACCGTTATGTCTTGAAACAGTTGATATTCCAACGCTACACATTCTATGGAGTAATTCAATTTAATCAGAACTTCCAATGCTATACAAGATTTGGATCCGGAGTACATGTTTTTAGTTTAAACATATCTTATTTCATAATAACATGAAATAGGATTGGGCAAAAGTTATAACAACATTACATAAACCCTCTCCTTATCATATACAACATATAATATCAAGATGACAACTTAAAGAGTTGGAATGATCGTTAAACAAGAATATGTATAATTTATGGGAACAACATAATGAAAAAGAAATAAATTACTCTGGTCTCAATAAACAAACTGTTCAGCCGCCATCTTGATTTTGAACCATGAGTACATATAATTCCATTTGATCAGAAGTAATACAGCATTATGCATTAAGTAGCGCCACTCATTATAAATTCCATTCGTACGCTGAGCTCTGTTGATAATGTTCATAGGATGGTGTTGTCCTCTGTGTTTCTATTGAGCTGTGTTATTGTTTACGTCTGTTTGTCACCCTGTTTTGTGTTCTTACCCTTTCACTGTTCGCTCCTCTCTATTTTTGTTTTTTTTTCACAAATTTCTATACCTCTGGATTGTGATTTTTGGATTCAAATTTTGGGTTATGTGTTTTTCTTTTATTCGCTAAAATATCTACATTACTTTTATATTTTCTATGTTGAATGCCCATTAGACAACTAGAATCATATTCCAATAAATCGGGTTGACTATTGTTATGTCACGTACAAGTTTAAAAGTAGGGGGAATTTTCCGACGTGCAAATACTTTTGATGCTGTAATTCGCTGCATAAGCAATGCTCGTGAAAAATAGCGTGTCTAATGTTTAAACAAATGTAAATATAAGAAATGACTTCCTTTCTTTTGATGTTCAGGGGTGTATAATTCTGGTTGCCACACGTATATATTTTCCGCAAATCGTACATGAACGTGTACCAAAAGTGAAACAGTAATTTCTTCAATCAAACGGAGAGCCTTTACAAACAACAGGGGAAACAACACGCACAGCAACACATACACCAAACGGTCCAAGGATTATACATAGCAGATAAATCATATGTGACAAAGTCGGAACTTAGGCAGTTATGTAGGTCCATATATTTATTCCAGTACAAAAGGTGGTAATGCAAACTGCAAAATACAAAATTATAAAGAATCATAAGTTTGTGACTAGAAAATGACATATATATAATGCATACGAAATTACATTCAACAAGGTGACAATATTCTACAAATCATGTAAATCACTTTACAAATGACCAGAATCATAATGACTATGACACACTTATTTGACCTACATTGCAGTTAAGAAAATGTAGAATAAGTATAGAGTGGACAAATGATACAATGAGTATAAAATGTTACCCAAGGTGTTATTTCACCTAATCCATTGTGTTACAACTTATAGACAGACATAGTATGATAACTGTCAAACAATGCCCTAACACCAGGAACATTAGCTTTGCAATGACTAGAAATCCACATCTCAGTTATTTCATGTAGCAAAATAAATTTATCAATCAGATTGTCATAGAGAATAATGTCTAACTAACCATATTATTCTAGAATACATCCTAAATCTAACAAAATAATTTCGAAGCATGTAAATAACAACACGGGAAACTAGAGGTGAACACTAACACTACAATGGATACGGAATGGGTATTCCGGACGAGGGTCACTACATCTAAACATTGTCTAAACTACTAATTCTTACATGTACAACACAAATCTATGTCAGATTCTATAATATTACACTTACAAGATCATAACCACAACACATTATATTCCGAAATATGAGTGTATGTGGTGATCAGAGCGATTACCGGAAGCAGGTTTTGGCGGAAAAACACAACAAAGACAGTGACGTCATCAGTACAGGTAAATCCTTCTCAAGGGTGATTCAACAAAATGAGTACATAAATAAAGATGTGATACATAGAGTCATTATCTGAAAATAATGTAAAAATCATCATTTACCTGCACACAGCAATCAGAAGCCTTAAAGGCATACAATTTACGAAATATTCTGTCTCTGTTCACATGTCAAGACTCTGGATATCCGCCAAGGGTAATTCTAAGTAACCGAAACAGGACGGACACAAAGATCAGAATTTCACTTTATTACACATAAAACACGAAAGACAATGCCTAATTGAAGGAAAACCATTGTGTATCCGGATCCGACTCTAGACGGCAATATAACCGCCACATATATATTTATTGTTAATTGTATATGTCTGTACAATATTTATTTGAAAATACATGCAATTTCCATTTTTAAGCCGTAATTTTTGTATTCTATTACAGTGCTCCCTCGATATAACGCAAACATCCGTCCAGAGAAAAAAATGGCGTTAAAGAGAGGGTGGCGTAACACCGAGGGAGTATATAAAAGTCGGGATGATAGACAGCTTTAAATTTAAAGATTTCTTAATTTCGCATTTCAAAAATGTGTTGGGTCAAAGAAAAATGCATGTACATGCAGAATATTCAAAACGATTTATTTGAGGCGGCAATTTAGAAATTTTTTTGAGCAAATAAACGATCAGAAGAAATTCAAACTGGCGATTTTTTTTTTCATCTGAGTCGGCGAAATTTCGCCGGGTGCCGCCCCTTATAGAAGTCAGTGCAATACAGTAACATGAAATACATGATACAGATTTATTCGTATTTCAGAAAATGTAGGCACTGACGAGCACCTTCCTTTCGTTGGTATTTTATAATAGTAGCGCCTAGATACGTGCACAACGGCAACGCATCTTTTAATTTTTTCGTCGGTTCATTGACGCTTGAATTTTATGCTGGGCTAGATGCCAATTTCTTCTTTAAAATATCTTAATCCTCAATGGACTCGCCATAAGTATTTATTAAAGTTCAAATTGCACTATCTTAGTAAATGTACATATTGATTGGTTATCAAAACATTCATTAGTACACGTATGTAAATGAAAATAAACCCACTTATACCAAAATGAATTCTTTGCCGCAAGCTTGCCGCAAGGTTGCGGCAAACAAATCCATGCACCACAACTGTGGGCCAGAACTGTACAGCAAAAACCGCTAGCGGCGCAGTATAAACCAGTAGCGGCACACTGTGTGCCAATAGCGGCACATACATTTTTGAGTTGGGATTGTGTGCCAGAAATGTACCAGAAATATTACTTTCTCAGCATAGACTTAGATTGCTGATACTATGAGCCACAGGTGCACCAGAAAAGAGTCTTTTCATTTCACCAATTACTCTTATACATGTATATACCAGAAGTGTGCCAGAAGTGTTGTAAGTATGAAAGAGAAATAGGATGACTTGTCCACAGGTGATTAAATCAGCCAATCAGATTTCAGAAATTGCTCTGTGCGCCCATTTTGAAGAGAACAAAGAGATGCCCAGGATGAACAGTGCCATAAGTATAATGGTTTATAGGAGTGACATTAGCAATTACAACTTATCCTATAAAATGCCAAAAGGTAAGATACTTTCATTCTAACTCATTAAAAAGAAATAACCTATGAACCAAATGCAAATCAAACATTTATGCTGTCTATCAGAGGAAATTTGAACTAAAACTTTTACTTAAATAGTGCTGATAGAAGTTTGCTACGCAGAATTCCTAAATTTCCTATTCTGAAGAGCTGAATATTTACATTGTAGATCAGATCACCTAGTAGGAGTTGCCATGAACATTCTCTTTGAGAGGTCCAAGAAGGAATTCAAGCTGCACAGCCACTAGCTCTGAGGAATTATAATATCTTTCAATTTGTGTAACTAGTGACATGCTGCAAGATGCTGTGGACTTGACGAGACAAGTTGAATCGGAGGCCCTGCTCTGCGTATTATGATTTATATAAACATATACACGTTTTCTTTGGAAAAGGCGACTTCATTGGCTTTTACAGTATAAAGCCTATAAAGAATTGGATTAATCCTCTGTGTATCGATAAGGTCAATATTCCTTATGCATGCAGATTTGTATACAGAAGGTTGGATAATGCACTCTGAGTCAGATGTTTGGAAGACAAAAAGAAGAGGACTTTTGTGGTTTAAAGTGCATTGTCATGTGTTGGATATTTTAGACAACAGTTTAATAATTAATTCTCAGATAATAACTGTGCTTAAAGTGGAATTAATGAATGAAAACCAACAACAGTTCATGAAGAAAATTGAAAAAAACAACAACATTCAAATCTAAAATTGAAAATTGTAATGTAAATTTTGGTGTTTTGTTTGTATTATATATAAATAAATTTAAAGTTTTATGATTTAATGGTATTTCAAGTTCAAGCAGAATACCAATAAATGATTACATTGATATGAATTGAGTTTGGAAATTTTGTACAATCATTTGTATGATTGTAAACGTCTTCATATTGAATAGCATCATTTAAGAACAGGTAAATTGGCAACATGGACCAGACATGCACGTTTCGGGTACTTAACCCTCGTCAGTGATTGCTGAAAAATACCAATACCAGTTCTTCAAAAATAATCTCTAAATCTTGACCTATATTATGCACCACATTAAATATGCAGGAATGTATGCGCCAGAAATGCACCAGAAATGTATGTGCCAGAACCTTGCCGCAACTGTGCCACAAGTGTGCCAGAAATACAAACAATTCCTATACCAATTTTGCATTGAAATATTGTATGCCAGAACTTTGCCGCAAGCTTGCCGCAAACTATGCGCCAGAAGCCTAATTTACATACGAAAAATCCATTTGTGGCAACTTTGCCGCAAGCATTTGCGGCAACCTTGCGGCAAGCATATGCCAGAGAGCTTTTATTTTGGAAAGGGCATGCAAGCGTGATAATTAACAAGACAGTGCACCTATGAGTTGTTTGTTTAGTGATAACAACTTAATTAAATGGCATTGTAATCGGGGGTTTTATATACCAAATACGACAATTTGTACACCAAATGCAGTGGCGAATGGCGGTATGCGGGGGTTGGCGCTACAACGGGGGTTTATAATGTAAGGAAATCTGTACATTGGGAAAAAGTGGCGATAGCCAGGGTTGGTAGTTTAACGAGGGGCGATAAATCGGGGGAGCAGTGTATAAGAAATATAATATAACCTCAAGGTACATGAGAAACTGAACTGAAAAGGCCCAAGGGGACCACATCACTTACAAATTTGGTATATACCCTTAAGTACTTGCTCCTTAATTATTTTGAAATTCTACATAAAAGTTTAAAAGAAGAAGTCGAAAATGATTCAGGCCATCAGAGCCCTTAGTAACCATATTATGACAAATATGGATAATGACCATATCCCTGTCTACAGTACAAAATCGATAATTCAGAAAATCAGAAACCGAAGGCATACAAAATCAGGATAAAACAGGAACCAAAGCAAACAAAAACAAAAACCTCCACCATATGAAAAGAAGCGAAATCCCGATATGAGAGTGAGACCAGGTGCCCAGGAAGAGTAAGCATCTCCTGCTTGCATGCAACACCCGTCGCTTCAATTCGGTAGAACTGTCACATCCGGTTACTTCCATTTTGGAAGATATAGAGTACAATCTTTGGTTGGATGGTTCAAATGGTCTATGACAGAATATCATCCACCATTCTGGATAGTGGGACATCATAGTGTATGACGAGTTCCCCATATCGACCGTAGAACTTCCTCAGTGACGATGTTAGTCGGTCACAAACATATCCCTGATTGAGAAGCTTATCTGAAAGACGCCTAGCTCTCAGAACAAAATCCGTATATTTGGTACTTGCTCTGGCATAGCGTATCAACTGAGATATGAACACGCCATAAGCAGGCGATGAAGGGATGTTGCTACTCAGAAAAGGAAAGTTCGTAATGCTGAAATTGAAGTCGTCACGTTTGTCATAGAGTGAGGTGTTCATGTGACCATCAGTGTCGTAGGACAACATTATGTCCAAATAGGATGCTGAATTATTTGTCTCTGTAGTTTCTTTGACTTCAAGCTCCGAAGGATAGATACTGCTCAGGTAATCCGCGAATTTTGGATTATTGATGGACAACACATCGTCTATGTATCTGTAAGTGAAGTTGAAGTCAGAAGCTAAGTATCTTTTCCCTTCAGAGACCAAAGATTGAATGAATTCAGCTTCGTACGAGAAAAGGAAAATGTCGGCAAGGAGTGGGGCACAATTGGTCCCCATTGAAATTCCGACAATTTGCTGGAAGACCTTTCCTCCAAACACCACAAAAATGTTGTCGATCAGAAAGTTTAACATCTGAATAATGTCTGTTTCAGTGTACTTATTTTCAGAATCTGACATGGATATTATTTTATCCATGGCACGAAAAACAGAAACTGACAGGACCCTGAGTACTTTGTTCCTGTAAGAAACAAAAAAGAACTCGAAAATGCTGCAAGCCATCAGAGCCCTTGGCTACAGCATTAGTTGACTGATCGGCACGAAAAAAGGTAGATGATCTTGTGTACTTGTCGTGAGATGCAGCGGTTGCAGAGGAGATGTCATATTGGCTGACTGATCGGTAGGAAAAACGTACGCATGGTAGAGGACCAACTCGAAACCAAAGCACCAAAAGGAAACAACTAAAAAAAGCAACAACAAATGGACACAACTCAAAATCTTGACAACAAATTGACACAAATGAGTTACCGTAAACCGTAACAACAAATGATTCCAACTCAAAACCACAACGACAAAGTGACGAAACTTAAAGTAATGACAACAAATGGACAAAATTGAAAAACGTATAAACAAATGGACTCAACTCAAAAAAGCAACAACATGAGGACACAACTCAAAACCGCATTCATAATGCAAAGCTGCATCAACACAAGGTTATAACTCAAAACCATAACAATTAATGGACACAATTCAAAACAAAAGGGGGTAAACTCAGAACCTTTACATTATTTGGACAAAACTCACAACCGCAGCAACGAGACACAACTTACACCACAATGTGTAATGAACAGAACTCAAAACCTTAACAACAAATGGACAAAATTCATAAACGACATAACAAATGGACACATCTCAAAACCACAGCAACAAATGGAGACAATAGAAACCACAACAACTGATGGACAAAACTCGAAACAGTTCAGCAAGAACAAACTGATAACTCAAAACTGCAACAGAAAATGAACACAACTAAAATCAGCAACAACAAATGAGCACAACTCAAAGCTGCAATAACAAATGAGCACAACTCAAAACTGCAACAACAAATGAGCACAACTCAAAACTGCAACAACAAATGAACACAACTAAAATCAGCAACAACAATTTGACAAAACTGAAATCCTCAACAACAAAAGGACACAACTCAAAATAGCAACAGCCAACGGACACAACTGGAAACCTTAATAGCAAATAGACACAACTCAAAACCACAGCAACAATTGACACAACTGAAATCCTCAACAACAAATGGACATAACTCGAAACCACAACAACAAATAGACACAACTCAAATCCTCAACAACTAATGGGCACAGCTCAAAGCATCAACATAAATGGATGCAACTGATATCCTCAGCAACAAATTGAGAAAACTCAAAACCACAGAAACCAACGGACACAACTCGAAACCTTACGACCAATACACACAACTTAAAAACCATAACAACAATTGTACACAACACAACTCAAAGCTGCAACAACAAATCGACACAACACTTAAAACCACAATAGCAAATGTACACTACTCAAAGCAGCAACAAGTAATGGGCACAACTAAAAACCACAACAACAAATGTACACAACTCAAAGCAGCAACAAGTAATGGGCACAACTTAAAACCATAACAACAAATGTACACAACTCAAAGCAGCAACAAGTAATGGGCACAACTAAAAACCATAACATCAAATGTACACAACTCAAAGCAGTAAAAACTAATGGGCACGACTTAAAACCATAACAACAAATGTACACAACTCAAAGCTGCAACAAGTAATGGGCACAACTTAAAACCACAACAACAATGGACACAACCCAAAGCAGCAACAAGTAATGGGCACAACTTACAACCATAACAACAAATGTACACAACTCAAAGCAGCAACAAGTAATGGGCACAACTTAAAACCACAACAACAAATGTACACAACTCAAAGCAGCAACAAGTAATGGGCACAACTTAAAACCACAACAACAAATGTACACAACTCAAAGCAGTAAAAACTAATGGGCACGACTTAAAACCATAACAACAAATGTACACAACTCAAAGCTGCAACAAGTAATGGGCACAACTTAAAACCACAACAACAATGGACACAACCCAAAGCAGCAACAAGTAATGGGCACAACTTATAACCATAACAACAATGGACACAACCCAAAGCAGCAACAAGTAATGGGCACAACTTAAAACCATAACAACAAATGGACACAACTCAAAGCAGCAACAAGTAATGGGCACAACTTAAAACCACAACAACAAATGTACACAACTCAAAGCAGCAACAACAAACAGGCACAACTTAAATCTGCAACAACTAATGGACAAAAGTCAAAACCGCAAAAACAAATGGATACAACTCAAAATCACAAAAAAATCAAATAGACAAAACTCAAAAATACAACAACAAATGGACACAAATCGAAACCCCCACAACAAATCGACACAACTCAAAACAAATGAGTTAAAGAAGATCCTTACGATAATCTCAACAGCACTAACAATAGAGCATCAAATTAAGCATCGACGGACCCCCAGCAAGCTAGAGGTGGGACCAGGTGCCCGGGAGGAGTTAGCATCCCCTGTTGGCTAGCTGCACCCGCCGTTGATGTTTAAGCACGAAAATGAAAACAATATATAAACTTCATGCACTGTCTGACAGCAAATGCTGTGAAATCATTACATTTCGTGGCGGCTCAATTTTCATGGTTTTGGTGGATAGCCTCATTGTACATAAACGAAGAAATGGAAACAGCTTTTAATGACAAAACAAGCATGCAAACTTTAAAGCCTTTGTTTTAAAGCCGATTGACGTATAAAGATCTTCCAAAAACGTGGACACATAATTTAATTAATCAACTTAAATTGCTGTGTTTGTCAACAGTGTTTTTACAACTGTTTGTCACAAGGAAACCTTACTAGGTGACATTTCAGAGATATTTTGTCATGAGTGAAAAAACACCAGTTTGTAAGAAGGGGCTTAAGCGTTATCATTTCAAGCCTTTCAACTATCGTAGCTGAGTACCCATTATGAACATTTGATTTCACTACGTCCCCCCCAAAAAAAATACTGAACCTCACAAATCCACGAAGTTTGAGCCCCACGAAAATCAATGATTTCTCAGTAGTCACAACTAAATTCGTCAACACCAACTGGACACAACTCGAAACCACAACAACAAATGGATACAACTAAAAACAAAGGAGGGATATTCAACAACTCCAGGTTGCAGCACCCACAGCAAAACCCAAACACACCCAATGCAATAACACAAAGCAGACAAGCACAGAAAGAGACACAAAGGGACAAGGAACACCAACGTACAACTCAGAAACATCAAACACAAAGGACTACACATAAACCAACGAGACCAATGAGCAGTCGGTGCCGACTTAGGACGGCCATCTGCCACGGAAATAACAGAAGGTGAGGTTATCATGGATTACTTGCGCACAACCCTCCCACTTTACCGATTTCCCAGAGATCTCGAAGAGACGGCCCTGTATAAATCTCTATAGAGAATAAAAGGCCCGTCATGGAGTCCCGTAGTCACAGTTAGTCATAGTGCAAGTTTAAAGAATAAGCTGTTACATGACTGTAGATTGGTCAAGTACTAAGCCTAGTGTCCGTCTGGTGACATTAGGATCACATCCACGGTATAAAAGGCGTTTGATTATTCTGACGCATTTTCGATGGTTATGTTGTCTATCTTTGATCCTTCTAATTTTGTAAACTATGTCACCATAAGACGCAGTGAATACCCAAAGTAATTTACTCTGTTGCTCTTATCGGTCCGACTTTTGAAAGAATTTGACTATAATTTTTGTAAAATATCCAGAAAGTCTTTAAAACCTTGACCTAAACGTTTCTTGGTAATTTGTAAATTTCTACTACGAAAGTCCAAAACATTAAAGCTAGCATAAGATGACCGGACAAAAAGAGCACAAATTCCATGATGGTCGATTATTTACAAAACAAGCTAAGACATAGTCAAAATATGAATGTACATAAAAAGAGCCCCAGGGGACGCACTGCTCACCTGATATCCATGCTCTTCCTAAACATATTGACAGTGAATTATGATGGTAGTACTCTAAACTGATTGTGACATGATTTCAACCTACTTCCATTGGACTTATTGCACAGTAAGCATAACTATTTATGATTTCAAAAAAGAATCATAATTTTTTTAAATACAATTTAAGCATAGATATGTATCAGAGCATTCAGTAACTTTAACATGACAAATTTATATCCAATATTTAAGTGTACAACATGGAGGAAAAATTAATGAAAAAAATATGATCGCTGAGCGATATAAGTCCCCAACCGGCATAAATTTATGTCCTGCAAAACTGCCCAGAACTCATCAATTAAACACGAATTTAAACTTAGTTCATGTATCTGTGCAGCTCACTTCAGAAATAAGAAAACTGAGGATTTAGCTACTGCATCGATAAAAGTCAGACTTGCTGTGTACCTATCCAAGACTAAGCTATGCATAAAATTTCACCTCAATATGTCTATTTGTTGCAGAAGAAAGTCCGGAAAACTGACAAAAACTGAATTTTGCAAGTCATCAAAGGGCATAACTCCTCGAAGAATAGGTCAAGCGTGACGAAAATGGAACTTGCTCTGTAACTATCCAAGACTTAGCTGTGTACCATATTTCACTTGAATGTAAACGTCTTCATATTGAATAGCATCATTTAAGAACAGATAAATTGGCAACATGGACCAGACATGTACGTTTCGGGTACTTAATCCTCGTCAGTGATCCTCAAATCTAAACAATGTAATATGCCAAAAAAGTATGAAAGGTACTATGTCGAAAAAGCCTTCCGAAAGACGTAGCAGAATGGATGGGATATGATGCTACAGGACCCAAGTTTTAGAAATTTCAAGAAATTTTGATAACAGAAATTTTAGAATGCGTTGAAGAAACGATCAACCGAAATTGATCGAACTTTGCTACATGTGCCCTCGGGGACTCCTGGTCCACCAGCAGTGACACACACCAAGTGGAATAAATGTAAACGTCTTTATATTGAATAGCATTATCTAAGAACAGATGAATTGGCAACATGGACCAGACATGCACGTTTCGGGTACTTAACCCTCGTCAGTGATCCTCAAATCTAAACAATGTCATATGCCAAAAAAGTATGAAAGTTACTATGTTGAAAAAGCCTTCCGAAAGACGTAGCAGAATGGGTGGGATATGATGCTACAGGAACCAAGTTTTAGAAATTTCAAGAAATTTTGATAACAGAAATTTTAGAATGCGTTGAAGAAATGATCAACCGAAATTGATCGAATTTGGCTACATGTGCCCTCGGGGACTCCTGGTCCACCATCAGTGACACTCACATCTCTATTTGTTACAGAAAAAATGCAGGAAAACTGGCAAAAACTGAATTATGCAAGACATCAAAGGGCATAACTCCTCGAAAAATTGGTCAAGTGTGACCAATGTCGAACTTGCTCTGTAACCTTCCAAGACCAAGCTGTGTATCGAATTTCCCTTATAGAAAAAGTCCGGAAAACCGAAAATTGGACAGACGGACTGACGGACGAACATACCGAAAGGAAACAAAGAGTCCCCTTTGGCTATGCCGGTATATGACTAAAAAGGAAGAAAAACATTTTTCGGCCAAAGATGGAACAAATCGAATTCAATTGATTTAAAAATTCAAAAAAAAAGTTATTAAAGAAACAATGTGAAAAATGAAAAATGATGAAAATAAAAACTGTCTTAATGTAACAGGTTAAAGGTAAATGTAAAAATTGTTGGTATCGATGGAATGGACTCTGCACAATGAATACATATGTGAAATATGAAAGCTCTCTCACCTTCAATTCAAAAGTTATACGCGATGTTAAAGTTTTTCAAAGGTATGTCACATTAACACAAAATTGCCTCATTGTGGTTCTATCAAAAGGAGCAACGTAAGTTCTAATAGCCATGTTCTGATTTTATAGAGTATAGAATGTATAGTGAGATGTTTTGAGAAAAGAACATTTTGGTACATTTTATGGTCACATTCAACATCGTCTGCTATTAACGTGCCAGATGGCCGTCCTTAAGTCGGCACCGATTGCCCAATGGTCTGGTTGGTCATTTATGTTTGATGTTTCTATGTGATTTTGCGTTCATTGTATCATTTACGTCTCATTCTGTGCGTGTCTGCTTTAGGTGTTTTTTTTTTGCAGTGGGTGTTTTGGGGTTTTGCTGTTGATGTTGATCATCCGAGTGTTGTTGGAGATCCTCTCTTTTAAGCCCCTGCCCCGGACTCGCAATTACGGAAATTTGACACTTTAACAGAAACTGCTTCTCGAAAACAAAAGTCAAATTCTAAACAAATCTATGTTTGAGTGAAAAATTAATGAAGAAATGAAGAAATGAATTGAATCAAATGCACGAATTAATTTTCAATTTTATTAGAAAATTTAAATCATACGAACGATCAGAAATGCCCCTGCTCCGGACTCGCAATTACGGAAATTTGACACTTTAACAGAAACTGCTCCTACAAAACAAAAGTCAAAAAACAAATCTATGTTTGAGTGAAACATTAATGAAGAAATGAAGAAAGGAATTGAATCAAATGCACGAATTAATTTTCAATTTTATTAGAAAAATTAAATCATACGAACGATCAGGAATAAGACAGTATCATTTTTTACCCGCAAGCAGTCAATTAAGTTTTACATGTATATCATAATAATTTGAAGTCTACGATCCATTGACCATCCAATTAAATTATTCAAACTGTCTTTTTCTATAACAAAGAATAACGGAATACACAGAATAATTTACCTTCTACCTGGGTAAATATGGCCCAAAGGGTGAGGTGAATATTGCCTCTCGGGGAGCTAATGCATAGTATTTACCAAGGCAAAATTACATGAAGTTCTAAACTATTCAATAAAAACCAATTTAATAAATCAAATTCAGACGATGAAAAACCTGTGTGGTAATATCTTTAAAGCGGAGAGTCGTTGAAATCTTATATCTACCTCTGATGACGTCACCCGGGAAGATATAACGTTTCATCATTTTACCGAACTACGCGGTTCTCTCCAATCAGAAAAGGGAGAATTTTCAGTACATGTAATAATCAACATTATTAACATTATTTGCAACAGATTGAATAGTTTCAAATCGTTAAGCTCTCTCTCTCTCTCTCTCTCTCTCTCTCTCTCGTTAATTAAAATGAATTTGTGAACCTTAATCTACAGTTTTTTATATTTTAGGTCAAATAATAGAACTTTGATTTAGAATCTTAAAGAGCCATACTTGTACTTCGGTCAATGTTGTTTACAATTCCTCCTAATTCCAAATTGTATCCCAATTAATATTCTCCGTCTATAAAAGAGAGTTCAGTAGATTCACTGGATCAAATTTCAGATTGCCAATATGGGGATGCTGTTAAGACCAGTAATTTTGGTAAGTTAAAATCTACCATTTTGTTTTGTAATGCAAGATTTACAAACTTAAGTGAAAGTAAATCAACCCTAATTGCTAAATGATGATGAAGAAGTTTGGTTACAAAGTTAAACATTGAAGAAGTATCCATTGGTTATTCAGGTTCAAAGTCGAAAAGACAAGGCAAAATAATTAAAATTTCCATTGGAGCTTAGAATTTCCTTTACTAAGAATTTCCATTAGAATTTCCATTTGATAAAACAAAACTTTCCATTAGAATTTAGATCTGGCTATAATTTACGGATGCTTGTCCTGCCGCTGGACTGTTATATAAATATTAAAGAAGTACCTATCACTTATTCAGTCTCAAAGTCGAGAAGGTAAGACAAAATAAACATCAAAGAAGTACCTATCAGTTATTCAGTCTCAAAGTCGAGAAGGTAATCATTAGATTTTCAACGCAATCGAAAATTTCTGTTATCAAAATTTCTTCAAATTTCTAAAAAGTGGGTCCCGCAGCATCATATCCCACCAATCCTACTACGTCTTTCGGTAAATGTTTGGACATAATAATTTTCACACTCTTTGGCAATATTACATTGTTTAGATTGAGGATCACTGACGAGGGTTAAGTACCATGCGTCTGGTCCATGCTGAAAATTCATCTGTTCTTAAATGATGCTATAGAATTTGAAGACGTTTATCATTTCAATGGGAACGGTTGAGAACCTCGGAATGAATTACATTCCGAAGTGAGACCAGGTGCCCGGGTGAGTCAGTGTCTCCTGCGTTACATGCAACATACGCCTTTTCAGTTTTACTATGTTTCTGCACTCTGACTTGAAATATATTTGTACATTTTCTTATACTACATTTGATAAAGTAATCTGAAACTTAGGAGGACCTCTCTCATGACATAGTTGTGTCCTTGATTGACCCTTTGGCATACATTTTAGGTCATGTCTGCCATTTCGCTCTTCATATATAGTATATATTACTCGATTTCTACCTTTTCGGGCTCGAGCATCTCTGATGATATTTTGATCAGATATCGACCTATCCAATGGTGTAATCTTATCGAAAAATTATAATAAAGTGAAACGCGTGTCTAGTACAACGAAATTGGTACTATAGAACATATATTTCAATATTGACAAAGTTCATCGATTTTTTTCAATTAAGGAAGTCAGCTGCGCGGACAGTATCTCTAAGAGAAAAATTTGTGTACATAACCGGACACAGCAACATTATGCATCTTTATCATCCATATTCACTGGAGGGGAGTTTGCATTTTTTATTCCCGTTTTCAATGTTATGTTTAGAGGTCTGTGTTAGTATCTACCCCTACAAACCCTTACAATTGATGTCATTCATTCATTTATTCCTAAATTTAACTAAATTTTTGTTACTGTTAACGCGGAGCTGTTCACGCGGGGATAATGCTTGCGCTTTTTGCGATTGTATTATCATTGCAAAAAAATCCTACTTGAAAAAAACTAAACTAAACTTCTGATTTCGCCCAACTGCCCCACGCGTACTACTGCAATGGTCATTTCATTAATTTAAGTAGCGCCTTCTGGTTCTGTTTTATTAAATCAAATTTGTGCAATGTGCAGAGAGTACGCTCCATTTCCTGAAGGGTCGATTTAGTAGCACATCCAAATGAAATCTATGTTCAAAATTGCATAGGAGATATGGTGCTAAGATGTTAACCTCCTTTAATTTCGATAATATTTTTGAATGAAATGACAAAGGAAGGGAGGGGATCTCCAACAAGACCCTGTTGCAGCACCAATAGCAAAACACCAAAACACCCGATGCAAAAACACAAAAGACGATCATAGTATGAGACGGAAAAGAGACATACGACATGTAAACATCAAACACAAAAGACTACACATGAACCGACGAGACCAATGGGCAACCGGTGCCGACTTTGGACGTTTGGACGGCCATTTGCCACGCAAGTAGCAAATGGTGTGGTTATCCTGGATTACTTGCGCAAAATTCTCTCACTTCTCCAATTACCCAGAGGTCTCGAAGAATGTACAATTATGGTGTAAAACAACCTCCTCACTGACAAATTTCCGAAATAGCAAAATAATATAATTAATGACGTCAAATAAGCGGTGGTCACAACCCTCCGTACGTGCATGTACGTGCTGTCTGCGTGCAAAAACGTACGCAAACGTTGGGTATCCGTACGGTGTCCGTGCATTATCAGAACGTGTCCCGTACAGCCTCCTTGCAGATTTGGGAACACGCAGACAGGACGTAGCAGTTTTAGTGCATACAGAACTTTCGCTGCGTCCTGTCTGCGTGCTGTCTAAGTAATCAACAAGACGTACGACACGCACGTTGCAAGTATATTGCAAGTACGTGCAACGCAAGGAAGTGAGGACTCCGTGCGTTAGCAGTACGTATAAATTCTACATCCTTACAATAACGCAGAAGACGTACGGAGAAAGTACGTTGTAAGTACGTGCAACACACGTACTTAAGACTTGAAATTCCTAAAAAGTGGGTCCTGTAGCATCATATCCCACCCATTCTGCTACATCTTTCGGTACCTTTTTGGACATAATAATTTCACACTTTTTGGTCATATTACACTAGACTGAGGATCACTGACGAGGGTTTAGTACCCGAAACGTGCATGTCTGGTCCATGCTGTAAGTTTATCTGGTCTTAAATGATGCTTTTGAATTTAAACACGTTTAACATACTTACTTTTTGCGCTACATATGATGCATATAACCATCCATATCACCGTGCGTGCGACGTGCGTTACGCACTCCTTCCGTACTCTTGCCACTTCCTTTTTTGCGTCTTCAGAAAAACGTAGCGGACGTAGCCTCCACAAACACGCACATCCTAAAAGCACGCACGGTGGATTGTGACCAGGGCTATAGATAAAGTGCAAAAGCAAAGCAATGTAATTTGAACTGTGCTAGGACGTTTGCGTATATCTGCATTTTCATTATTATACTGTCTGGTTTATTTAATTTTTGTATCTCATAGTTTGCCTTCCCTCATTGACTTTGACATTGAATAACTGATTGGTAATCCTTCGATGTCTATTATATAATGCATGTCTTGTTTATGTTGCCAATTTATCTGTTCTTAAATGATGCTATTCAATTTGAAGACGTTTACATATAATCATTTATTATGTCCGTATACTCTCTTGTTCAACTTTCATTTTGTTGGACTTATTTATATTAACCATTGTCAAACTTTGCGGTTGTGTAGTTTTTGTGTTCATGTATCCAAATTTTATATGGGAAAGGAATACTTCTAAGTTGGATAACTTGTGTCCAATACCTTTGATATTATAATCGATTATTATCTACCAATTTGTGCTACATCTTTTCTTATTTGATTTGTTTTCATATCGATCATTACGTTTTTGTTTCATTACTTTTAAGCCTAGTATGCTTACTCCATTGAGGTTAGTTTATCTTATTGCCTACTAAGTCGGGAATACTACGTAGTGATACTAGAGATAGAGTTAAATTATGTGAAATATAAAAAGAGGTAAAATATATCATAAATGACTAGCTTTTTATATTTTTACAGGCAATGTTGCTTCTTGCAGTTTTCTCACTTACTGATTCAAGATGTGACTATTTTTACCCTTTCTGTGAAGATGGAACGCCGGATCAAAAGGAATTAAAGGGTAATTATGAACTGTAACAGAAACTGAGCGTTTCCGTGTCTGGTGCAGAAAAATTGGTTTGAAATTTTCTTCATGAAGGTATAGAGTTGCAACACTTCCGTATTATTAATGTCCAGACCAGGGTAGCGCCGATTTCCCCTCCCTATATTATCCCTACTTTTTCAGACATGCAAGCGACGTCCGTCTTGCTTTAAAAATAATCTAGGATAACCACACCATTTGCTACTTGTGTGGCAAATTTATGTGTAGTCTTTTGTGTTTGATGTTTTTATGTCGTATGTCTCTTTTCCGTCTCATAGTATTCTCGTCTTTTGTGTTTTTGCATCGGGTGTTTTGTTGTTGGTGCTGCAACAGGGTCTTGTTGGAGATCCCCTCCCTTCTTTCATACAGTATTATTTTTAAAGCAAGACGGACGTCGCTTGCATGTCTGAAAAAGCAGGGATTATATAGGGAGGGGAAATCGACGCTGCCCTGGTCTGGACATTAATAATACGGAAGTGTTGCAACTCTATACCGTCATGAAGAAAATTTCAAACCAATTTTTCTGCACGAGACACGCGTTTCGAATATTAAATTTTCTTCAGTGATGCTTACAGTGGAGCCGCCAAAATTCATTTCAGTAGCGCCCTCTTGTTTTAATTTAAGAACTTAAATTTGTACATTTACTTGACAGAGAGTATGCGGCTCTGAATTTCCAAGGGAAGGGACCTGAAATATTTTCCTATTCAAAAGTTAATCGTCGGTTGGTTAACCATAACCTCTCTTCATGATAGGTTTACATTGCTTTACCTGACTTTAACAAAAAAAAAAAACAGGTATGGCCTAAGACAAAATCATAATAATTTCCTTTCGCACAGTTGCGAAAGTTAATCGTCGGACTTCAGCCAGCAGAGCACATACATTGCTTTTGACATCCATTCATATAGTTTTATGTTACCTAGGGCCCCTGCATTTTATACAATTACTGTGATGTTTGTCATTTTACCTTATAGTGTCTTATAGGGTCTTCTTTATGTCTCGGAAGATCTCTGTGTACCAGTGAGGGCTAGACGTATTACTACGCGATTCTATCGTCATCACATATCAGCAACTAGATGCATGGTGTATAACTAGTCTCCCTGAATTTACCTGTTGACGTTTTTCGTGTTCATGTCTCCGATTTGATTGTCAATGTTTAATTGTAAATGTAGTGTGGGTTTTGTTTTGATTGTCAATATGTATTTGTAACTTTTATAACAAAGGAGGGGATCTCCAACAACACCACGTTGCAGCAACCACAGCAAAATCCCAAAACACCCAATGCAAAAACACAGAGCAAACAAGCACAGAAAGAGACGCAAAAGGGACAAGGAACGTCAACGCAAAACACAGAAACATTAAACACAAAGGACTACACATAAACCAACGAGACCAATGGTCAACCGGTACCGACTTAGGACGGCCATCTGCCATCGAAATAGCAGAAGGTATGGTTATCCTGGATTACGTGCGCACAACCTCCCACTTTTCCGATTACCCAGAGGTCTCAAAGAACGTACAATTGTGATGTAAAACAACCTCCTCACTGTCAGATGACCACACACAAACAAGACCGCAAAACACAGGGGCCAAAGCAACACAGATGAATATGTAAATGGATATAAAGAGGGCGTACGTAATACAATCCATGCTCTGCCGCCGCGAGCTCATTTTATCACCCGAGGAGTCCGACTGACATTCAGAGAGGACAGGTGGTCGGGTCCCTGTCCTCTCTAAAGAGGTTTTGACAGGGTCCATTTAGTATTGTTTTGATTGTCAAAATGTAGTGTGGGCTTTGTTTCCTCCTGTTAATTGAAGTTGTCTGATGTGCATCGTTCTTTGCATTCCCTAAATAACAAAATTGTGAGAATAAAAGAGGTAAAGGTTAATTGATAACTAGTTTAGATAATTAGAATAAGCTTGAGTTCTCATATGTCTACTAGGGGTATTGAATATTTCCCCTATTCTTATTTTTATAGAAAGTATAATGAGTCATTAAAGGTATGCACTGATGACGAAAACTTGTGCCCATTATAGTAAATACAAAATCGTTAATATCCTTTCGTTCAACAGGAGGTGTGCCTTTAAATCAAGTGGGGAACTCTCGCCCTAAGAGATTGGCTGTTGAAAGCGCAGGGTATCTAGACACGACAGGATATGAACCATTCAAACATGGCACAGATTCCCGCTCTAAGAGAACACCAAATGAAGACCTGTTCAAGACAGCAGGTGAATCATTCAAACACGGCACACATTCTCGCTCTAAGAGATCACCAATGGAAGACCCGTTCAAGACAGCAGGTGAATCATTCAAACACGGCACACATTCTCGCTCTAAGAGATCACCAATGGAAGACCCCTTCAAGACGGCAGGTGAATCATTCAAGCATGGCACAAATTCCCGCTCTAAGAGATCATTGATGGGAGACCCATTCAAGACAGCAGGTGAATCATTCAAACATGGCACAAATTCTCGCTCTAACAGATCACCAAATGAAGACCCGTTCAAGACAGCGGGTGAATCATTCAAACACGGTACAAATTCTCGATCTAGGAGGTCATTTCTCCCGGGTTGGGAATTACCGTTCAAGACAGCAGGTGAATCATTCAAACACGGTACACATTCTCGCTCTAAGAGATCACCGATTGAAGACCCGTTCAAGACAGCAGGTGAATCATTCAAACACGGCACAAATTCCCGCTCTAAGAGATCACCGATGGGAGACCCGTTCAAGACAGCAGGTGAATCATTCAAACATGGCACAAATTCCCGCTCTAAGAGATCACCGATTGAAGCCCCGTTCAAGACAGCAGGTGAATCATTCAAACACGGCACAAATTCTCGCTCTAAGAGATCACCGATGGAAGACCCGTTCAAGACAGCAGGTGAATCATTCAAACACGGTACAAATTCTCGCTCTATGAGATCACCGATGGGAGACCCGTTCAAGACAGCAGGTGAATCATTCAAGCACGGCACATATTCGCTCTAGGAGATCGGCTCGTGTTGACGAAACCAATTGGGTGAACAAGTTTCCATCTCTCCTTTCTAGAGATCTGCTGGAGGAACTCCTATGACTATAACATTACCTAAAGTTTTTTTATCATTTATTTCTATACAATATGTTATAATGAACACAGATTTTGAAACATTCCAATTTTGGCATTTATGATTAATTGTTTCGTTGTACTATTGTCAATTCCTTACTTCAAGAATGTTCAATTTCCATGTTGCCAAATCATCAAATAACTATTGTTTGAAGTTTTATACTTTAAATATCAATTTTTAATTTCAATTAAATTTCATTTTGGAAAATAAGAATGGTCCCCCTCGTTTTTAAAATATAGTATGCACTGTTTTATTGGAATTTTGAAATTCTTTTTGCATTCAGACTCTGCGCCATGTTCCCATATAAACTTCTCTTAGTTAAACTGTGTACCTTAGACGACTTGTTGAATATTGACTTGTTTTTAGTATGATAAAAGTTATCTCAAATGAAAAGTCGATGGAATAACATACCTTTCCAATTTATTGAAGAGATCTTATGTATTAATATGTTACACTATAATCACGTCGGAACACACACTGAGGATGCCAAAAAGGAGATTCTGAATCTCCCCGAGCACATGATCTCAACGACATTGTGGATTCACTTTTTCTTCTTTTATATTACAAAGGAGGGGATCTCCAACAACACCCGGTTGTAGCACCCACAGCAAAACCCCAAAACAACCAATGCAAAAACACAAAGCAGACAAGCATGGAAAGAGACGCATAAGGGACAAGGAACGTCAACGCACAACACAGAAACATCAAACACAAAGGACTACACATAAAACAACCATGTACATGTATATTCTAGTTGTTTAATTGAATCTAATATTTAGCAAAAATAAAAATTCATAAGAAATGACCGTCTTACTTTGGTGTTAATGAATATTTTATTCTGGTTGACACAAGTGCAAATTTTCCGAGAATTGCTCATTTGCACGTGACCAGAATTATACACACATTAACACCAAATGTAAACAATCATTTCGTAAATCAAATGGAGAAGCAACTTTAACAACAATAGGGGGAGACGACACGCACAGGAAACACCAAACACAATGTAGAAAGTGAGGGAAAACCAATGTACACCAGACTAGGACTCTGGATGAGAACCGCTGCATATATAAACATCAACAACAAATGGACATAGTTCAAAACCGTAACACATGGACACAACTCAAAACTACAATAATAAATATACACAATATAAATCTGCAATAACAAATGGACACAATACAAATCTGCAATAACAAATGGACACAATACAAACCTGCAATAACAAATGGACACAATACAAATCTGCAATAACAAATGGACACAATACAAACCTGCAATAACAAATAGACACAATACAAACCTGCAATTACAAATGGACACAATACAAACCTGCAATAACAAATGGACACAATACAAACCTGCAATAACAAATGGACACAATACAAACCTGCAATAACAAATGGACACAATACAAATCTGAAATAACAAATGGACACAATACAAACCTGCAATAACAAATGGACACAATATAAACATGCAATAACAAATGGACACAATACAAATCTGCAATAACAAATGGACACAATACAAACCTGCAATAACAAATGGACACAATACAAACCTGCAATAACAAATGGACACAATACAAACCTGCAATAACAAATATACACAATACAAACCTGCAATAACAAATGGACACAATACAAATCTGCAATAACAAATGGACACAATACAAACCTGCAATAACAAATGGACACAATACAAACCTGCAATAACAAATGGACACAATACAAACCTGCAATAACAAATATACACAATACAAACCTGCAATAACAAATGGACACAATACAAACCTGCAATAACAAATGGACACAATACAAACCTGCAATAACAAATGGACACAATACAAACCTGCAATAACAATTGGACACAATACAAACCTGCAATAACAAATATACACAATACAAACCTGCAATAACAAATGGACACAATACAAACCTGCAATAACAAATGGACACAATACAAACCTGCAATAACAAATGGACACAATACAAACCTGCAATAACAAATGGACACAATACAAACCTGCAATAACAAATGGACACAATACAAATCTGCAATAACAAATGGACACAATACAAACCTGCAATAACAAATGGACACAATACAAACCTGCAATAACAAATGGACACAATACAAACCTGCAATAACAAATGGACACAATACAAACCTGCAATAACAAATATACACAATACAAACCTGCAATAACAAAAGGACACAATACAAACCTGCAATAACAAATGGACACAATACAAACCTGCAATAACAAATGGACACAATACAAACCTGCAATAACAAATGGACACAATACAAACCTGCAATAACAAATAGACACAATACAAACCTGCAATTACAAATGGACACAATACAAACCTGCAATAACAAATGGACACAATACAAACCTGCAATAACAAATATACACAATACAAACCTGCAATAACAAATGGACACAATACAAACCTGCAATAACAAATGGACACAATACAAACCTGCAATAACAAATGGACACAATACAAACCTGCAATAACAATTGGACACAATACAAACCTGCAATAACAAATATACACAATACAAACCTGCAATAACAAATGGACACAATACAAACCTGCAATAACAAATGGACACAATACAAACCTGCAATAACAAATGGACACAATACAAACCTGCAATAACAAATGGACACAATACAAATCTGCAATAACAAATGGACACAATACAAACCTGCAATAACAAATGGACACAATACAAACCTGCAATAACAAATGGACACAATACAAACCTGCAATAACAAATATACACAATACAAACCTGCAATAACAAATGGACACAATACAAACCTGCAATAACAAATGGACACAATACAAACCTGCAATAACAAATGGACACAATACAAATCTGCAATAACAAATGGACACAATACAAACCTGCAATAACAAATGGACACAATACAAACCTGCAATAACAAATGGACAAAATAAAAATCTGCAATAACAAATAGACACAATACAAACCTGCAATAACAAATGGACACAATACAAACCTGCAATAACAAATGGACACAATACAAACCTGCAATAACAAATGGACACAATACAAACCTGCAATAACAAATGGACACAATACAAATCTGCAATAACAAATGGACACAATACAAACCTGCAATAACAAATGGACACAATACAAACCTGCAATAACAAATGGACACAATACAAACCTGCAATAACAAATGGACACAATACAAACCTGCAATAACAAATAGACACAATACAAACCTGCAATAACAAATGGACACAATACAAACCTGCAATAACAAATGGACACAATACAAACCTGCAATAATACAATACAAACCTGCAATAACAAATGGACCAATACAAACCTGCAATAACAAATGGACACATACAAACCTGCAATAACAAATGGACACAATACAAACCTGCAATAACAATTGGACACAATACAAACCTGCAATAACAATATACACAATACAAACCTGCAATAACAAATGGACACAATACAACCTGCAATAACAAATGGACACAATACAAACCTGCAATAACAAATGGACACAATACAAACCTGCAATAACAAATGGCACAATACAAATCTGCAATAACAAATGGACACAATACAAACCTGCAATAACAAATGGACACAATACAAACCTGCAATAACATGGACACATACAAACCTGCAATAACAAATATACACAATACAAACCTGCAATAACAAATGGACACAATACAAACCTGCATACAATGGACACAACAAACCTGCAATAACAAATGGACACAATACAAATCGCAATAACAAATGGACACAATACAAACCTGCAATAACAAATGGACACAATACAAACCTGCAATAACAAATGGACAAAATACAAATCTGCAATAACAAATGGACACAATACAAACCTGCAATAACAAATGGACACAATACAAACCTGCAATAACAAATGGACACAATACAAACCTGCAATAACAAATGGACACAATACAAATCTGCAATAACAAATGGACACAATACAAATCTGCAATAACAAATGGACACAATACAAACCTGCAATAACAAATGGACACAATACAAACCTGCAATAACAAATGGACACAATACAAACCTGCAATAACAAATGGATACACAATACAAACCTGCAATAACAAATGGACACAATACAAACCTGCAATAACAAATGGACACAATACAAATCTGCAATAACAAATGGACACAATACAAACCTGCAATAACAAATGGACAATCACTCAAAACCTCAACAATAAATGCACACAATACAAATCTGCAATAACAAATGGACACAATACAAATCTGCAAGAACAAATGGACACAATACAAACCTGCAATAACAAATGGACACAATACAAACCTGCAATAACAAATGGACACAATACAAACCTGCAATAACAAATGGACACAATACAAATCTGCAATAACAAATGGACACAATACAAACCTGCAATAACAAATGGACACAATACAAACCTGCAATAACAAATGGACACAATACAAACCTGCAATAACAAATGGACATAATACAAATCTGCAATAACAAATGGACACAATACAAACCTGCAATAACAAATGGACAATCACTCAAAACCGCAACAATAAACGGACACAATACAAACCTGCAATAACAAATGGACACAATACAAACCTGCAATAACAAATGGACAATCACTCAAAACCGCAACAATAAACGGACACAATACAAACCTGCAATAACAAATGGACACAATACAAACCTGCAATAACAAATGGACAATCACTCAAAACCGCAACAATAAACAGGACACAATACAAATCTGCAATAACAAATGGACACAATACAAATCTGCAATAACAAATGGACACAATACAAATCTGCAATAACATATGGACACAGTACAAATCTGCAATAACAAATGGACACAATACAAATCTGCAATAACAAATGGACACAATACAAATCTGCAATAACAAATGGACACAATACAAACCTGCAATAACAAATGGACACAATACAAACCTGCAATAACAAATGGACACAATACAAATCTGCAATAACAAATGGACTATAACTGAAAACCGCAACAATAAACGGACACAGCACAAAACTGAAACAATGGACACAACCAAACAAAGCATAATCAAAGATTAGAAAGCTCACCTCATGGCATCATTTTATCATGGCAGCAAACAGGGAGTGGTCAATGATTAATTGAGGACCAACGAAAATGCTAACAAAACAGAAAAGGGAATTAGACTATTGATACCCAAATCTTCCTAACATGTGCACTCAAGCAGAAAATGATATGAATTGAATTCAACAATATGCATTACTCAATTTTGACAAATTTTTAAAACAGAAAGACTCACTACATACATACATACACAAGATGTGCAATGTTCATTAAAAATCAAGACTGAAACAGAAGTGTTGATGTTTTAATTCAATAATAATAATTATATATACAAAGTTATTGTATACATTAATGTGTCTATATAAAGCAAAACAGAATGAAATGTCAAATTCACTTCAACCGATCATTCATAAACTACTGATATAAAGTTTCAGCCGAGAAAATTCTCCAACTTCATGTAGCAGAACAGTGAAAAATCTCTCTGTTAAAATACATGTATCATCCTTGTATATCTTACAATAATGTCAGTTTGAAATACAGACCATTGTGCCTCACATGAAATTCATGTGGAATTTACCTGAAATTTACATTAAAGTTTACAGGAAATTCATGTGAAACAATTAAGCACGAATGTAAAATTTACATACAATTTCCATGTGAACTAGGAAACATTCGATGAATTCATGTGAAGTAAACCTAATGTGAAAGTCATCTGAATTTAAGATAAATATTTTTCATATAAATCTTATATGAAGTTTTCATGCATTTCACATGATCTTATTCATGGGAAATTCACATAATGCTCTTTTCATATGAATTCCACGTGAGGTACAATTGGCTGTTTAAAGGGTAACTTTCCTTGGTATTTAACATAAACCAATTGTAACTTCATCAAATTCTATAAACCAGTCTAACAGTCAGGGAAATTATGCTACACAAGTCACATGACTTTTTTTCTAAGAGTCTTATAATTATAAGTCAATATGCTTTAAGTTTGAACATGTATGAATATACAACATGTACATGTATGTCATCAGGTGAAAGGCCTTTATTTTGTTCTTAATTAATGCATTATGTTAACTTAAAAAACAATGACTGTGCATGTATCAGCATCTTCGCTATCCTTTTTTATCACCAGAAAACTTCAATAATGCTTCAAGAAAAATCAGTGCATATAGCAGCCAAAGTACCAAAAAAATTATGGAATCTGATCAAGGGACACCACCCTACATCTGTGTGATTTAATATTAAATGCAATGACTTGATGTTAGATTAGAGAAAAACTGAAAGCTAATTTGCATGTAAAGCTATACTCAGATCAGATTAATCTGTCTTTTTGTCAGGTATTATACCCCTTACTGCCTTAGTACAATCAAATTTTACTACATGCTATGGCTTGGAGTGAATCTATGCGGTATTTTCTTATTTTGTTGGGTGAGTAAAACCTCGTAAATAGATATTATCCCAGAGCCAGTCTACAGATTAAGCTTACATGACTATACTCCAAGGTTCAGAAACCTGAAAATTATGAAGGTTGGAGAAATTATTTAGTTTTATGCAGAAAGCTATCTTTCAGTAGAACTGCTAAATCATTTTCTTTTTCCTAGATCTAATTCATGCAAGTCATTATTCCATTTGCACAATGTATCATTGAACATTTTGATGGGCCTTGCAGGTCTATCTTTAAAACAGTCAAATGCTTTCTACTTTGAGTCCATTCAAAGTTGCAAGGGAAAAAAGATATCACAAAAATAGCAGCATGAACACCTCTGCTAGAATAATAATCACAAAAACACAGATTTTAAAAAATACCAGCAAATACAAATATTTTATGAAACACTTGTTTCATGTTTCAAATTGCAAAATGCACCCATTTTTTGTAGTATCTATCTATGCAAAACATTCTAACTGCAATGACCAACATTTAAAAAATCATAACGCCAGTTTGAAGAATAAATTTCAGATTGAAATCTGGACTATTTGAACATGGACACTTCAATACTTTGGTATAAGCACATGTAACCATCACACAATAATCTACGAATGTCTTCTGGGAGCTCCTTGTCATCTTTTCTCTGAATTATTTCACTATGTGATTCCTCGGATAACCACGTAAGAAGGTCCTGGCAGAATTTGACCTCCGGGATATTGTACCCACTTTGTTCACCTGTAATACAAGTAATTAAGTCATATTGTTATTTATTTCATATGAATGTAAAATTATTGATAATACCCCACAAGCACAATATAATCCGAATTGAAAACATTAACTTTTTAATTATTTGATGATGAAAGTTACGAAAATTCCTGAAATGTTTCGTAAGAACTTTTATGAAACTGGGCACTGATTTGATTATTTTCATTTGGTATACACTGAGGCATGTAACTGGATGATATTCACTCTTTCTTTTAAAAATCTGACCATATGTAGCTCTATCAACAAAAGACACATGACATATCTTCTATTGATTCAATTTTTTTTTACTTTAATTCATTTATTTTTCGTTTTGTTCTACAAAGTAAAAAACAACAATAAAAGCTATGACTTACCCATCCTATCTGCCATCGAATCGAAAAATACCCATGGAGCTTCCTTTCCTTTCCCGCACTTGACGAACGACACATAATGGCTGGTTTGTATGCAGACAACTGCGAACAGTTCCATTTTCTCTCTAGGTATGGAAGGATGCTGTCCTTTCATTTTTTTCTGTTGATTGTGTATTTCTATGAACTCTTCCGGGACGGCTATTCTTTGCCACTTATGATTAACTCTAACTTTATGTCTGTGACTCTGTGGATGATAGATTAAAATCATTTATCATAATTAACAAAATGCTATACTTTAACATGTCTAAGAAGAGTGTTCAAGAATGCAAACCTTGTCTACTAGAATGTTACGATCTTGACCTTGAAGGTCGCAGGCAATCTCTGGAACAGGCCAAACAAAATTATAGCCATGGATGTACATATGTGACTCCATAACAGACAGATGCCAGCCATGGATGAACATATGTGACTCCATGACAGACAGATGCCAGCCATGGATGTACATATGTGACTCCATGACAGACAGATGCCAGCCATGGATGTACATATGTGACTCCATGACAGACAGATGCCAGCCATGGATGTACATATGTGACTCCATGACAGACAGATGCCAGCCATGGATGTACATATGTGACTCCATGACAGACAGATGCCAGCCATGGATGTACATATGTGACTCCACGACAGACAGATGCCAGCCATGGATGTACATATGTGACTCCATGACAGACAGATGCCAGACAAATTCCTTTTTTTTTTTTACAGGCCAATGTTCAATTTGTGCAGGTATCTGACGTAAAATCATTGTAACACTATTAAATTCCTTTAGAAACATCATATTTGTTACAATGTTTCCCTGAATTTCATGCTGGATTCAATAGAATTTGAAGACGCCACAATGCGTAGACGTCAGATACAAAATGTATCTGCACAAATGGGAAGTAACTATGTATTTTGATGCAGAATAAGTATGGATAATGCTGTTTACATGATTATCATCATAAATGTAGCATAGAGGGACTGAAGATAATTTGTATAAAGTTGAAGATACATATACATGTAAACAACATAAGGTGCAAATACATAACACTGCACTTCACTTCCATTATTTTCTGTCATAAAATACATGTACTTACAGTGTCTTTACAGCTCTCACAGAAGGCTATGGTGTTTAGTCCTGCTCCATGGGTGTTATAGCATTCTTTACACTCATAGTACGCCAAATCTCCGCAGATAATACATTCCCTTGGAGCTGAAAATAAAATAAATGTAACATTCATAGTACACCAAATCTCCCTAAATAATACACTCCCTCGGAGCTAAAAATAAAATCACCATAAATACAATGTAAATGCTACTTGATGAGAGGTTTAGGAAGAAGGAGACTACAAAAGAAAAATTCTCATTGCCAAGAATAATGTACAATTAACAAGAACGTATACATGTACATACTACTTTCAAGGACTTAACAGCATATCACTACAGAACAAAATAATACGCAAGATCGCAAATGCAGCACATGCAGCATGTCCGTTCTGATTTTTCATTTAATCACCTACCTAAACCATTGTTCAAAACTTGGGCACCTTTTCTGCCCAATTTAATGACATCATAACAATGGAGAACAATAGAAGAGTGCGCGAAAATATTCGTATAGTCTTGGTTAGAAGTATTTGCGATCTTCCGTATTAAAAGATACATGTACATGTAGATAGATACATGTAGATTTCTGCCAATAAAATAATTTTTTTTTTTAAATCAGGGACTTACAACTTCAAGTGGCAAATATGCAATATTTTCTACAACAAGCATGTATTTTTCTTCCATTCCTGGGATTAAAATTATCAAACATACATGTACAATTGTAACCATATGGCCTCTCCCCCACAATAATTAAGCTAATTAATTATTCATATTAATTAGTTACATGTATATGGAAATTGCTAACTTGAGTTTTCTATTTTAAAAGGGGAATCATTATAACTTAAATTCTTGACTTTAAGTTTGAACTTCATATTGAGACAATTAAATTCTAGTTTGTAAATTCTGTAATCTGTTTAATTTGATTCCCACGATGCTGAGAACACTGCAGTAATTGGCACACTTGCAAGTACTTTAGTCTTTGTTTTTCGTACGAGTTAATTGAAAGCTAATTGGAAATCTCCCCGTAAAAGCCGTTAAGGTTCTATATTTGGAAGAATCTAATTTCCAAAATGTCTTTTTAATCAAAAACCAATAACTTATTATTTTATGCAGGTGTTAGCAATTTCCAATCGTCCACATATATACTTGGCGCATCGTTTTGCCGACCAGTTAAGTTTCGGTTAAGTTAGACTCCAGTTTCAGTAGTGTTTAAGTTTAGGTTTAGACTCCGCTCTCGTACTGTCAACATGTAACGTTTTTAAATAAACTTAGAATCTGTTTATAGTTTTTAAAATGACTGATTAATACACAACGCGAACTACACCCATAACCTGTAGGCCATTGCCTTACAAGGTTTGATTGGTCTTCAAAAGGAAGCCGTTGAAGAGAGCAGGAATTATTCTAAAACTAAAACCAATCTTGAAAGTAAGAAACCCGTGTTTGATCTAAATTTAGCTGGAAACCCTAGCTCCTGTATTATTAAGATTGGCAATTCGAGATATCGTACTTTGGTAGATACCGGCGCTGAAGTTTCCATTATGAGTAGGAAAATTTTTGAACGATTATCACCGAGACCGAAATTGACGCGAGTAAACAAGAGTTTAAGAGCAGTGAATAGCGAGCCTATCAACGTATTGGGACGAACAACCTTGACTTTTTCGATGAACGGACTGCGGATGTCTCAAAATTTCTATGTGGTGGAGACACTGACCAAGAACTTTATCTTAGGACGAGATTGGTTGAAAGAAAATGGAGTGCGTCTTTACTTCGACTTAGGGATGCTAAGAGTAAGAAAAACGTACGTAAAACTCGACGAAGATAACCATATTTGTTCGATTTTAAGGCTACATAAAAAGACAGTTATAGAGCCGCAAACAGCAGTTATATGTCACGTTAAGTTACAGAAAGGCTTCCAATTATCCGATTCTAGACTTCTAGAGGTCACGAACTTTGAACCCGGATGTATCATGGATGAACCTGGTCTAACACTGAAGGAGTCCGTGAACAGAGTCAAGTCACCTTTTAAGGTACCCGTTTTAATTGTCAACGAGACAAACAAGTGCTACCGACTGCGCAGAGGAAGCGTAGTAGGAAGGGCACAACCTTTGACCCCTCAAGATGTCTCCTCATTGGACGAGGAAGAACCAATGGAAATCGATGAACCTAAGGCTGAGAGGTCAGACTTGGAGGATCTATCTGTACCTGAAAATAGACGTCCTGACATCGTCAAGTTACTAAAGAAAAACAAGGATCTAATAGCAAAGAGTGACTCAGATCTTGGAGGAACAAGGACAGTGCAGATGAAAATAGAAACAGGAAACCACCCTCCGATCAAGAATAGACCATACCGGACGCCATTGAATAAACGAAAAATCATTGACAAGGCCTTAGACGAAATGTTAGAAGCTAAGGTAGTTCAAAGGTCACAATCTGCATGGTCATTTCCCTTAGTTGTTGCAAAGAAAAAGGATGGTAGTGACAGAATGTGTGTCGACTTTAGAACTCTCAACAAGATCGTAAAACCGATTTCTTTTCCCCTACCATTGATTGATGACATCTTATCTCTGATAGGGAATGCAAAATATTTTACAACGCTAGACTTGAGACACGGTTATTGGCAAGTAACGTTGGATGAAAGTAGCAAGGAAAAGACCGCATTTGCCTGTCATAGAGGACTTTTTGAATTCAACAGGATGCCATTTGGCCTGAGTAATGCTCCCGCTGTATTCCAGGAACTTATGAATATTGTCCTACAAGGATGTGAGGGATTCGCAATGGCATACTTAGATGACATACTGATCTTTACCAAGGACGACCCCATGGAACACGTGCGACACATACAGGAAGTATTCAACAGACTAAGACAACACAACCTTAAGCTCAAACTCAAAAAATGCGCTTTCTTCAAAGAGGAAACGGAATACCTAGGATTTGTAATCAACAAGGACGGAATAGCTCCAGATACTAAGAAAGTGGAAGCCATTAAGGACTTACCTGTTCCCAAGAATGTAAGAGAAATCCGTGGATTCATCGGAATGTGCAGCTACTATCGAAGATTTGTACCAAATTTCTCAAAGATAGCGGTGCCTCTCATAAATTTAACCAAGAAATATGCAAGATTCAAATGGACCGTTGAATGCCAAAATGCTTTCGATTTCCTGAAAGACAGCCTCACAGTAGTTCCCCTCCTGGCATACCCAGACACCAACAAACCATATGTTTTATATACAGACGCAAGCAACAATTGTGTAGGTGCGTGTCTCACTCAAGAAACTGACGAGGGAGAAGAAAAACCAATTTACTTCCTGTCTCACAAACTTAGCCATACACAGACAAAATGGTCAACTATAGAAAAAGAAGCATTTGCCATTCATTATGCACTGCAGAAGTTAGATCACTATTTACACGGAGCACAATTCACAATCAAGACAGACCACAAACCTTTGAAGTATCTGTTAGACTCGCCAATGCAAAACAAGAAAATACAGCTTTGGGCTCTGAGCATCGCTGGGTACAATTGTACAATCGAGTATGTCAAAGGCGAGGATAATCACTGTGCAGATCTATTATCCCGGATTCCACACCCTAAGACATCACAAAGGTCTAAGAAATCCGACAATGAACCTGTTATCGACGATAGGACTTTTGAGATTGGAGTCATAAACTCAAACGAGATTAATCCTAGAGACTTTGCCAATTGTCACGTTGAAGACCACAACGAGGTGACCAAAGCTATCTCAGATTTACCTGGGGAGTTTAACCTGAAAGAGGAGCAAGAAAAAGACCAAGACATTGTCAAGCTGAAGAACAGATTAAGGAAAGGAACAGCTACAAAAGCCGAACAGACGCACTATTTTGAAGACAAAAAAGAGGGACTATTTTACTACCTTTCCCAACCTGACTCTGAGGATCCAAGGCTAAGACTGTATATACCTCAAGAGATGGAGACAGTCGTCCTCAGACAGTATCATGATCAACTCGGACACATGGCAGTAGACAAGACGTACGATTCCATTCGTCTAAAGTACTTCTTTCCAAATATGTACAAGAAAATACACGCCTACATCGAGGAATGTGTCACATGTCAGACAAGGAGCTCAAGGAAATCAAAACCGCCTCTCAAGGAAACCGAGGTACCCCCTTATCCTTTCGCAAAGATTGGACTGGATCTATCAGGACCATATCCGACGACATTATCTGGCAATAAATACATAGTTTCCTTCATAGACGTTTATTCCGCGTGGCCAGAGGCATTTCCCGTGCCAGACAAGTCAGCAGATCGAATTGTACATCTGATTTTGGAAGAAATATTCCCAAGATTTGGTTGTCCGCTCGAGATTGTATCAGACAACGGAACAGAAAACGTCAATAGGAAAGTACAGGAAACTTTGGATACTATGAACATACATCACATCAAAACCTCATATTACAGTCCCCAAGCAAACGGAAAGGTTGAGAGATTCCACAGGACTCTTCATGATGTCATGTCCAAACAAATTCAGGAAGACGTTCAAACCTGGGACTTGTACTTGAATCAGACGCTAGCTGCCATTCGGTTTCATGTAAACGAGTCATCAAAATTTTCTCCGTACTTCCTGCTGTACAACAGAGACGTAGTACTTCCTTTGGACACCATCTTGAAGCCAAGACGTAGATATGTGGGTGAAGACCAACACAAAGTAGCTCTTCAACAACAGCATAAAGCTTTTACATTAGTTCACAGGAACATGAAAGAAGCGAAAAAGAAGCAGAAAAAGTACGCAGACAAAAATTGCAAGGAAGAAAATTTCCAGGTAGGAGACCCGGTGTATTTGCGGAACCACAGAAGGGATAGCAAACTTGATGTGAAGTGGCAACCTTACTACCGGATTATCGATCAAACGGGACCACTTTCGTTCATTGTGAAAAATCAGCTTGATGGCAATACTACAAAGGCACATGCTCGACATTTAAGGCCAGCAAAGATTGACGAATGGAAAATTCCGAGAGATTCTGAAGGAAACATCCTACGTAAAACGACGTATGTAATCCCACCAGAACAAACAGACAGTGATGATGAGGAATCTGAACCTCAAGCTATCGCAATACGACACAGAATCCAAGAAAGGGATGGTTCGTCTGACGAAGATGATATTCCACTAATGGAGCTTCGGAGACGATTAAGGACTCGTGCTATGTCCGAGACACGTACGGACATGGACGAAAACACGACAATAAGTTCAGATCCTCCAACATTAAGCCTACCGCTGACTCCCGAAGAGAATCGTGAGGAGGAACAGATGGAAATTGATGCCATTTCGGAGAAACCGGACACGAGTTTCTTACAATCTACAAAGGCTTCCCAACATAAAATTGTTGAAAATACCCCATCCTTCGATCCCCAGCTGTTAATGAAAAACCTTTTTGCGATGACAAAATACATGACTTCTCAAAACCTTAATATATCTGCATAATAGACGATAAACAAGAAAAAAGGAAATTAAGGTCGAAAAAGTTCGATAAAAAAACCCCCTATTTTTTTATTTAAAGAAAGGGAGGAGAATGGAAGCGATAAAAATTTAAAAAAAATAAAAATAATAAACGTACTACAAATTATTATAAATTTGAATAACACATAAAACAGTATGTAAATTAATACAATAAAGAGATTGAATCTGAAATAATGATAAAAATAATACAAAATCCCTGGATAATTCACTGTAAGTGTAAAGATTTACTCTTTGTTTGTAGTTTCTCACTAGATTTTGCTGGTTTGGCGCAGGATTAATCATAATTGACCTTCATTTGGGTTACAGTTCTCACCCCTCAGCCAATGAGCGCTAATGATATTGACCTTTGTTGCCCTTTCCCCTGTGTTGGAATTTCATTGACGGTCTATAGTTTCTTATCGGCTGCAGATGTGTAGTATCAATGAGTAATCACTACGCTAAGACATTAACGTTTGACTAGCGACATACATAGACAATGTATTTCATTTCAGAATTTCAAAAAAAAAAGTTTTAATTGCTTCACTTTTATAACTTAAATTTTTGTATTACTTTTTAGAAAATATATTCAGAAGCCTGCATTTTTCATATGTATAAAGTCATAAGTATAATTTTACAAAGTTTTCAAAATGAAATTTTCTTTTTCTAAACATTGATAAAAGTATCATTTTGGAAATCATTTATTCAGTTTTGGTACAGGCATCTAAATCATTTTTGTAAATTCAAAATTATGGTCAATTAGAGGTACAGAGAAAATCCGGTGTCATAAACTACCTGTAACCAGAGACAGTGATGTGAAACTTATCAGTGTAATAATGATGCAGACTTTATACTTTTATCGCTGGGAGAAGACGACGATACGAGATAAATAGTAAAGTTCCAGATGTGCAGTTTACCCTTGAACTTTAATTAGCCCCTCAGTTATTGGAATCGCCTGTTGTGTGATATGAGAGACAAATAAGCGTGCAGGTTTATCAACAAGACATTAAATCAAATCAGACGGTAGCAGAAAAGAAGTCCGAAGCAGTGACGTCAGGTATCTCTGTGCACGATGTTATCCGTGTGGCCGGATGTCAAACCAGCCCGTCACTATACAAAAAGGAACATTATTTCGCAAATTATATGACAGAGTGAAATCTGTCATAGCGAAACTGAAGATTGCAGAATCATATTGAACATTTTGCACTTAATGACCTGCTTGTTCGACGCTTTAAATGAGAGCAATGAATACCCCGTCGCTTTTCTGGGTGCATGGCGTCATCCAGATTACGGGAAGATCTTGGTAACGTCACTAACACCAAGATGCGTCAAAGCAGGGTCCAGATGGAAGATAAACTCCATATTCCGGATGGAGGAAGAAGACGAAACATATGACGATTCGATGATTATCAAGTAGACGACAAAGAGGTCCGAATCATTCGTTATACTCCACGGAGGTTACAAAGTTCACGAAGAAGGACCGTAGACGTACGGAACCAAAACCAAGATGAACGGCCGTAAAAAGTTAAAGAAGTGAATTAAACCGGTGTTGTGTTTTAGTGAAAAAAGCAGAGTAAATGTTTAATACTAAATATATGTATTATCATTTATGCTCCTTATTCATGTTTAATATTGATAATTGCTTTTGTATATTGCTTATTATATATAATGAATGTTTAGGTACGTATATTGGCCTTGGAAAATGTATTTCTTTTGTAGGTGATTGACAGTGAACATTCCTAATTAGATGAAAATCGGGTCACTCTTTAAGAACAATGAAAAAGAACTCGATATGCAAAGACTTTAATTTCATGTGCTTTAACTTGATCTAATTAATCAGAGTGAACCCAGATGATATTTCATTGAGTTATGCATTATTGTGGTGTCAAGGCCATGCGTTTAGAAAATAACCAAGTATTATAACAGATTCACACAAAGTTTTGGATGGTAAATGAAATTTATCTTAAAGTTCAGAATAACAATTGAAATCCAAACAATTTGAATCTTGGTTATTTTCTTAAGTGGGGGAGTATTGTAACCATATGGCCTCTCCCCCACAATAATTAAGCTAATTAATTATTCATATTAATTAGTTACATGTATATGGAAATTGCTAACTTGAGTTTTCTATTTTAAAAGGGGAATCATTATAACTTAATTTCTTGACTTTAAGTTTGAACTTCATATTGAGACAATTAAATTCTAGTTTGTAAATTCCGTAATCTGTTTAATTTGATTCCCACGATGCTGAGAACACTGCAGTAATTGGCACACTTGCAAGTACTTTAGTCTTTGTTTTTCGTACGAGTTAATTGAAAGCTAATTGGAAATCTCCCCGTAAAAGCCGTTAAGGTTCTATATTTGGAAGAATCTAATTTCCAAAATGTCTTTTTAATCAAAAACCAATAACTTATTATTTTATGCAGGTGTTAGCAATTTCCAATCGTCCACATATATACTTGGCGCATCGTTTTGCCGACCAGTTAAGTTTCGGTTAAGTTAGACTCCAGTTTCAGTAGTGTTTAAGTTTAGGTTTAGACTCCGCTCTCGTACTGTCAACATGTAACGTTTTTAAATAAACTTAGAATCTGTTTATAGTTTTTAAAATGACTGATTAATACACAACGCGAACTACACCCATAACCTGTAGGCCATTGCCTTACACATACATTCTAAAGGAAAATACACATTTTAAGGGACATCCACATTTTCAAGGCCGAACATTTTCAAAGACAAACCCATTTTCAATCATACAGTTAAACTCATTTTAAAAAGACATACCATTTTCCAGGACGTCAGTAATGTCAAGTTCCATACTCGGTACGATACGTTTGTACATTTTATAATCCTTGCCAAATCTGGGCATTTGTAGAATAAGACAGGAAGGTCTCTGTAATACAAACATGAAATACAAATATATCATGAGGAAAAGTAGGAAACATATTATGAACAATTTATCCTTCAAAACGTAAAACTATGTTATGATGTAATATTATATCGTCAGTTTTAAGACTTTGCAAAGACGTAATTAAATTTCAAACTTTGTTGTAAATTTGACTTCAAAATCAACTATAGTGTGCTGCATGCTGCAAGTTTTTCGTGGAAACATCAATTCTGTGTCATAGTTTCCTTTATTTCAATCAAAATCCTGGAAAAAACTCCTTTTTAATGGATGGGTTTGATATTTGTAAAAACAGGAATTTCCATTCAATTATATTTATTCCTATCAAACACATGATAAGAATCTTTAGTAGGCTATTACTAAATGAACATTTAAACGTTATAATTGACCCATCTGATTGCGGGAAAAAAATGCAAAATTTCGTGACGTCACAATGCTTTTACCTCGGACAAACAAGCTTCAAACCTCGGTCAAACATCGAAATTACATTGTGACGTCATCAAATTTCTCAATTTTTCCCATGTTCGAAGGGGTCAATTACACATATATAGCATATCATATAGCAATCAGGATAGAAATTTACCTCTTGTAGTTTGACTTTGCTCTGCAAAAAACTAAGTTCAAATAATTGCTGAGTTGTAGGGAGGACTAGGCGCTCATCTTTCTCTATAAATAACTGATACAAAAACGACTGCTGAATTTCTTTACAATCGTCTTGCCTGGAAATAAAATGAATAAATTAAACACTAAACTGATGGATGTGTCCAGAATGGCTGGTGAAATATAAAGCAGATTAACAGCTTGACTAGATTTCTAATTTTCCCTTCCTGGAGAGGAAATATCAATACATACAAATAAACAGCTAATTCTTAATCCTCGCTATGGCCATGCTTTTTGAATGCTTCAAAAAAGACCTTGATTTTTGGGACAACTGACCTCATGTTCTACAGAATAAAATCTTGAAAATTAAACAGATGGACAGGATGAAATTATAAGCCAGTAGCTGACTAATATTAGAATGATGAGTAATAACTCATCTGTTACATAAGATTTGTCAATTTCATCAATGGGTTGTTACAAAAAGTGCATTGTGGCAGATATTGTGCGGTATACTTACCTAATGTGTAATAAGGGATCTGTACATGTGATCTGACCTAACAGTAAATTTAAAAACTCCTCTGGATCTAAAATAAGAAAAAAAATATATAAGGCCTAGGTTAAAGAATTTAGCATGTACTACACAAATACTATAATAAAGAATACATTCTTTTATCTTAATGAGGCTGTGTCTAATTAGAAAATGATGAACTTCTTCCCAAGATATTTTGACTAAATTCGGATCATATAATTGCAGTATTATAAAATTCATTTTATGGGAAAGAAAATAGAAGTTGACCGTTCAGTATTATGTAGGGGTCATCTCAAAGATAATGGCATCTTACAATGACACCTTATGGGGTTTTACTGCAAAATAATGATTTTTCTCAAATTTTTCATATTTCTGCACAAGAGATTTTAATTAAATTCAAGTTACAGTCTAACCTGTCTATAACGGACGGCTCGGGGAAAATCAAATATTGTCCTTTATAGAGAGGTGTCCTTTATGCAGAGGTTCAGTTTGATATACAGTTTGCAATAATTTCCGTAAATTTTTGATAAGTAGTTTTACAAGGTAAATTTAATAATAAAACAGAATACATGTACTAATACATGTAATTGGGTCATGTAAAATTAAATACATGTTTCTCAGATAATTGAGACTACAAAAAAAGGAAATTAAGGAAGGTAGTGTATTTTTTTTTTATCAAGAGTACTCTTGCAATATAAGTGAAGCATTAAGTTTTGCAAACATTTTTTACTTAAGAGAGTATTTCCCTAAGTAAACTGGGAAATAAAGTTTTAAAATGCCACTTTCCTCCCATTCAGTTTATGAGAAAGGGGAGACGTAATTCATGATAAATAAGTACGCGAGCGCCATGTCACGTACAAGGCTCAGAATGTATTGCTGTTTCTCATCTCGCCTATTGAGATCCCCGCGATTTACATGTTTAAAGACCCCTCACTTCTTCAGGAGGGCCCGTGAGTAGGCCAGCGTACAGCGTGTATACGGAAACCAAGGCTAGATTGATTGACATTAAACCGCTAGTTGATCGAATTACATGTATGTACTCGGGTACATAAAACGTTGTTGATAAAACGTAAGTTTAAATTCCTTACATTTACGGATAACGTTAATGTAAGGATTAAACAGACATTTGCCGCGTGTCGGCTATCCGCGAATACCTCTAAAATCATGAACGTCATTACCAATCGAATCTGAAATATTGCAATAGATTCCTGATGTTGTTCAGCATTATTATTAGTATACATATGCTGTTTACATTTATAAAAAGATCGAGAGAGAAAAGAGTATGTCGAACTCATTGAAAAAAAAATATCGATCGTTAATTTGTCCGCAATGCGTGCCGGCGTGTGGTCAGTAGCTATACAATAAATGAAGTTGGGATATAAACTTTCTATTGTGAAACGAAGGCTTTCTATTGTGAATACAAGGCTCTTGTACTCTTGCAATTTTCCATTATTACACCCTTGATCAAGCGTCAAAGCCTCTGTTTATACGTTCTTGTTTTAATTAATGTATACACAGGTAAACATAAATTGGCCACTAATTACCCGTCCCCTAATTACCATTAATTTGTGAAGCCACGATAGAAAAGGACGTGGATCGAAGAATTTTACAAAGGCATTGTGCGTTATCAGAGGCGGAACCGAGATAATTATGTCCGTTATAGGAGGTTATTAACACCAATTGGGGTACCAGAAGGGTGTCCGTTGTCCGGAGAACGGAGGTGTCCGCTATACAAAAGACATTTATAACACAAAAAACGTTGGGGGGAACTGAAATTGTCCGTTATGTACAGTTGTCCGGTATATAAAGGTGTCCGTTAACACAAGTGGGACTGTATTTATTTGTTGTACTTCAAATATCATTTTAAGAAAAAGATATTGAAATTTCACCATCATCAAATTTTCTAATTGTACTCGGCCTCGTTAAATGTGGAAATTTTTGTGTGTGGGTAACTTTTGCACTTTTCGCAATTGTACTATTATCACGAAAATCCCCCCCGTGTGAAAATTACACCCAGAATAAAAGACTAAAGGAATCACTCAAATTACCCCCATGTGTACTGATGGAAAGATCAATTCGCCCGCAAAAATAACAACATTTACAGTATGTAAAATATGAAAACACTATCCTTTACACTTTTAAAGGTATTTAAGAAAAGGAACATGTGTAAGTCAAGCATCTACATTGATCTAGGCAAAGTCAAGGCATTCATTAAATAACAATAGATGAAACACATGAGGTCTTAAATTATGATATGTGCAGGAAAAAAAAATGTCACATCAATTGCATATGTGAAAAAAAAAATCAGCCTTTTACCTTACACGTACATTTACAAATTCATCACCTGTGCTAGACAGACAGATTCAAATGTGAGATAAACCTACAGACTGACTACCGGTATGCTCCATAGAATACACAAAATACATGTAATATACTATACCGGTATAGCATTTAACAATATGTCCAATATAAGCTACTTTTTAGCAAATCTATTACCTTTTTCTTCATTCATCATTCCCGGTATATTTCCAAGCTTATCAAGCAGATGTCTAAGTTTCATCACTTTGTCTGCTCGCACATAGTTATACCTGGAAATCAGGCAGAAAAATAAATAGAAAACCATCTCATAGACATTGAGGATTATAGAAAAGTGTAAAAACGTAATTAGTCAACTGAGAAATTTTCCCTTATGGCAAAATCATACTAAGACATACATGTACATGTAACTGGTCTACTATTATTCAATGATATTCTTTAGGGAATAACTAGCTCCTGACACCATCTTTGTAGATGGCAAATGCTGAATTTATGATTGCACATTATGATCGCATCATAAAATCAGCATTTACATGTACCTAACACAATCATAAGGTCAGCAACAATTAGTTATTTCCATTCTAATACGATCTCTTTTCTTTGTTAATACATGTATAAAGCGGAATGTGACATTAGAAACCCAAGCTACAGGTATGTACTCGTTTTACGGGCAGATGAAGAAGCAAACAACCAATGAAATTCAACTTTATACATGTACATGTAGCTACATTGCTTTAAAATATTCCACCATTCCTTACCTTCTTAGAGGATTAACAATGCCTTCCTTCAGAACCTGTTTGACATCCTCATATTCAGGTAAATCCTCTTTTGTTCTGGGACGATATAAAATACCGTCAAAAACAGTCGTAAAATAAAACATTGCAAACAATGTAGCATCCAGGTAACAAGAGTTATGGTGACCCTGAATACCCTTCTGCTTCCCACAAACGTTTTTCACAATCATTTCAACATCAAGAGAATCTGGTGGTGAAATGTTTCCACCAACGTCCGGAGTTTCTATGCTTCCGAAATTATTTCCCATACCGCCCCTTGCTCCACTTTCCTGGAAACGTTTGTCTTTTCTACATTTGTACAGAGGAACAAAAAATGCTTTTTTCGGTGGACAAGCGAAAAGTTTATGTTTCCCAAAAGTACCGTCTGTGCCTGCTGAAATTTCCTCTTCCTGTATAGGAAAAAAGATATCTGAATTTAAAGAAATATCTCATTTCAATTTACAGAGTAAAGAGAAGAAGATTGCAGCAAGGTCAAGGACCATGAGCATGTAGCAAGGTCAAGGACCATGAGCATGTAGCAAGGTCAAGGACCATGAGCATGTAGAATCAAACATATTAAAATTTTCAAACCCTCTTAATACATTTTGTAGGTGTATACATGTAAATAGTAAATACAGCAAGTTGCAAGTTGAAACCTTTTTACATAATTCTAAATTCTAATCTGAATTGAATTCAAAGAAATTTAGCATGTATTTATTATGTATTGAATTTCAATGAATTATATGTGTAACTAAAAAGATTCCACTGAGCAATGTAAGGCAGAAAACACCTCAATGCTATAAATACAACACTTATGAATGTCACATGGATTAAAACATTTCTAAACACTACTACAAAAATTTGAATAAATCTCAGATTTAATACCTACCATTTCTAACCCAGCTATTGGTTTGATTGGTTCTTTCTGATCCGGCAGAGTTCCGATCCATCGTATTACTCCGTAAAGTGGTGGATTGGCCATGACCTCTACCATAGATCCTACCTCAAGGTCAGGGTCGGCTGGAGGTAGAGATTTTGATCCGTTGTTTCTATTTCTACTGACTAATTGTTCATACGAATCCTTCCCTGATCCAGGTTCAACTCGGGATGAATAATCTGAAAAATTAATGACAACGTTTCATATGACAATTCATCTGGGGAAATTTCCCACTGTACAGCAACTCTGGAACACGTAATTTTCACCAATGAGCATGTGGTACGAAAAAGTGTGGAAAGTTGTAAAAATTCTCATGAAGTCTGGAAGTGTACATACATGTATTCATAATGCATATTAACATCACTAACCTTGGGATTTCTGATATTCATAGAGAGGATTGACCTCCTGGGTTTGGGGGTGGTCCTCCATAGAAGGGCTCATATCAACAATATACATGTATAACATTACTTACCTTGGGCTTTCTGATATTCATAGAGAGGATTGACCCCCTGGGTTTGGGGTAGGTCCTCCATAGATCTCCTTGGGGAGATCGGCTCATATCAACAATATATAACATTACTAACCTTGGGCTTTCTGATATTCATATAGAGGATTGACACCCTGGGTTTGGGGTTGGTCCTCCATAGATCTTCTGGGAGAGAAAGGCTCTCTAGGAGGATACGGAGAATCCATCTGAAAAATCAGAATCACCATGACAATGTATCTATTTCTTATTGAAAAATCAAGATGTACATGTATAGGTAGAGGTATATAAAATTACTACAAAACTAGACAGTTCAGGAATAAATCTATGTATGTGATGTCAATTGTCGCAAGTTTGACCCTAGATATTTTATCTTGATGTAAAAGCTGACCATGACTTATAACCAATGTTGAGTCTTATCATGCCTGACCATCCCTAGTAGTTTGATGAAAGCACACTTGTACATCATGTACCAGACAGATACCTGTAGACACACAGACAGACAGAAAGACTGATGTACAGATAGACAGTGGCTGCTTCCTGGAAGCATGGAAGATCTGGCATGCACACTTTATTGATGATGTGTTAGACTAAGTAATTATTGGCAAATACTTCCCTTATCTGATTTTCAGTGAGTATGAAAATTCCTGGTGTATGCTGTTCCTATCATTGTTGTGAACAAGAAAAGTAATTTCTATCAGTTTTACCTGCGAATCCCTAGGTTGAGTGACGTGATGGTTTCTATACGATCCAGGTGTATGAACTTCCGCACTCACCACCATTTCTCTCTTCACCGCACTTCGCTCTGGTTGTACTAGGATACTCGCTGTAAAGGACATGAACTTGTGACAGAGGAATAAAGATTTCATTAATCATTATACTCAATGCACTAGGGTCCTATTCTCACATAAAAATTCGATCAGTATTTTTCTCCTATATACATGTATAGTAATCAGATGACATTCATTACTTATAATGAATGAATTTGACCTTTGAAATGGAAAATTTTACTTTAAAAAATTCGAACATAAAGGCTGTAAAATTACACATGTTCAGGCATTCTAAAACTGTTACATACTGGATGGTTGTACTTAAGCCATGCTGTTACTATGGACTTTTTGTCAAGATACACATCATACAATTTATATACAATCTAGTTATTGACTATACTATTGAATAAAAGTGGAATCACACTCAAAGCTGCCTAAAATAGAACAAAGATGGCTACAGAAAGATATTTTTAAAAATGAGTCTGAAGACATACGATTCACAGGAGTGGGTTGTAGATGTGAAGGTATAACAGGGGGAGGATGCATTTCAATTTCTGGCTCAGGATAGCTCTCGTTAGTCGCTCCCATGGACTGCAGATACTCCGAGGCCTTCATCAGCCCGAGGATCGGTACCAGTGAGGCATGTTGGGGCTTGGCGAAAAATAAACGATGGTTCTTGTATTTGCCTGTTCCTGAGCCAACTGGATTGTCCTATAAATAGCAAGTAAAATTGATGTAACATAAAGCAAGAAAGCGTTTTAAAAACACAAAGGTCTGAACAGAATTGACCATATACCATGCATACTTATCCTGAAATCACTTTCATAATTTTGAAGAAAAAAAAGTGATCAACTCATTTTGTGCTAAACCTGAACACATATGTATGAAAAATCTTCGCCAAACACTAGCTCTGAAGCATTGTGTATTCCCATCTAAGTTATCGACGTAGTTAGCTGCCATCTAAGCCAGTTAAAAGGTACTTTATTTTTAACATTAACGCTCTGCCCCTTCTTCCCTCATATGGAAATGTCAAAATACATTCTAACTAATACACAGAAAAAGTTTTAAGCATTCTAACAAAAATATAATTTAATTTTTTCTCATCATTCAAATACTTACAAATTCTACCCCTACAGTGACATCCCTACGATGAGTGTCTGGGAGGATTCCGATCCACTTAACCACCCCAAACTCAGGACCATTGTCGCTAAGCCAAACGATTCTATCGTCTATTCGTAAACCAGACTGGTCGATCATTTTCCTCTCGTCATTGTCTATGTGAGGTGTTTGGTAAACGTTCTGCTCCAAGTGTCTATGCTGTGAGGAAAACATAACATCTTTCCGTAGTTTGTGGATGGCCACAAACACCGCACTGTTGGTATCACAAGTGAAGAAACGTTTCTTACGGAATACTCCATCACAAGTTCCTTTTCCTCTGTGTTCCTAAATAAATTGTGGAAGAAAATAAGTTCTGGTCAAAGAATCTTTTCACTTAATCAAATAGTTACACTTGTATATTTACTGCAAATTTTGAAATAAATCATCATGATTATATGTACAAGTATGTATTAATTTGGCTTTGTTTTGCATTATACTTATAGAATAAGTGTCTTATTTTGTGTTTTTGTGCAGAAATAAATTACAATGGCTGATGCATTTATTTCGATATAATGTGTGTTAGCGCATTTTATCAAATAAATGCATCAGCCATTGTAATTTATGCAGAAATAAATTACAATGGCTGATGCATTTATTTTGATATAATGCGCGTGATCAAATAAAAGCATCAGCCATTGTAATTTATTTCTGTATAAACACACAAAATTGGACACTTATTCTATATATATGCGCTTTCAAAGCCAAAAATAGAACAAACCAATGCGGAGGAGAGTTAATTTTAGAAAGGTATAGCTAGAGTTTCCCATGAAAACGTCACGCTTATTCAGTATTACTGAAATGCCATAAATTAATGCATTATGATATATCAAGTATTACAAATTAGAAATTTAGCAATGGAATAATGACAAAATATGACCAAATAAGTTGTTTATTATTGTCTGGATGTTAACTGTATGGAACTAGTTTTGTTTATTTGAATGTATTCCCATTTAGTATCGGTTTGAGTCAGTTGCAGCGCGGTGAAATCATGAAATGTTGATAAGCCTTAGTTTATGGATTTATCTTACACTGTGTACTGTTTATGGGTGGTTTATTTTGGAATCATTACAAGCAAAGCTGAATGTAACAATTGATATGCAATTCAAATTCATCCGTTTCCTGGCATTATAACGTCACACTATTATTGATAACAATCGTCCTGAAAGCTTTATCTCGGGCAATTAGTGGTTGTGCATATATTTGACTTTGTATGTGTGACCTTGAAATTGAAAATAAAAATGTATAATCATGCATGCCTACAATTAGTGTTAATGATTAGTTATGAATAATAAAAGTTGAAAATGTTTTGGATTATAAATTCATGTCACCCTTTTAAAAGTTTTATGCTATAAACATGATAAATGTTACACCTACAGGTATGTACAAAAATCTAATCTAATTTATAAAACATATGACCACATTAACATGATTAAGCTCTTATCAACAATCCTTACAATTAAAATTTTTACATTGAAATATGGTAATGTGGAACACACTATAGACAGTCAGGGGTGCTACTTCAACAAGTAATTAAAAAAATTACCTTTTCAAGTAACTTTCTAATTCTGCCTTCTAAAATAATTACTTCTATAAGTAACTGATTTACTTGCTATGTCCATGCAACATATTACTTCTACAAGTAATATACATAGAAAGTAGGGCATTCGATGGTTTGTAATGATGGTAGCATACAAATTTAAAGTTCTCAATCTTTTAATTCTTATTAGGGCTACTCATATAAGTAATAATTGCTTCAGTAACAGAAATATCAAGGTAAATACCATTCCTTAAAATTACTTGTTTAAGTAATATTTATTGAATGGGGCTTATCTTTAAAGGAAAGGAGTAAAGCTTTAAGCAATTATCGTAATTGAAATTCAAATTTTATTTTGAAAAGGAAAGTCTGAATTTGCAGGAAAAATTATTGCTATTGGGATGAAAATTCTATATAAAAATCTACAAGGTTACAAACTTGCACAAATTTGCAACTTTTTAAGTGAAATTCATCTACAATTTCGACTGTCTTTCTTAACTGAAACAGTTTCTTCTGAGAAAGTTATTTCCTTTTGAAAATAATGGAAGTGTTCTTGCCTTCTACTGCTGTATTTTCTTACTAGCTATAGGAAATAAAACAATATTTAACTTTTTATGTGAAATCATGGGTACATTTGATATCAGTCAGATAATTACATGTAGAAGTAATTTTTTCGATTACTTGTTGAAGTAGCACCCCTGACTGATAGAGATATCACAATACACCTGTATGTGGACCAATGCATTCTGATGTCACACTCACAATGACATGGCCTTTCAGAGCTAAGTTTGATGGGCCATTGACTCTGACATCATAATGTAAAAGTCAGTCAACATGTGCAATGACATGGAATAAATTTACACTACTGGTGTCAGAACAGTTTCCGGACAGTAAGTTTTCCGACAGTTGCCCTTTTCAAGTACTTTGAAGGAACTTACTTTCAGAATTTTGTGACAGTTTTGTAGATTTTTAAATGGAGAATCCAAATCATGAATCATATAAACAAAGTTTTGCATCTAAGTTGCTTTATCACACCACCTTTTCACTCCTTTCTGCCCTGTTTAAAATCGCACACCGGGAAAGATGCTGAGAACCATACTTTTTTAATCTACTTGATTTGAGAAGTTTTGGTTCTATTTCCAAGATTACTTTTACAGAATCATTCAGAGTTTAGGAAAAGCGCCGGATTGCCGGGGATATCCGGTGGATATTTAAACGTCCGACAGTTTCTAGGCCCCAGCCGGACATAATGTCCTGGTGGATTTTTGCTCCAAGATAATGACAATATTATCCATGTTTGATTTTCATTAAAGACTCTTTAAGCCATGTAAAGATTTGTTTCTCTGACACAGCCCCGCTCTTTTGACTTCAGTAAAAGAAATATCCACAGTGTGACATTATCGATCGTTGGTAAGTTTGAACATGTTTAAAAGGAAATTGCATTGTCCTGTAAAACATCCTATAGATATAACGGTGAAATCACAGTATGTCCCGTTAGTTTTCAGCGTGGAACAGCGAGTCAATTAATGGTAAATGACGGTCAAAAATTCTTGAGAAAATGTAATAGCTATTATAACCGTTGACAATATTGAGGTACTGACGACGTGCCGTCACATGTCACAGACATATAAACAATGTCTGTGAGTACAACATTTAGTAATTTTTTCCTTAGCTCGTATACTATTGAGTCTATTCTCTCTCAAATTCAATTTTACATATAAACAGCAAATGTTTTAAAATTCATTTTGCATTTGTCCAGTAATTTTTAGCTTTGTCCAGTGGAATTTAAGAAATTTCATTAAAATACACTTACAGGACAAATGTCTTGTGGATTTTTAGCCTCATTCGTAAACTCTGGTCATTTGTAGAAAAGATTTAAGAAAACAATATCCAAAACTCATCCATTTTTGGCAAAAATTGATCGAGATTGACAGCTTTAAAATCAGGTGTCCCGAAACTGTTCCAGTGATTTGCGAAAAATGGCCAAAATATAGGGTTATAAAAGCGATCTAGAAACCATATTTCTTGATAGATTTAATATTTTCTTTCAACATGAGTATCTGTGAAAAGGATATAGCATTATTTGAGAGAAATTTGAAAGTTTTCCATTAAAGGACAGAGGATTTATCCCAAAAAAATCTTCAAAATCGTCCAGAACCTGTTCCAACACCAGTATGGTACATGTAGAAGTTACATTAGAAACACAACTTTACCGGTGCTAATTCAACACCAAACTGAATCCCTTTACTAGACGGCAGTTCTCCTTTGTATCTAATTGTACCGGGTAAGTCCGGTAGACCTTTCAGCGATACTAATACATGTTCTCCTTCGATCAAACTTGCCCCCTCTTTTAGCCAGTTCTGATCTTGAAAGATACTCAGTCTTTCTTGACATACTGGAATAGGTAACAGGAGTCTGAATTCGTTATAAGTCAACTGTCCCGTATCATTTGGAGCACACGACACTTCCACGTGATTATTATCAGAATCGACGGTTTCCAGTACCCATATTATTCTCGAATCCCGAGTTTCCTCGTCGATTAAACACAGAAGAGTTCCCGGTAAAATTTCTACTTTTGAAGAGGTTGTACGAAGAATTCCTTTCTCTTTCTTCTTCCCGATCTTCTCTTTTAGCAGAATATAGTAACTATCATTCTGGTTTGACATATCATAAGTATTTCAGTGACTTTCAATTTACTTTGGTTGATTAGTACGTTTCTGAGTCCATTTTGGAAATACCGATTTTGCGAACACTTCCTGTTTAGCCCTTGTGTTTGACGCAAAATCTAGAGAGGTTTCGAACATTACTGGTCGTTCCCAAAGTTATAAATAGCGATGAAAAATTCCCTTGCGCGATCGAATATCACATATATCTAACTCTTATCGCACTAGTGTGCGACTTTCGACTTGTCATGATGAAACATAATTAAAGTGCCTATTGCTCCTCTTAAAAGTACCACCCCCCCCCCCCTTTCCCGTTAAATAAAAACAAACAAACAAAAAAGAGTGCGACTCAGTAGATAAAAATTTGATGCAGACATTTACGGTTGTAAAATCGAATAAAATCTACTATCGATCGGACACAACGTCACACAATCGGAGGAGTTTTTCGATTGATACCAATATTGCGAAAACAGATAAGTCCTCGATGAAAAGTATTTCAATGTCTCAATTTACTCTTGAAACTTTTTTATAACAGTATCTTTATTCCCTACAACTTTCAACACAATTCAAGTCAGTAAGTTAAAACAAACTTGGACATATCTCGATCGATTTATATATGAAATATGAAGCGCCGTTTTACTACTTATTCCCTATACTTTGATATCACAAAATTCATTTTTTGATATAAGAAAATGATTTGTGATATCAAAAATTCATTTTGTGATATCACAAAATCGATTATTTGGTATTAAAAAATCGAATTTGTGATATCAAAAATTCGATAAGATTTCTAAATATCAAAAATTACAACTTTTGATATGACAAAATTGATTTTTTGAAATCAAATTATCGAATTTTTGACATCACAAAATGGAATTTATGATATCACAAAATAGAATTTGTGATATCACAAAATGGAATTTGTGATATCAAAAATTCGATTATTTGATATCACAAAATAGAATTTGTGATATGAAAAAAAATCGGTTTTTTGATATCACTATATAATATGACAGAATTTGTGATATCAAAAAAATCGAATTTGTGATATCATAAATTCGAATTTGTGATATAAAAAATAGTGAATATATAGTAAAACGGCGCCTCATAGATATATAGAGTCATTGTTTTCGGTTCAAAAAATCATTTGAATGAGTAAACTCTCTATATATATATATTAAGGAAAGAAAACATCATATTAATATGCACAGTTGACTTGAGTGACGTTGGCTTGCTTTGACATGATGATACTATACTGAGTGGCGCGCAGCGTGTGACTGTCTGACATCAAAGACATACCGACAGGTTAACTTGATTATGCCGCTAATGAGATAACCCCATTATCATCCGGCTATCGATAAAAAAATGAGAGGGTTATAAAAAGGGAATCTGAAATCTGGAAAACGGCGACAAATCAACCCTATGTACCCTCAATGAGGAAGTCGGACTGAAAATTTACCAGTCTTCTTTTATAGTCCCCATCCGATCCGAGTCTATAAAGACCCTTCGTACATAAGGCCATGATGTTCTCATTTGAAATTTGTTCGAATTATCTAGAATTTATTTGAGTTTAGTCGGATCCGTCAGTGCTGCTCAGTCATTCCAGCTAAAATGGAAATTTCCGAAACAGTATATGAGGAAAAATCACCTACGATGAAATTAAGGAATTTTGATAGCTTAAAAAACTTCAATATAGCAGGAACTGACACCAAAGACATACCGACAGGGTAACTTGATTATGTCGCTAATGAGATAACCCCATTATCATCCGGCTATCGATAAAAAATTGAGAGGGTTATAAATGGGGAATCTGAAATCTGGAAAACGGCGATAAATCAACCCTATGTACAGCGTTCAGTGAGGAAGTCGGACTGAAAATTCACCAGTCTTCTTTTCCATCCGATCTTTAAGACCCTTCGTACGTAAGGCTATGATGTTCTCATTTGAAATTTGTTAGAATTATCTAGAATTATTTGAGTTTAGTCGGATCCGTCAGTGCTGAGCACTGCGCACACAACGACCGTGGATCCATATGTATAAAACTTTTGGACTTTTTTTCATTACATTGTTGCAGTTTATAAAGGATTCAAATATCAAAAATATGATGAAACACATTTTCGTCAAAATCTCCAAATATATGTTCTCTTTTGATTTCCTCAGTTTTATCTATTTTGAAATCTTTTGATCAGAAAGGGTCCGTCTGCACGTTGCGTTTTGTAAAATTTTATTCGTTTTGTATAAGGATTTCTAATTTTACATTTTACCGCACAGGTCATCGTTGTAGATGGCGTCGGCGAGTACGTAGGAATCTACGCTCCCTGAAATCCTCCTCGTTTGCGGAACTTAACAGACAATGTACTTATTCTACATCTGCATTTGATAGAAAATTTTGACATTTTTAAAGAACTCGTAAAACTGTGTCTATTTGAGTACGATTTCTTACGAAATTCATCGATACCAATGTGGATTTTTTTCTGTTTCTAAAAATAGAACAAGACACTCAAGACCACATCATCATAAAAGCTTCACAAACACAAATTTATAACAGTGCCCATTATCTGTCTGATCTTGAATGCAAAAGACAAAGATCAATTTCTTATGCACCTTTTTTTGGTTTTCAAAAAGCTGTCTATTGTACTGCAATTTATCCCCTGCCCCTGGTCAGCTTGTAACATGGCCTGGCTTGGCATCAAATAATTATATAGATTGCATCACAAAAAGGCAATGTTACACACTTCAATTTGCACTGGGCAGTGTCTGATTTCAGGCATAAAGTTGAGCTTTCCTTGTAATTGTGTGCTTGCAATGTAACACCTTTGAATGTAGCGAAAACCTTCTGAATGCTTGACTACTGATAAATTTTCTATTTCTATCTATCTATCTGTTTGGGCACCTAGCAACCCTCTATTGGGTCAGTTGGCTGTATTGATGTTATATTGCGGGGAACTCATTCGCCAACTGCCCGTTACAGAGTACTTAAGCCAGGTCGTTCCCCTCTGGGGTGCCTCATAGCCCCTTCTATTATTTAAGGGGCGGAGTACTACCCCATTTTGATGCCCACCCTCCACTTGTGTATGTGGTGTATGCATGTATGCAGGAGGGTTGTATAAATATGTACTGCTTGGATGGTCCGTATTTCCAACGGCTTTTATAAGGTGCCACCACACCTGGATACCCTTTTACTGGCTAGCCCATTGTAAAGGTTCTAAGACAATACTTGTCCCGCAAATTTAATAGTACCACAGTAGCAACTTTTCATGAAGACTGCATTTCTAAAAGTATTTCCCAGGTTTGGCATGCAAATAATTATTGGTTCAGCATGTTTAGTGTTTATGATTAATAAATATGAAAGTGCTGGATTGCTGACCTGCATTTCATGTGGAGTTTGTCAGTACGTGTATTGTTAATTTTGGGGAAATTTTGATCGTAAGAAATGTTCTAAGGATATTGGCATCATTATTGCATATGATTAAGATAAATGGTCTGGGCTAATTACAGTTTGTAGTTACTCAAACGTCTTGTGTCGCCTGCAAAGCATACTAGCCGCACATATGGGTCACTGTGTCTGGGGGCACCTGTTTGTCTGGTAGACATATATGTTCTTAGATTACTTGATATGCGTCATACATCTTTTCAACTTTCAGAGAGGGTTTACCATAATGAAACTCAACAAAGGGTCACCCTATGTAGGTCAAGGTCACTTTTGTGTCAAAGTTACATTTTCATGTACATGTTTATAGCTTACTTGATATATATCGTACATCTTTTAAACTTGCAGGAGTATTACACTTTTTTTATTAACAGTATTTTACATGTATACATGTAATGCCTCTATGCTGAATTATAATGCGTTCATAAAGTAAAGAAATAAGATTCACAGGTGACACATGTGTTTTCTTGTGCACAACTCTATTTTCTTGATTTTGTAGTAAAAGCATGATAAGTGTAAAAGATACTTATATTATATGAGTTAACAATACAGTTATTGCAGAAAAATGCAATATCTAATATTTCATATCATTACAGGTCTTGCAAGGGAGGTAATTGTAGAAGTCGTGCAAGGCTCAGGCCAACAAGACTATTAACCCCTACCTTTAACAATAACACACATAATTTACACGTATTCTATTGGTCTGTCATTCTGTATATTTGTGTTTCAGGTTTTATCGTGATGGAGAGTGTTGATTCTCAGAGAAAAGTCCCAAACGGAGAGGGGAAGCTAACCCAGTCTCCAGGGGGCACAAACGACGTAAGCCAACCTCCGCTGCAAACTGATGGCAAGCCTACTTCAACCATAGCTCCAAGTACTTCATCGTCATTATCATCATCATCATCATCAGTTCCTATGACGGTACAAATCCCTCATGCTAATCAACTGGCACGACAGAGTAGTCTGCCCTTGTCTCCGCAGCCGCTGTCTCCCGATCCCGTACACGATTTACCAGTAGAGCTGCTCCAGGCGGGATGGAGGAAGTTCTGGAGCCGCCGTGAGCAGAGAGAGTACTACTTCAACAAAAACACCAATGAGTCTCTGTGGGATATGCCACAGCTTACTCACTCGGTAAGTCAGAGGTTTTTGTCAAGATCTTATAATAGATGGTAAGTTGTAGGTCGAGAGCATACATGTACATGTATGGTACATTTTAATATATACATCTGATAGATGGACAAATGATTCAAATATAGCATGGCTCTGTACAAACATGTATGACATTCAGTTTGTACAGTTGTCAGATACATATAACGGTATGTATATGATGTACTGAACAATTGGCTGTAGAATCCTCACAGTTGTGAGAGACAAGGTAAAAAGGTCAAGGTCATAGCTCTTAATCAAGTTAATGGAATTTTGTAACGAGCAGATATTACTCTGGTTGTGGTAATCTTGTTTATGAAAGATTTGCTCATATGTTTTTCATAAAGTACAGCATGTACATGTAAAGGAAAAGGTCCACTTGTCCCTAAAGTTGGCCCTGTATTTTTTGTGAAAAATAATTTAATGAAAATTATGCTTAGCTGATCTGTAATATTTCATTAGAATATCTGCGATTACATTAGGTTCGTATTTCAAGAAGTTGTAAAGTAATTTTCGCAAGATCTGGATAATGGAAAATTCAAAATGAATGAAAACCACCGTATTCTAGACAGATATCTTTTAAATTAACATGGTCATGAACCCTCAACCAAAATAAATTTTAGGTTGATAGAATGATAAATTGCATAGCTATCTTTTACAAGTTTTGGTATAGAAATTATTTTTGTTTTTGCGTCGCACATATTTTCTTTGATTTGTACTGTAATTTGACTTATTTCTTGACATTTTTCATCCTTTTACGAATTTTGGGTGTTTTTGTAGCCTTACGTGTATATTTCTATGCAATGCTTTAAAATAAAAATGTTTATTTGGTATTTCTAAAAACCATACCGGTACATTTTTACTTCTTTGATATTGAATATAACATTGTATAATGTAAATCTGAACCACTTGAAAAATCGGGCTGATTTTCCAGTGAAGCGATCCTTCTCCTTTGTACATGTACTTCCGCTCTGTTAAGCTCTTTTAAGTTTTGTTTTAATTAAGTAAAAGTCTGTTAAGTTTTATTAACTAAACTTTAAAGTCACCGTGTTTTGTAGTCAAATTACTTTGATTTTTAGCCACATCAGGATTTGCTGACAGACCCCCTGGGGATCAGTGGTCCAGGTCCCTCTCCTTTACCAAATAACCACGATTTACGTCTTAGTCGACCTAGCATCGATATTCCCCCGCAACAAGTGGGAGAAAAAAGACGAGCCAGTTTTGAGTCCCAGAATAGTCCGACAAAACGGCCGGCATTTACTTACAGGTAAGGTAGCAACTAACAGAAACATGGCACTGTACAAAAGGGGTTTACAATATCTTTTGGAGCATAGGGCAATCTTGTGAGAGGCTGGATAGGTGGTGAAAATTTTAGATTTATGTACATTTTTGTCATGAATTTGGTATAGAATATAATAAAAATTACTCAAAGTAATGGATGTAAAATCTACATGTTCTAGATATTTGTATAGTTTTCTTATTAGTTCAGCTAACTTTCGGGCCTCAGGAGTCAGGCTTGTAAATTTTTTTTTAGGACACTGAAAGTGAGATCTCTGTACCTACGTGTACATGTACATGTATGACATTGTGTACATTAATTACACATGTCTTACTTATTCTAGATTTAGGGGTTACCATGCGTGTGTTTTACAAAAACTGACAGGGTATCGGCGAATCCCCTGTCAGAAATTGAGTTTTACCGCGAGGCGTCAGCCGAGCGGTAAAACGGATATTTCTGACAGGGGATTCGCCGATACCCTGTCAGTTTTTGTAAAACATCAGTATGGTAACCCTATTCTAATGCTTTAGTCAGTAAGAAGCTAGAAAACGTCTGCTTTTAACGACGTCGCCATAGCAACGCATGACGTCATAGCAAAAACTGCAGTGAAACGTGAATCCCCTTGCAGTTTTTTAATCGCTCAGCCAATCAGAATGCGCGTTACAAACGGAGTGCATTAGAATTACTAAATACTTGTATGTGTAAACTGAATATAATCCTATGAAGTACTGTGCAGTAAACAATCTACATGTAGGGATTCAGATATTGTCCAAGGGCAACAATAAGTAGAAAAGTGAATTTCTCTCCTTGATTTACCGGTATTACTATCACATATTTTTAGTCCATTCTGGAATTTTGAGATTCCTACAAACTGTGTGATATTTGAGCGTGTTCCGTGCAGCCAGCCTCCGCCTCTTCCGGAGATCGAGCAGATGAGAGCTCAGCTAGTGGCTAGACTAAGACAACACTGCCAGGAGTTATGTCATACTAGAGAAGGTAACCACAAAAGTGTCTTGTCATTTACTTTAGTTAGACTTTATGAGTAATACAGAGTGAGTAAACTCTTGATCAGTAGATTTATTTCAAATACATGTAATATACAAGCAACCGAAAAAGTTACACACTCTTTGAAGTATAACAAATTGTTCCCAAGATCTTGCTGGCCCATAAGGGATCTGATCATTTGTTTTTGGATGAAGTAAACTGGGGGAAATGGGGCAATTGGCAAACTATTACATCAATGTTATCATTTTGAAATTATCATTACTTGACTTACTTAATATTATAAGCCATGATAGATAAAAAATTATCACTGTCTTATCAGTGCTCATTTAGCTAAAATATTAATCCTGAAAAATAAGTTTACCTAGTAAAGTATCGTGTATTTTTGCTCCAGTTGAATCTTTCAGTCACTGGCTGCTCTTGATGCTGTATATAAACATGTAATATAATAACAAAAAAAATTAAAGGAGTGTTTTTCCCATCGTAATATAATGGTACATAGCTTGTAATATCTTTTGGGATAAGCAAGGCTACATCATCAAATTTATATCATTTGTATATGGTTAATCTGTGAAATACAGACATTGGTAATAAAGAAATGACTATCAAATATATCATTCATAAATTCATTTATGTTCATCATATAGAATAAGCAGCTGCAAACATGTGAGATATGAAAGTAGAAACCTTGCTCCCTTAATTTTTTTGAGCAGTGTATAATGTACATACTGTTAATTTACAGGAATTGATGCCCCAGTGGAATCATTTAATCGTTGGCTTTTGGAAAGGAAAGTTTGTGATAAGGGAATTGATTCAATGTTACCGTCGGCATGTGCACGGGAAGTCTCACCGTCAATGTACCGGGAAATTATGAACGATATACCAGTCAAACTTGTCAAACCTAAATATTCGGGGGATGCAAGGAAACAGCTCTTCAAGTATGCAGAGGCAGCGAAGAAGATGATTGAAACCAGGTACAAGACTTAGTACAGATTAATTATGTGTATTTCCACAGGTGATATCCCATGGTCAGTGATGACATTCAATAGACAATTTTCACATTGTCGCAATAGACTTGAATTTTATATAGGCCAAGACCCAACATCACAACAGTTGACGTAACTTTGTGGGGTCTTAACAGTCTCATGACCTCAAAAATTGTGATTTTAGATCTTGGGAGTATATAAAATATCTAGCAGTAATATGAAAATGATCCATTCAAGTTTGATTTGTCTTGATTTAAAAGTGTTATAGACATTATTGTCTTTCACTGTAGACCTTATAATACAATGTAGTAATTCCTTGAATAATTTATTTCCATTCCTTTTTGTCCTCACACCAGAGCAAATCTTTGGTTCTCTTCGAAATGAATTATTATTTTATTATTACAAAGAATATTATCAAGTACATATTTCTATGGTACGGGAATCTGATGTATTAGTTTGTTTACAGAAATGCATCATCTGACAGCAGAAAAGTGGTGAAGTGGAACGTAGAGGATACGTTTACATGGTTACGGAAACAACAGAATGCTTCATATGAGGATTATCTGGTATTTTATAACTCAAATACTGTACATACATGTATATTGTTCTGTGATTACTTTATTTCTTGTTCACGTAAACACTAATATCTCATAGATCTTGATTCTGTAATGAGTTAAAGAAGATCCTGACGATAATCTCAACAGCACTCACAATAGAGCACCAAATGGAGCATCGAGTGGCAAAACTTGTTCTCATTTATAACACATGTAACTTGGCATTTACATGTGATTTATGTATAATGTGAACAGTTACTACAATTTAAAAAATTACTTACAATTTTCACATGATTTGCAGTTTTCATGTGATTTCAAATTTTTCATTTCATGTGATTTACAATTTCACATGTTATTCCCATTATACAAGTGATTTATTTACAATTTCACATCTTATCTTTCAGTTTACATGTGATTTATAATTTTAGTGTGATTTTTCAGGAACGATTAGCCCATTTGAAGCGTCAGTGCCAGCCCCACATTATGGAAGCAGCTAAGAGTTCTGTAGAGGGCATATGTAGTAAAATATATAACATGTCCTGTGAATCTGTACGTAAACTTCACGATCGACACTGGCAGATACTCAAAGAGCATAATATAAACGGTAAGAAAATTGACATGAATCGACTCTTCGGATTGAGAAAACTAATAATTGCAAAAGCTTTGAACCTTGGTCAAAAGTCAAATATGCACTGTGACATCAGGAATTTAAAAAGAAAATACAATTTAGGGTAAATTACCATGATTACAGTCTTAATTGGCTGATACACTAAGATCATACTGTAAATGGTGAGAAATGATAAGAACACTATGAATTTATCAAGTTGATTGAGATATTCCTGATGTAGATGGTGAACAAGAGTGAACTAACATGGTATCACTGATGCAAGTTTGTCTGTTGTTAATCCATTACTCAGTCGACCATTAATTAATCTATTACTCAATCCACCATTAATTCAAACTAAATCCACTATTAATTGGTGTTTTTAATTCATTCCACCATTAATTCATGTTTTTAACTCGATCCACCATTAATTCATGTTTTTAACTCAATCCACCATTAATTCATGTTTTTAACTAAATCCACCATTAATTCATGTTTTTAACTGAATCCACCATTAATTCATGTTTTTAACTCAATCCACCATTAATTCATGTTTTTAACTCAATCCACCATTAATTCATGTTTTTAACTGAATCCACCATTAATTCATGTTTTTAACTCAATCCACCATTAATTCATGTTTTTAACTCAATCCACCATTAATTCATGTTTTTAACTCAATCCACCATTAATTCTTGTTTTTAACTAAATCCACCATTAATTCTTGTTTTTAACTCAATCTTTTGAGCAAATCTCTGCTCATACACGTTGTACATGTATTACAAGTACATTTACATGTACATACATGTATTATGAATATTCTTAAATAGGTCTTTTAAATTTGCTCTTGGGCTAATTTACAAGACAAATTAGCAATGTATTAAGTATTTGAAATTCGGTGATTTTTTCGTGGAAATGGACAGTTCTGACAATATTGTTTGTCTTTGTAAATGAATAGATACATTTGTGTAAATTATTACAAATGAATGATTTTATGGCTAATTGAAATTATGTAATGCAACTCTGACAGACTTGATATTTGAATTGAAAAATATAAGTTCATCATCTTACCAAAGTTGTGTTGATTACAGAGCCGGCACCTTTACCCAATCCCCCTAACCCGAGAAAAGTCCTGTGTTACTCTGTACAAATGATGGTACCATGTCCCCACCACCCACAGGTAGAAATGCTCCAGGAGAAGGAGTTACACCTGCTTAAATATAACGGAGAAGTTCTCAAATTAAACAGCTCACATTTCTATAAACTGGTAAGTAAGTAATACTGATTAAAACAGCAAGATACGCTCACTTTATACCGCATAAAAAATTGTTTTTTATTTCTTTCTGTCATGCCTTAAAGGCCATACCTTCAAAGTCTCATCTGAATCTTGGAGACGTATAGATGCAAGTTGTTACATTTTTCATAGAATTTTAATTTTGATTAACATAATTAATTGAAATACATGTACATGCATTCCAAGCAGTACGGAACTTTAACTTTTGTCGTTTATGAGCAGTTACATGTATGTAAACTATTTTTAGAGATGATCAAAGGTTTGAGAATTTTCTGTATTTCAGGAGCAGTTATATAAACTACATTGTAGAGATGATCAAAGGTTTGAGAATTTTCTGAGTCGAGTTTGGTGCTTACTTAGACGGTATCAGGTAGGCATTACTATCGGTATTATACTATTTATACATGTAATTTACGATTTATAGTTAACAACTCTTATTCTAAAGTACATATTGATTATTCTTAGATAATATGATTTTTTATCTGGAATATTTTTATGCCTGTAACCTATTTTTTGTCCCCCCTGTCTGTCTCAGTGTCTGTTTGTCTCGCTCAATATAGTACCCTGAAGATACTACAATATATAGATTTGTGTCATGTTTTGAAACCAACTTCTGATGAGCCTGCAACAGGCACTTATGATCTTGTGAGGTTTTTCTTTTGCTTTCAAGGTTTAACCTTGTTTGTACTTGGCGTATGCACAAAAGATACCTGTTACATGTTACATTGTTTTACTGATGGGGACTTTATACTTCATGTCATCATCTTGTTTTGAAAATGTAAGAACTTAATGTATGACTACAAACTCTGGTTGTTGCTTTTCTCAGTACATGTATATGATGAGAAGACTGAAATTCAAGCTTGGCATATACATGTAAATTATTATCGTATAATAAAATATTACTCAACAAAATTAGAAGCTGAGCAAAGTTAGGAATGAATAGTTCAAATTTTCTTTATGGCATGATGAATGCATGAACTTTTTAACTGTAATAAATTTTTTAATTATTTGGATCATTTTATTTCAGACATTATTTGGTTTATCAGAGAATGAAGGAAGTGGATTACAAGGAGCTCTTCCTATATCTGTGTTTGAGTGTTTACATCGTGTGTTTGGTGTGACATTTGAGTGTTTTGCATCTCCGTTGAACTGTTATTACAGACAGTATTGTTCGGCATTTTCAGATACCGATGGATATTTTGGATCCAGAGGGTAAGCAGTTATACATGTACATGTATAAGCTGCATTTATATATTCCATGAAATTGCATCTGTAGCTTTCAACAATTGAAAATAATGCATCAATACTATTAATTCTTGCCAAAACAACTAAGGTACAATACATCAATTGCCATTTAAGTCTTGATTAAGTTGATTGTGGCCACCAGAACAAAATTACTGATGTTATTGATGAGTACCTAACAACAAAACTCATTCAATACGTGAGATATAAGCTTGACCATTATACATGTACATATACATTTACAAATGGGTAATAGATTCTAGTACAGCCCCGACCAGTCGAAAGTTTAATATTCGCTTTCAATTCGTAAACGAATTGAAAGCTTTTTGAAAGCTTAGCTTTCAAAATTTCGTCAGCGATTGCTTTCAAAATTTTGAATACTCAAGAGATGACGAAATTTCGTCAGCGATTTTTCGTTAACTAATTTTCGTCAGCGATTCCCTAGCTTTCAAAATTTTCGTCAGCGATAGCTTTCAAAAATTTTGAAAGCTATAATTAACGAAATTTCGTCAGCTATAGCTTTCAAAATGTTTGAAAGCTAATCGCTGACGAAAATTTTGTTAACTATAGCTTTCAAAATTTTTGAAAGCTTTTCTCGTAAACTATTTTGTGTCGAGAAAACCAAGATGGCCGAAATCAAAGCAATCATCTTCATAATTTGCTTGATGAAATAGTATTAATTTTATGTTTATTCAGATTAAATTATGAAAATATATATTCCTGGATTAAATTAAATATTGCATCTTGTTTATTTTTATAAGTTTATTTGAAGATTCCGTGTTTCCCAGATCGGTGTGTTCCCCCATACACCTACTTGGTTAAAATAACATTATGTTAATTGGGGGTGAATGGGGCTATCAAAAGGGTATGCTTTGCACTAATTAGTTACCTGAATTTACCTGTATTTGTATTACCTGTAAAGGTATTCCATCTTTAAGCGTATATATGAACAGCTTCCATTTTATCTAAAATCTAAATGTATATATATACCAGAAAATTTACATCTGACCGACCAAATTCCAACTAAATGAGGGGAATTTATATCCACTGAAACCCTGGCTTCTCTGTGACTGTCGGAAGCTTTGAAAGATATTTCACAATCGGTGAATTTTTAAAGTGCCACGCCGATAAAGAGATGGCTTCTTTCATCCTCTAAACTGTGCAGAGGAATTCGCCCGAGGCGTGCTGCAGCCATTGAAAAAAACAATATGGCACCCGAGCGTTCAAAAAGCTTTCAAAATTTTCGTCAGCGATAGCTTTCAAAATTTTCGTCAGCGATAGCTTTCAAAACTTTCGTCAGCGATAGCTTTCAAAATTTTCGTCAGCGATTGCTTTCAAAATTTTTGTCTGCGATTGCTTTCAAAATTTCGTCAGCGATTGCTTTCAAATATTTTGAAAGCTCCGAGATGATGAAAATTTGAAAGCTCATAGCTTTCAAATCTTTCATTCTAAGATTAGTTAACGAAATTTTCGTCAGCGATTTTTCGAAAGCTTTTTAGAGCTTTCAAAATCTTGTCATCTCAGTAGCTTTCAAAAATTCGCTGACGAATAGTTAACGAAACTTTCGAATTTAGCTTTCAAAATTTCGTCAGCTCGGCATTAAACTTTCGACTGGTCGGGGCTGTAATTCACCCTCTCAGAAGTTGACATCCAGTCATGCAGTGTTCAAAGTAAGTTAGTAACCATGATTCCTAATTTGAAAAAAAAAAGAAAAAAAATATGATGAAGATTCATTTTCTGCTTTACAGTCCAATCTTAAATTTCCATCCTGTGGTCGGGTCATTTGAAGCCAATCCACCGTTCTGTGAAGAGCTGATGGAGAGCATGGTAGACCATTTTGAGGTTAGTTACATGTTCTTTATTTACATTGTAGAAAATCTAACTTGTATCTTATTTTTGAAGAAAGTATAGCCATGTCTTCCAAAAGTACTTGTACAACCTTTGATATAGTCATTTTGGCATGTTCATCAAGATATTAGCATGAAGTATCTCACGATATAAAACAAAATTCCCCATACTTTTTCATATATACTGATCATTGACACTTCAGAATTTACTGATGGAGTCACAGGAGCCTCTGTCGTTTATCGTATTTATCCCAGAATGGAGGGACCCACCAACTGAAGCCCTGATCAGGCTGGAATCCAGCAGGTAAATCGGGGAGAGCAATTATAGAATTATCCATTTTCTCAAGGAAATTCATGTTCTTATTTAAAATGCATGTTAACTTTCAGAAAATGTTCAATGTGTGGACTAATTTACGCATACTGTAAATTGGTTTTTATTCGTCAGGTACCAATTTTCGTCATTTTTGTCAGTGCCTCCCTTGACGGAATTACGTATCGACGAATATAAATACTCCTGAAAAAATATAGTGTAGAACACATTGTTGCATATAATGTACTTCTAATTACCAAATGATATGTTTTCATAACAAGCTACATGTATGAGGTATACATGTCACTAATTGTTTGTTTACCAATAATTGTTAAACAAACAATGAAAACAAACGCATACGGCCTATACCTGAATGTTAAGTTGGCATTTGAACAGACAAATTGATAATTTAGGGACCTTTGAATGACGAATTTACGTACTGACGAAATTGTCCTTTTGAACGAATTGACGAAAATTGGTACTTACGAAAATAAAGCAATTTACAGTAGTATGATGTTAACAACATCCACATGTGAAGTCTCCAAAGAATGATAAGCCTCATATAAAGACACATGAAGCACTTTGTAATTTTAAAAATTGTTGGAAGTGTTCATTTGATTAATTAACAAACATCGTTACACATCTGTGTATATTTTGCAGGTTTAAAAGGAAGCAGGTGGTGTTGTCTGCATATGAACATGAGTATAGGAACGGATTCCAGCATGTTAGTTCGAAGTAAGTTCATGTTAATGTTTTAACATGTTTAACTCTCAGAGAATGTAATCATATGGTAATGATTTAGATGTACAGTCCCACCTGTGTTAACGGACACCTTTATATACCGGACAACTGTACATAACGGACAATTTCAGTTCCCCCCAACATTTTTTGTGTTATAAATGTCTTTTGTATAGCGGACACCTCCGTTCTCCGGACAACGGACACCCTTCTGGTACCCCAATCGGTGTCAATAACCTCCTATAACGGACATAATTATCTCGGTTCCGCCTCTGATAACGCACAATGCCTTTGTAAAATCCTTTGATCCGCGTCCTTTTCTATCGTGGCTTCACAAATTAATGGTAATTAGGGGACGGGTAATTAGTGGCCAATTTATGTTTACCTGTTTATACATTAATTAAAACAAGAACGTATAAACAGAGGCTTTGACGCTTGATGAAGGGTGTAATATTGGAAAATCGCAAGAGTACAAGAGCCTTGTATTCACAATAGAAAGCCTTCGTTTCAGAATAGAAAGTTTAAATCCCGACTTCATTTATTGTATAGCTACTGACATTTAACGATCGATATTTTACAATGAGTTCGACATACTCTTTTCTCTCTCCGTCTTTTTATGAATGTACACAGCATATGTATACTAATAATTATGCTGAACAACATCAGGAATTTATTGTAATATTTCAGATTCGATTGATAATGACGTTCATGATTTTAGAGGTATTCACGGACCGCCGACACGCGACAAATGTCTGTTTAATCCTTACATCAACGTTATCCGTAAATGTAAGGATTTAAAATTACGTTTTATCAACAACGTTTTATGTACCCGTGTACATACATGTAATTCGATCAACTAGCGGTTTGATGTCGATCAATCTAGCCTTGGCTTCCGTATACACGCTCTACGCTGACCTACTCACGGGCCCTCCTGAAGAAGTGAAGGGTCTTTAAACATGTAAATCGCGGGGATTTCGATAGGCAAGATGAGAAACCGCAATACATTCCGAGCCTTGTACGTGACATGGCGCTTGCGTACTTATTTATCATGAATTACGTCTCCCCTTTCTCATAAACTGAATGGGAGGAAAGTGGCATTTTAAAACTTTATTTCCCAGTTTACTTAGGGAAACACTCTCCTACGTAAAAAAAATGTTTGCAAAACTTAATGCTTTAGGCTACTTACATTTATATTGCAAGAGTACTCTTGATGAAAAAAATATACTACCTTCCTTAATTTCCTTTTTTTGTAGTCTCAATTATCTGAGAAACATGTATTTAATTCTTCATGACCCAATTACATGTATTAGTACATGTATTCTGTTTTATTATTAATTTACATTGTAAAACTACTTATCAAAAATTGACGGAAATTATTGCAAACTGTATATCAAACTGAACCTCTGCATAAAGGACACCTCTCTATAAAGGACAATATTTGATTTTCCCCGAGCCGTCCGTTATAGACAGGTTAGACTGTATTTCATACAGTATTTATCCCACATGATGTCCTAGAGGTAAAATTATACAACCCATTAAAAAAAATCATTAAGAACAGATAATTTTTTTATTTGCAAATTTTGTTTGTACATGTATTATGTACACATACATGTAGGTTTTCAGTGATATTATTATAAAGGAGAGCACTGTACATGTTCTTATTCTAGAGTAAGCAAATTTTAGCAAAAAATAAGGCAAAATTAAGCAAATTGATATACATGTGCATGTATAAGGGAAATCATAAATTAGATTACAAGACTTTTTCTCTATCTAATTTATTTGAGTTAGTCTTGAATTTGGCAGCTTTTTGTCTCAACAGCACTAACTTTTTAAAAACATAAATCTCACTAAAATAAGAACACACATGTATATACTGTATACAGGAAATCATTTGCTGTATATCAACCTTTGCTACTTTCCCGCTCAGTCTCTTAATGTGAAATTTTGTCTCAGTGAATGTTAATGCCAAAGGAAGAAGTGAATGAAATCAGGGGCGAATCCGCAAATCATAGTCTGTACGAAAAGGTTTACATTTTTGAAACCCAAGAGAAAGTACCAGCAATCAATTCTACATAATAAACAGTACATACATGTAATTGAGCAGCATTTTACATGATACATTGTTTCCTTTGTTACAGAGATGACGCTAACTTTAAGTCCTTATTGTTTCCTATGTTACAGAGATGATGCTAACTTTAAGTCCTTATTGTTTCCTATGTTACAGAGATGACGCTAACTTTAAGTCCTTACATGGCACGGTGGTGATTTTCCTACAAAATGACGCAGGATTTGCCAAATGGGGACCTACTCCTGAAAAAGTGAAAGAATTGTTACTCTCTGCCAAACCCAAAGACACTGTATGAGCCAAATAATATAGTTATCTAGACAGAGAATTGATGAGAGATGAAGTGAACTACATGTATATGGTAATTGTGTCTACAGTATCGCACATGAACGTGTACTTGTTTTGTAGAGAATTTAGTTATGTGTTTTTTAAAATGGCAGAGATGTCCGGTATATGTAAGGCAGCAAACATAGGCATCTTTACTGGAGTGTGTGTTTGACCCACTTTTCTCCTCTTGGAGTCTATGGAAAATTAATCGAAAACTCTTGACTTTGCCTTCTCCTTTTGTCACTGAACCATAAAGGTACATAGATGTATGTGTGAATACAACCATAATCATAGAGTAAGTAAATCACCCAGCGACTGTTCTTCTATTAAGCTCTCATGAATATGATCTACACAAATTCTTGTATGATCTCAGACGTAGTGTTTGTATAGCCTGATATATACGATTTCTGTTAGTGCTATGTATATGTATACTTGTATAATATAGATGTATATGTAACTGAATGTTATTTATGATGGCATTTCATTGTAATATTGTTTATATACATGTATATATAATAACATGTCACAATTTTCTATTGTTATGTATAGGGTTTGGGCCACAGAGCTGTGTAAATTTATCTTTTTCCTGAAAACAAAACCATGTTTAAAAAACATGAAAAAAAAAACAGACTGAATTTACACTTTGAACATGCCAAATTTTGCTGAAATAATTTCAGCACAGTCAAATAGACATGATTTTAGCAAGACCTCTGTATGCACTGGATTTTGTCAATATTCCTGACAGTGTATGAAAACTTTACAAAATATTTTCAGTATTTGAGGCCACAGAGAGTTGTAAACAGTCTAAATGTCTGTTGGATTTGCTAGTCATAGAGGACAAGATTAGCATTGTTAGGTTAAAAATCAAATTTCTTGGCTCTGCCCTGATTTATTTACATTTTGTATAATCATTCATTGAAAAATCTAATGTAAATAATAGGGGACAATGTTATAGATGTAAAATTATGTTATAGATTTATTAATTTGTACGTTGTACAGTAAAAAAAAAATGTATCTTTTGTAAATATTTGTCCAAACATGTACATGTACTTGTATAGTTTTGTCTTGTAAAAAGTGAAGCCTGTTCACCGTAATTTGTTGATGTTTGTTTTTATCGTATTGTATGTTTGATTTTCAAGAAGGCAGCTCCCTTTGTTTTTACGGTAGCAAATTGAGATACATGTTTTCCTTTTATTATATCGGCACATTTTCATATACGTCATATTTTATTTACATAGCATTCATTTCCCGTTATTTTACTTTTATACTTTTGATAGTGACAGGATTGTTTACATTTTTAAAGGAGTATACTATCAAATATGATTTTTTTTAAATTTCATTTCATGATTTTAATATTATAGAATTTGAGCATTTGATTCTCATTATCCTCCATAGAATGTCAGGTCCATGCTGCAAATTTATCTGTTCTTAAATGATGTTATTGAATTTGAAGACATTTAACATTACATTAATGTGTCACCCTCCATTATAACTTGTCACCCTCTCTTGTAATTGCTTCACTTATAAAATGTATATGTAGATTTGAAAGGAAGGTATGGAATACAAGAAGGTTATACATGTATCAACCCTTTGTATAGACCTTTTGACAATAAGGCACTTTTGACTCTTTGTATGGTACTTTATCCACTCAAAAGAATGAAATGACATTATGGCGCAGCAGTGCATGCCACGGTTTTCATTCCATTGTCTTGAGTGGATCAAACATCATACAAAAAGACAAAAGTGATCTGAGTGAACCTAACCGTAAAAGGGTCTGTTCCTGTATCCCTGTGAATAATAGATGCTTTTTACACAGCCACTTTTCACATAGCCAAATTTTTGAAAGGAATTGCCATCAGTTGACAGTCGGCAGTCAAATTTGCAAGTCCGCTGTGCAGTTTAACTGTTTCATTTTCTTCATTTTTTTTTTCAAAAAAATTTTCTTTTTTTATGCCCCCGGAATCAAAGATTCGGGGGCATATAGTTTTTGGCCTGTCCGTCTGTTTGTCTGTTTATCTGTTTGTCTGTTTGTCTGTCTGTTTGTCCGTAAAACTTTAACATTGGACATAACTTTTGAATGGGAAGTGATAGGGCTTTCATATTTCACATGTGTATTTCTTGTGACAAGACCTTTCCATTGATACCAAAATTCTTGACCTCGTGACCTTGACCTTGACCTTTGACGTACTTTTCAAAAACTTTAACATTGGGCATAACTTTTGAATGTGAAGTGATAGGGCTTTCATATTTCACATGTGTATTCCTTGTGACAAGACCTTTCCATTGATATCAAAATTTTTAACCTCGTGACCTTGACCTTGACCTTTGACCTACTATTCAAAAAACTTTAACATTGGGCATAACTTTTGAATGGGAAGTGATAGGGCTTTCATATTTCACATGTGTATTCCTTGTGACAAGACCTTTCCATTGATATCAAAATTTTTGACCTCGTGACCTTGACCTTGACCTTTGACCTACTTTTCAAAAACTTTAACATTGGGCATAACTTTTGAATGTGAAGTGATAGGGCTTTCATATTTCACATGTGTATTCCTTGTGACAAGAACTTTCCATTGATATCAAAATTTTTGACCTCGTGACCTTGACCTTGACCTTTGACCTACTTTTCAAAAACTTTAACATTGGGCATAACTTTTGAATGGGAAGTGATAGGGCTTTCATATTTCACATGTGTATTCCTTGTGACAAGACCTTTCCATTGATACCAAAATTTTTGACCTCGTGACCTTGACCTTGACCTTTGACCTACTTTTCAAAAACTTTAACATTGGGCATAACTTTTGAATGGGAAGTGACAGGGCTTTCATATTTCATATGTGTATTCTTTGTGACAAGACCTTTCCATTGAAATTTTTGACCTCGTGACCTTGACCTTTGACCTTTTAACCCAGTGACCTCACATACATGTACTTAACAGAAAATAGTGTTCATACTAACAAAGATGCCACCGGGGGCATTCGTGTTTCACAAACACAGGCTTTATTTTTTTATTTTTTTTGTTTTGCAAAATCACTAATTCTGATACCAAAAATTAGGTTGGTAAAGGCATGTTCTAAATATGAAATTATCCTGCATTCAGAGGATGTAGCAAATGTTTACAACAGATTACAGACAGCAAACTACATGTGAAAATCTGGAATACATAGCATGTATCAAACTCCTTTGATTGGGGCATTTATGATATCCTAACTCTGCTTAAGTTGTAATTCTACAAAATATACGTGAATTTTAGAGTGCAAGAGTTTTATTGTCGTAGTAAAGTTACCTGACCGGGCAAAGCTAATGAGACAAGTCAATTAAATTTAAAGATAGACTTTGAATTGCATGTATTTGTTATTAGAGTAAATACTCATAACCTGTAATTTACTCATGATCAAGTGAAAATAAGCCCCGCCCAGTCAGGCTATGACAATAGAGTATAGGTAATATGATAAACAACAACCTCACCATACTGTTTACACTTTCTCATAATTAGTGGCTATAGATATATAGGGATGTTGCAATATTAACATAGAATGACTTTTAACACAGAAACTGGTCATTTTCTCTCTTATTTTCAGAAAAGCAATTAAAAAGTGCTTGGCTCATTTAGCTCAATGTAAACTTGCATAAAAAGCTGAAAGGTGAAATTTATTTTGATGTTTGATTGTCTAGTTTTTCCTTATCTGGACATTTGGAGCTTAGCAGCTTCTCCATTAATTTCATTGTACTTTTGCATTTAATATAAGATTCATTTAGATTTGATACATGGATAAGGAACCCTGGTAACTATGCTTGATAACTGGTGCAATTGTTATTCTATAAAAATCAAAGTTGTTGTTGAAGTGATAGATTTAGTTAAAGATAAATTAGGTCATGTTAATGTAGAACAAATGTTCATCTTTATGCTTGTGAAATCCATTATTATACTGTATGAAGAATTATTATTAGATTTTTGTTTCATTCATTAATTCTGTTATGTTTCCCTGCAGTGTAAATATCAAATATTGTATAAAATTTTATGACAAGTATCAAGATTATCTTGTTCCTTCTGTAGATACATGTGTATATATATATATATATATATGTCAATAGAAAGTTGCATAACATTATCCTCTTTGCTAATAAGATATTGGATCCACTACAAAGGAAAATATAGAAGTTTCGTTATTCAGTCAGTGTTGTGATTTGAGTAGGACTCTGAACCCCCCCCCCCCTCCTCCACCTGGCCTCTGGTATCAAGTCCACAAGATTTCAACCAATAGAGATTCTTTGATATGTAAGAAGCATGGGTCTAAAAACATGAAAAAAAGGGGCGAGGTACGTAGAAGTACCTCCTCTGAAATTTACCTAAATAATTTTTTTCAAATCAGCATGGGCTTGATCCACCCTGACAGACTGCAGTGCCCCCCCCCCCCTCGTTAGAAAATTATTAAAGATATATGATTATGATATGTGAGTAATGTCCCTGGTTCAGCAGCATGGAAAATATCAAAATGACGAAAAAAAAAATCCTGGAAGACTGACTTGCTGACAGAAAGAAAGGCCTCAAAACTCAATATTTGTCCATTTTTTCTTATAAAGGATACACGAGTTACTTCTCTTGAATTTGTTATTTTAATGAATAACGATAAAAAGATTTAAACGGCTTTGCACAGGATTGTATATGACTATGTGGGAGTGATTTATAATACAGTACAAATTATATATCTATTTTCAAATATATAATTCAAAAGATATTGTTTTGATCAGTTCAGTATGTAGATTTTTTATTTTTTAAAACTAAAATTCAGTTATCACTGACGCATTTAGCGGAAGAAAGATTGAATATAATGTCCAGTGGCGGGAAAATACTTTAAAACTGTATTTCGTATGTCCTGTTTTTTGGAGGGTCCATAGACGGGAAGGTATTTCGTCAATGGGCGTAAAATCGTGTTAACTATGGTGTAAATATGTCGTGAGATCCCCCTCCACCCGACCACTTTCATCGCTCTGCACGTAATATTTATTTTCGCTCGGAGACTTGACAGTGACAGTTGCAAATTATATCATCATTTGCAAGCAAAGTAGAGAGAGAGAGAGAGAAGAACAAAAACACGCAAACACATTCTTTGAAATATCCCCTCGACGTCTTCACTCGAGTCGTGTTTTCTTGAAAAGCATACCCCAATTTTCTCGTTTCTGTCAGCTTCAAACTGCATGCAGTGAAAGCCATTATTTATTTTGATATAGACAAGGGAAAAAATCAAATCCTTGGTAATAGTTTCCTTTCTTGTGAGAACTCCAAGATTGATTTACTGGAATTCAGACGGACCAACTATATATGTTCTAAAGTAATATGCTTCTGCAGCCTGTTTCACAAAAATACTTAAGAAAATTTTTAGGATTTTTCTTAACATTTATTCCCTAAGTTCTTCGTACATATTACACATCGCGATGATATGTTTCACACGTAGAAATGATTTTAGAAAACATAATGCAATCTATTTGTGAAAACTTCTGAACCGTTAGTTTAACGACGATAATTACAAAAATTCCTGAATTTGTGTGAGACATGGCGCTGGGCCGGTGACAGTAAGTTTACGTGAAAAATTCTAAGACAAGTTCTAGTCTCAAATTTTAATGATTTCCTCAACTCGATGGCCATAAAAGACTTCAAGAATATTATTAGCTAACACAAAAATTAATAACGTTGCCAAGTTCGGGTATACGTGACAGGTAGAAACCAGGAAGGAACACTCTCCAGTGCCTCAATGTATTTTAAGTTCAGAATGTAATACGCGCTGCACTGAAATACACCCTCTTATCACTTATGTACGTCATGAAATCTTTAAGATTTGGACATATCAGTGTCCAGTTTAACAAAAGTTCTTACGAAAAAAAAAAATCAGGAATTTTCGTAACTTTTGTCATTTAATAAAACATTCTAAAGATTTTCCTTTTAGATTGTACCATGTTTTCTAATATCATTTGTGCATACTTCATCTGTTCAAACGAATGCGCATCAAATCTAATTCGCATTAGATTTGATGCGCTTTATTCTAATGCGAATTAGATTCGCATTGCGTTCACACGACACATTCTAATGCGCATTAGATTTTGGTACATTTGCACTGAGAGCCGTATACTTTAGATAGTAAAAGGGTCGAATGCATGCCTGTATGTTGTTTGCTCATAATAATTTACCTCTTCGTAAGTTAGGCTTATGCATGCATTGCATGACGTCATTGTGAGATAAAATGACGTCATAATATAATGTTACTCTACGTAAGTTAAGAGACGCAGAACAGTTACTTTGAGGGTTCATTGTGAATGAAATCAAGTATTTTTACCTCTTATTCTATGTTTCGAGGTCCAGGGGTGATTAAAAGTGCCCAGTTATGATGGAAATATACTGTAGAATACTAGTAAATCATATACGCATGCGCCAGATTTAATGCGAATTAGATTCGCTTTGCGTTCACACGGCAAAATCTAATGCGCATTAAATCTAATGCGAATTAAACTAATGCGCATTAGATTCCTCGTGTGAACGCAGCTAAAATCTAATGCGCATTAAATTCGATTTAATGCGCATTAAACCCGTCGTGTAAACAGGGCATTAAGTCAGAAACAAAATATTGATATTTTTATTCTGAAAGGTGAACTAAATGATGGAAATTTACGAAAATTCCTGAAATTGTTCGTAAGTATTTTTGTGAAACTGGCTGCAGTACTGTTCTGACAAGAAAAGATGAATATGATAATATTAAGAAAATCATTGTTTAGAAAAAACAAAACAAAAAAACGTTTATCCGCAGTTGAGGTGTTTTACGTCAACCCACTTCTTATTTTCAATATAGGACCCTAATCACTGAGTTCATAGACACTTGTCTGACTTCACTAACTTCAAAAGATGTTATGTGGAAAAACAAAAAGTTCAGTTTTATTTTAGCTGTTTAGAAATGAAAAAGAAGTGAGTAAACTGTAAAGAAGTAAACCTACATCTCTGACGTAATACACATCATGTATTAAGGTATCCAATTACACTCTAAATAATCATCTTATTGTACAAAGAAGTGATAAAATCAAACTTTGTATGTTTTCGTAGGATTTTTTTTTCTAAATTTCAATTTAAAATACATTGTAAATGTAATGTCGAAAAAGGTATTTCTATATTCAAATTTCACAAACTCCAGTGAGCGGAAGAAGGACTTTTATGTTGAAGGCTCCAAGAAGGCTGTAATATGTACAGGAACAAACTTTAAAAAAAATAGCAAATTAAACCTTACGGACAAGGGTGGGATGTTTATGTATAAGCCGGTATTTTAGGACTAAACCCCCTCCCCTCCCTTCTCAAAGGGAGCTGAGCGTGTCAAACAAATAATATTTTTTAGACATTTGTTTTGGACAAATAAGAATTATAGTCCAGGGCTTGTTCATGTAGCTTTCCCTGTACCCTTGAGGCCAAATGTTGGACATCGCCTGTCCTCCTTTTTCGATGGAGTTGAAGCTGGACCTCTGATCTACCTGGTTCCGCCACTGCTACACACAAACTCGTGTAATTAAACCATCCCTGAGATGTGTCAGAATTTAGTAGACTAGCACCCTACATAGGTTATTATTGAATATATAGATATATAGTTATGTAAATAATGCTTCGTATGATAATATTGAAACAAGAAACTCTTGTACCCATTTAACTGTACACATATGACCCTCGTCGATCTATAGACTGAATTAGGCAACAGGAGAAACGACTAGGAAGTGTGATCTCATGAACAGGATATTTGTGGTCGATGGCAGATTGTGTTGTCTTAAGCCCATGTTGTCGCTATTATTTCTTTTCTCATCATTTCTAACATCGTTTAATGTGAAAACCAGGGACGTGTGCAGCACCCTTTCCCTTTTTCCTTGTAATGTGATTATGAAATAGTTGTGTAAGTACAAAGGAATTGTGATTAGAAATGACTAATTGAATTAACTTTAGGACTACGATTTAAGGTTCGTGAGTGAATTCTATGATATTTTCCTGAAAAGATATTTTGAGCTTTGCTATAACCAAATCGAAGTGGTATGTGAAGTTAATGAATAACAAAGATACGATTTATAGTGGATTTGGAGAATATTTTTGACGACAATTCAAAAGACAACTACAGACGATGACGTCTGTCAATCTTAACGGTACGTTGGCATCGAACCTTTTATTGTCGCCTACGATCTCTGACTGCCAGGACGCATGGTTCTCGTCTGCCGAAAACGGGAATGCCACCTCGTCGAATATGGCCGAAAAATGGCGCCATAGAAATATCTATGGGATTGTCTTTGTAGCTTTACAAATGGTCCTTGGCGTTATAGGAAACTCTGTCGTACTGTTTGTATATTGGCGAAAATACAGACGTTCAAACTATCGAGTTTACGTCCTCTTTCTGGCGTTTCTGGACATTGGAAGTTGCATACTGACAATGCCGTTTGTTATCATATTTTTATACAAAGCGGCAGACTTTCCAAGTGATTTTATTTGCCGAGCTGGGCTTCTTGTTGGCTTCACTCTCGGCGTAGCACAGTCTGGAGCATTGGTCCTGATAGCCTTTGACCGTTTCAGAAAAATATGTCGACCGCTAAAGAAACAAATATCAGTGAAGCAAGCCAAACTGAGCTGTATTTTCATCATGATTTTTGCCTTACTTTGTACTTGGTTTACACCATTTTTGTATGGAACCGTCAACCGATCTATGGGAGATATGCAGATTACACAGTGCTATCTATCGAACGACAATACGCCGAGGTTTATAGCGAAAGCTTACTATATTTTGTTGATGGTTTTGTTCGTATTGGTGACAACTTTATTATGTGTTCTTTATTTCTTCATCATGAGAAAAGTTCACAGTCATTCCAAGTCGTTTTATGCGGTAACTAAACCTCAAAATGGGACACACAACGTCGGCAGGAACAGATCTCTCAAAACGCGAAAAACCACGATGACGTTTTTCATAATAACGGCAGTGTACGTCGTGTGCACCATACCCCACGATGCGCTCGGTCTTGTATTCCACATCATCGAGGATTTGGAATGTAAATTAAGCTACACCGCCGGCTCTGTATTTTTCTTCTTCTACTGGACAGTATTTCTCAACAACATCGCAAATCCGTTAATTTACGGGCTATCAGATGACAGATTCACAAATGTTTTGAAAAATTACATTTCAAAATTCAAGGGCCATCAGACTGTTTCAGTGAAGGAATCAATCAGTGAAAACTCCAGAAAGATTTCGAATGTCTCAAACTTTGAAAACCCTGTCGCAAATTCAATATCTTCTTTTAATTGTAGTAAGAATATTTCATATTCACCCAACCCAACCAGTTCCGCCACATAAATATTAATTCTTATATTCAGAAATTAATATTTTAAACCGATACTTTCGATTTTCACATTAAGAAAGTAAAACAATAGTAAAAGAAATTTGATCTCTTAAAAAGGTTTTTTTTTCACTTTGACACATATATTAAGATGGATAAAAGATTCAGATTTCTATTATTGTATGTGATGCAATTAATATAATTATATATCAATGAAAAATTTGATGCAAGGTAAACGTTTTTTTTCTGATCCACAAATCTTGTTGTTCATTGAATGCCTCTTGAACAGTTAAGGAAGCAAAAACAAATGGCAATTATCGGTATTTCCAATTTCCGGACTGAACAATCTGCCATAGTATTGCAACGATATGCGCAACATGCAGTCAAGTAGTTTGGTGGTGGAATTTCAAACTTTATGCTGTCATCATGTGATTTTTTTTATATGGAAATCCCATATTTTCCCTTCAAGTGAATCATCATCAAAATACTAAACCCGCATTTGCATAGATCTTGAATTTCAGATTTAAAAGGCATCAACTCATAGTTATTTACTTTTTTTTTTTATCTGCGACACGATCATTTGTATGTACTCTATTGCGTATTTTGTTAATAAAATTGTTGATTTGAAATTATTTTTATTTGCTACTTGACGATACTATGAAATTATAAAACATTATAACACCATCATTTTAACATCGTTAAGTACCCGAAACATGTATGCCCGGTCCATGATGCCAATTTATCTGTTCTTAAATGATGCTATTGAATTTGAAGACGTTTAATAAGTTGTCAACGAGGTTTGAAGGTGTTCTAGGTAAGAACGATCCAAAAATACCAAGTTTGATACATTCACTGTTTATGACCTTTTGTGTGCGACTCAACAAACGAATTTTGATTACACGCTGGGGATGCTTAATCTTCCCGGACACTTGATCTCATATTCATCAGGAATTTTGATTTGATCCTTTATTTTCGTTGTTTTGAGTAGTAATTTGATTTTAAAAAATGATATATTTGATTTAGGTTTTGACTTTTTTACTCACTGATTCTGGCCACAGGGTGGAGTTTATGATAGCACAGTCAATATGGATGAATACCGGTATGTTCAACCATTTCAACTCTTGACAGTATGGAAAGGACCTCCAACAACATCAAGTTTTAATAACCGTAAACGCTGAAAATTGCTACTAAGAACAGATACTATGAAAAACGTACAATCATACCAACAAGCACTAATTGGACAAAAAATAACAACTTACACAAACAGACAAAGAAAGACACCATTGAATCAAGAAAGGACAGTGTCATCACTGTGCAATAATTGTATAACAATGTACACTACGTCCAGCCGAACACGATTAACGTAATAAACATCAGACAAAACAACTTAAAAAAGTAGGGGACAATGAGACACCAATGTCGATAAAGAAGGGTCATGAAACACGAGTGCCAATACAAAAATTAAGGAAGATCAATGTACACCCGGCACCGACTTTGGACGGCTATTCGCCAAACTCACCGGTCGAGCTCTCTTCCTGAACAAAGGAATTCAGGTGACCGATAGATGGGGGCAGTCCGCCTTTTTTTAAAGAAAAGATAAGAATCTGAACGCATCACTTCCAGCATAAGTGAAATGAAATGTACAATTTATAATCAGTCCCTTGTATGGATGGACGGTTGATCAAAGTCATTAATCAAATTAATATTGAATTCTTGTTGTTTGTGCAGGATGCATCTTAATACACCTAGGATAAAATGGCTCGCCATCATGTATCGACGGATTTATTATGATGGAATCTTTTTAAAAAATTCATTATTTCTTCAATGAATAATTTTGTCGACTTTGCATAAACACGTATATATACATTATATTGATTTAATCTAAATCGTGATTTTCCTACACTTACAGAATTAATTGAATGTTGGACCGTTGCATCAGATAAATTGATTTGAATCTCATTCGTGTATGCGAACATAGTTTGGATACTACTATACCTTTCCAAATAAATACCTGTTATAAAGAAACTGAAATTAATGTATGGAAATATGTTGCAAATTATACAAAATTCCCTCCATAAAAAATAATGAATGAAATAAATACAATCAAGAAGATTGATTCAAATATTTATTATAAATGAGGAATAAATATTTGATAATTAAGGAAATAATAAGATGAAAATCCCATGGTAATTAAGTGGGAAGGTAAGACAGAGTCCCGTTTATCCATTTAGGGGGTATTGTATGCTGAAACTATACAGAGGGATACGCCCTGCGCAAAGAATTCCCCGCTTCAATAGAGCACGATTACTCCATTATCGTTGGTCCATTCATCCATGAAAACAGTTATAGGGGATTAACTTGATGGCAACGCCGACAAAAAGCATCAAGAGAGGAAAGAGACGAACATAATACTGACTGAATAATAACAGAGAGAGAATGTGTTACTTATTGCCTGTTCACTTTTATTTTATAAAGTGCTGTTATTTCTGTGAAATGTCGTCTTTGATTTGTTCCTTTGATCTTATAGAAACATTTGAGATCCCTTTCTCCAGAATGATCTGTTACATTCTGGATTGCGCTTGAATGGCTATCAACATCATCAAACAAGTTATCCTTACCTGATATGCACATAAATATGTATATCGAGACAATCACCGAATTTGACAAGTTCTCATGGAACTGTTGCGACGTGGATGTTACATGCAAACAGGAGACGCTTACTCTCCCCGAGCACCTGGTCTCACTTCAGAATATTGTATGTTCTTGGGTACGCAATTGTTCAAATGGAAATTCTAATAATTTTGCCTTACCCTATCGACTTTAAGACTGAATAACTAATGGGTACTTCTTCGATGTTTATTTCATGTCTGTTTTTTGTTTGTCTGCATGCGTGATCGAGTGTTCTTTTCTTTTTTTTTTCTTTTTTTTTTCTTTTTTTTTTTTGGTCTCATTGTCTAAAGATTCTATATATTCAATATCCTTTAGGTATTACGTAGAATTGCACAAAGTTTTCTTCAAAGGTATTTGCCATCTTTATGAAAAGCTTTCACTCAGATTAGATTAAAGATAATCAGAATTAATAATATTTGAACACGTGCGCGTTATCAACCAAAATATCGTCCTTAATTTTTTATCCATTGGCAATCTATATATGATACAGAACATAATGAATATGAAATTAAAACAACGGAACAAAGGCAGGATAATAAATGAGTCCAATTTATTTCAATTTAAAAAAAATCATGATCGTAATGCATTGCACCGTAGCTTATTAACGAGTTTTCAATATACACAACGTATACCAAGATTTACATCGGAGTAGAAAACAGTTTTTAAAAAACCTACGTACTTGCTTAGATGCATAGCTTGGTAGACATTCTGGTAATTTTACGTAATTAACACTAAATTGTGTTCTTTTAGGATTCGGATCTATACCTGGTACAGAGTATATAGACTGAATTTTCATCGTCATAACATTATCACTTGCGTTAAAACACATCGCTGATATTATCTTAAGGTCACCCTGGACACTCTGCATCTACAGCGATAAAACCAGTTGTACACTGACCGACTGCAAAAAGGACCGGTCTGCCGAATAGAAGCGACGGATGTTGCATCCAAGCAGGGGATGTTGATTCTTCTTGGGTACCTAGTCTCACTCCCTTATTGGAGTTTGCTTCTGTTTATATGGTGGAAGTTTTTGTGTGTTTGCTTTGGTTCCTGTTTTATCATGATTATGTATGTCCTTCGGTTAATGATTTTCTATTTTCTATTGTTTTCTGTATTGGGATATGACTCTTGTCCATATTTGTGATTGTCACTGTACTGATTAGGCAATATATAATCTGTCCAAAAGTAAACAGGAGAATAAACCTGTCGATGGTATTTGTTACAGTGCCTGGCGCCAGTTCTTTGATGTTAACTTAATGCATAGAGGAATGTTGGCTTTAGACATTGATACACGATTTGTACAAAAGATCAACATTTAATTGATACTGGACACATTGGAACTGCATATATAAACAAAGCTCCTGATTGATTTTATGAGTTGTTTTTTAATTTTATTATATTGACTATTATTGTAGAAATGAGTGAGGTTTCCCTGACGTGAGGTTTCAAGATTCCAACCCCTGCCTCCGTTGTCGAGCTCGCATTCTTGATAGTATATAAAAAGAGATTAAGTACATCGATCAGTATTACGAGACAATTAAAGTGGTAAATGCGACAAATACAACACCCATAATCTTCCTGTTTGTGTGTCTAGTATTGTCAATATTGAAATATGTGTTCTATAGTACCAATTTTATTGTACTAGACACGTGTTTCGGATATTGAATCCTCGTCAGTAGTACTTCATGTCAAACAGTTTAAATAAAGCCAAAATGAATTTTCCTGGCGCCATCTACTATATAGACTTTTAATTTCCTCTTGCCAATATGAGCGGCTCCAAATTTTGTGTAGGGTTTATTCAGAAGCGTATCTAAATGAAGAATATGGCCAAAAGTCATTGGAAAGTAAGCGCAAGGACCTTAATTCTAAGCGTGACTGAAAAAATTATGCCGAAACCCCAGATAAGGACAGAGCTATGCGATGAGGGAGATACCCCTTAATTTAGAAATTTAGGTCTAGTATGCGTGTTTTTGTTGCATCTTTCCGTTAGGGACATGAAGTTGTAACTTACATATTTATAGATGAAATTTGAAAAGTCTTCCCGTCAGACTCCACGTACTCCGTCGTAAAACATCCCGACCTTTCTCACATCTTAGATATTGCTTTTAACCTGTTTTAATATGCTAGCGAGGACAAGGTCTATTGTACAGATACTAGTAACCGTCTTTCGACAAAAATATGACAAAAATAAAGCATATAAAATATTTGTCGTATTAAAGTGTTCCCAGAGATGTTTGAAAGTATTTCACTAACTCAAATGTTTTGCCTGTGACTGTTTTTTGACTTGAATCTTTATATCTATTTACATATCCATCTGCATGTTGCTTGGACCCCTGTGTCATGTTGTCTTGTTTGTATGGTCATCCCACAGTGAGGAGGTTATTTTACACCACTACAATTGTGCGTTCCTCGAGACCTCTTGGTAACCGGAAAAAGGTGAGGGTTATGCGCACGTAATCCGGATAAACACACAATTTACTACTTGCGAAGCAGATGGCCGTCCTAAGTCGGCACCGGTTGCCAATTGGTCTCGTTGGTTTATTTGTGGTCTTTGGTATGTGATTCTTCATTCTCTGTCCTATCTGAGAGTTGGTCAGACTTCTCGGGTGATTGATCTTGAGCTCGCTTCAGCTAGCAGATCACAGACTGGTAGACGCATGCCATAGACTTTTTTTAGATACATTTACATAGAATTTGTGTTACTAGAGGCCACTGCGTTTAACTTTCTCGTTTGTGATGTCACCTTACAGTGAGTTTAATGCTTATACAGCATTTGTGCGTCTATGGAGACCTCTGTGTATCCGGATAAGTAGGAGGGTTGTGGGCACGTAATCCGGATAACTACACCATCTGCTAAAAGCAGATGGCCGTCCACAGTCGGTTTTACATTGCACATTGGTCTACTTCCTTTTATGTTTTGTCTTTTATGATGTTTGATGTTCTGTGCATCTGTTTCGATCATTTTGCATCATGTTCTAGCGTCCTTGTGCGGTTTGTAGTTTTGTCTGATGTCAATATGTATAAGTTTCATGTGGGTTTGTTTCGCTGGGTGTCTGCAGGGTTGTCATGCTGGAGATCCTTCCCTTTTCTTGAATAGAGCATTATAGGGGTAAAACCAAGCTAATTAATAGGATTATGGTTAATGCGGAAGCTTTCCCTATCTATATTTACAGCAATGTGCTTAATGGGGTGTGAAATATTAAAATGCATGAACATGCACATTAATTCGCTTTCAACCTACGTATCATGACCGACATGCATTCAAGACTACCGGATAGACCACTTGGAACGTCATATATAGTTGCATAACGGTTTAAAATTTCCGATTTCGGAGACGATGACTTCCCATTCAGGAAATAGTGAAAGTGCTTCATCAGATGTCGGCATGATACGATAATTATCTGTCATGACCACAACACGCTAAGGTCAATAAATAATCCCTTGTATTAACGTTTTCACGTTTCAATTATTCAAATAGTATCTGATAAAGCTTTACTACGGTATTCTGTTTGATATGAGTGAAAGATTAAATGCAGAAAATAGAAAAAAAATGAAAATATAAATAAGTGTTGACCTGCTGGTTTTACGTGCTGTCGATTTGTCTTTCTTTCCTCTCATGTGTGTTTGTTCCGCTGTGACCGCTGCAATATGGTCGGAGATCTTCACCTTGGATATACCTCTATCTTTCGACGCAAACGGCCATTTGAACTCCTCACTGTATGTGATGACGATCTCAGCTTCCAAATTCATGAGTAGCAACATTCCGTCTTCCCTGCTTATGACGTTTTTGTTTCTCAGCTGATACGGTACGCCAATGTATGTTCCAAATATACGAAGATTTCATTCTTAGAGCCAGACAGCTTGCAAATAAGCTGCTTGTTCAAGGTTATATGACACATCTTCTCTCGCTACGGGGATATAATGAAAGCATATCAGATCCCCCTTTCCAGAATGATCAGTAACATTCTGGAACGAGATTGAATGGTTGTAATCATCACCAAAGAAGAAATATTTACCTGATATGTACATCAACATGTACATCGAGACAATCACCGAATTTGACAAGTTTTCATAGAACTGTTGCGACGGGTGTTACATGCAATCAGGAGACGCCGACTTTCCTCGGGCACCTGGTCTCACTTCGGAATGTTATTCATTGCGAGGTTCGTAGCTGTCCCAATGGAAATTCTAATGATTTTGTTTTAGTCTTAGTTTGACCTAAAATTTCTGAAAAAGGGAGCTTTACCATCAGGGAGATATTCCTTAGTTTTAGAAATTGTTCATTGGTTTCATTTGTAACGGATAATACCGAAACAATGCGAAACAGTTAGACCAAAACGTCAAATCATTGAATTGTTATACATGCCTTCCGTTATAACGGATAACTATCGACAATTTCTGCACCATTAAACCCTTTTAGGAAGAGAAATGAACACAGGCTTATCATATGGTCAAAAGTTCATGGAACAATCCTCTTTCCATCTCTTGTTGAGCTTTATTTATCATCCAATCCGTAATATATACACCATGTTTGCCAGATTTGCATGAAATTTAATTATCTCTCTTTCATACGTGACATTTTCAATGTCTGTTTTATTGCCCCACGTAGGAGAAGTAATTCATAAACACTCGGAATTCGAAGTATTATTGATACGAACACTCCTTAATCTTACATTTGCTATACACGGAAGTCTATACTTTTGAATAAGGGAATCCTGTATACCCCAAATAATTATCATATTGAAATACATGTTATATCGTTATACTTGACAGTGCACCATATGCGCACAAACAATGTATCATCATGTGCTCGAGGCAGATAGTGAAGATATGAAGAGTGAAATTCCAAACATGACCTAAAATGAAAGCCAAAGATTCAGCTAAGTACAGAGCTATGTCATGAGGGAGGTACTCCTTAGTTTTAGAATATTTTTTTCTAATTTTGTGCCTGAAAATTTACAAATATACACATATATATATATACATGTATTTAAAGACAGAGAAGACTGGATAACCACACCATAAGCTACGAACGTGGCAGATGGCCTTCCTCACAACCTCGTTGGTATATGTGTAGTCTTTTTTGTTTTTATGATTTCTTTTGTGTTTTGTGTTTTTTTTAAAGTCGTATTTGGTGTTCCTTGTGCCTTTTGCGTCTCTTCCTGTGCTGGTCTATTCTGTGTTTTTCCTTGGCGTGTTTTGATGCTCTTCTCTGGATACTGCAACCGATTCTTGTTGGAGATTACTTCTGTCGCCTGAAAGTAGCTTTATTTTGGCACAATTTGACATCATAAATACTTTCTTGCTATTTCGGAAACTTGTCATTTCATCATAATTTGAATATGCTACTGAATCGACCCTACAAGGAATCTGGAGCCGCGCACTCTCTGTTAAGTAAATGCATAAATTTAAAAGCAAAAAGGAAAACCAATGGGCGCTACTGAAATGAATTTTGGCGGTTCCTGAAAATCACTTTGGCTTGAAGCATCACTGATGAGGATTTAATATCCGAAACACGTGTCTGGTGCAATATAGATGGTTTGTAATTTTCTTCATGAAGGTAAAGTGTTGGATCACTTCCGTTTAAATCATTTCCCATTTCTTTCGTGTTTAGCTGACGTCCCTGATGTTAAAATGGTTTTTAATTTTACTGTCCCTTTGGTGTTTCCTGTTTGTCACCTCTGTGGCTTAGTATTTAGATGCTTGGAGATCCCATTCTTTTGAAATCGGATTAATTGACAACAGCAAAGGTAGGATTTGATACTAAACACCATGGGACATATATGGTTAGACATAAAGTAATGGCACTGAACAAAATTCACTTTGATGTTCTAATTATTCTGAGAGATCTGAAGGTGGAACATTGTAACTTACATTGAAAGCAGGGGATCTCCAACAACACTCGGTCACAGCGCGCACAGCAAAACAGCAAAACAACACATGCAAAAACACAGAGATGACACACAAAGCAAGAGACGCAAAAGGGACAATAAACACAATAACAACACAGACAAAAACACAGAGATGACACACAAAGCAAGAGACGCAAAAGGGACAATAAACACAAAAACAACACATACAAAAACACAGAGATGACACACAAAGCAAGAGCCGCAAAAGGGACAATAAACACAAAAACAACACAGAAATATCAAGCACAAAAGACCACACATGAACCAACGAGACCAATTGGCCTTTCCTGATCCAAAGTTTCAAAAGGAAGTCAAAACAATTTTACACTGAAAAGAAAAGAATGCTTATTAAAATAAAAGGGATTGCAATAGAATCTGATGACATTTATGATGGCGTTAATCTACGATGTCCTTTATGATGAAATATCATAATTATGCATTTCGAGTAAAATTTATTTCGCGTGTGATATCATTATGAATAAGCTGATCATTTTTATTACATCATTATTTGCATTGTGGGCCCCAAGGAGCTATCATTTTCTATATCAATTACCTTGCACTTTTATGATATGATTGCAGTTAACCAATTTCGATACGCATGTTTTGTTTTATGGATATCTAATCGAATTGCAATTGAGATAGAAAATCAAACCGTGTGCTTTCCATCCATTAACGTTTCTGAATGAAATTGATCTTCAATTTTCCAATAAGTTGCCATTATAAAAATGATATCCAAAGATTTTTACAAGTTTGGTGTTTAAATGCAATTGGAATGAAACTGTATTATAACAGGTTTTAATGACATTGATGAAGGTGAATGCAACTAGTTTAAATTAAATTCATAAATGCAAATAGTAGAAATTTGCATATAACCTAGAAACGTTTAGGTCAAGGTTTCCGTTTTCATAAACTAGTTAAGACTTTCTGGAAATTTTACAAAAATTACAGTCAGCTTCTTCTAAAGAAGCTACAGTGTATATTACTTTAGGTATTTCACAGCCTGCTTTTCATGGTGATATAATGACCAAACTTAGAAGAATCAAAGGCAGACAGCATAACCATCGAAAATGCGTCATAATCATCAAGCGCCTTTAATATCGTTGATATGATCATAATGTTACCAGATGGACACTTGGCATGGTACTGGATCAATCTACAGCCTTGTACCAGAGCATTCTTGAGACTTGCACTCTGAATGACTTTGGCGACAGGACGCCATGATGGATTCTGTCCAAACCTCTTTAGAGAAGACAGGAGCCCGGCCACTTGTCCTCTCTGAATGTCGGTCGGACTCGTCGGGTGATAACATGCATGAGCTCGCTACAGCCGGTAGAGCAAGGACTGCATTTTGTAGGCCCCTCCCCTCTTTTTAATTCATTTACATATTCATCTGTGTTGATTTGGCCCCTGTGTTGTGCTGTCATGTTTGTATGATCATCTTACAGTGAGAAGTTTATTTTGCACCAAAATTGTGCGTTCTTCGAAGCCTTTGAGTAACCGGAAAAGTGGGAGGGTTGTGTCGTATAATCCAGATAACCACACATCTGCTACTAATGTATAAGATGACCGTCCGTAGTTGGCACCGATTGCCCATGGGTCATTTGTGTCTGATTTCGTGTTTGCTGTTCCTTATTTTCATTTTCATGCGTGGGCATCGACGGCGGGTGCGGCTAACCAAACAAGGGATGCTTACTCCTCCCGGACACCTGGTTCCACCTCTAGCTTGCTAGGGGTCCGTCGATGTTCTACTTGTTGCTCTACTGTGAGTGCTGTTGAGATTATCGTCAGGATCTTCTTTACCTCATGTGTCCTTTTGTGTCTCTTGCTGTGTGTGTCTTCTCGGTGTTTTCACTTTGGGTGTTTGGTGTGTTGCTGTTGGTGCTGCAGTCGAGTCTTGTTGGAGATCTCCTCTTTTCTTAGTAATAAATGAACAAATAAATGAATGAATAAATAAATTTAGTTTAATGATAAATGAAATCGAATAAATGATTAATAATGACGTGAGCAGACCGTTCAAAAGAAATGCAAACGATGTAGACAGAATCAAGGACCCCAAAATGCTAATTGATGTTAAATGAAATACATGTATGTACAAACATAATTAGGTAAGAGCAGAAGAGCCATTCAAAAACAGAATTTGAAATGTTTACTGATTTTAACCTTTTTTGCAAGGCTTATAATACGGATGGTGAAAGCAAGTTTTTGCACCTTAGTAGAATTTTGCATCTTCCTGTATATTCTTAATTCCATTAATTATGATTTTTTATCTCTTATTTTTCCGTTTCATGTACTCATACATGTAAATAAATCACAAAAAAGACCACACGTCAAAAGAGGGGTTTACATTAGTATCTAATAGCATGACGAAGGCGTTGATTAACAAGACCCATTGAAATGAACTTCGCAGGCGCATTAATCTAATAAATGTCGTGTGAAATATAATAAATAAGCCGATGATTATAATCATAATTTATACCCTCTCTATCATAAGCCTGAATGCCTTAGATCAGGGGAGCCATTATTTCCAATATCAATTACCTTGCACTTTTAGGACCTGTTTGCAGTTAATCAATTTTGATGCACTTGTATTGTTATTGCTTATCTGATTGAATTCCGTTTAAGATAGAATTGTGATCCATCCGCTTACTATTTCACATAATGTTAATTTACAGTGTTAGTGGGTGTTACGCACAAACGCACACCCAAGGATTTAGGGAAGTTAGTGCTTACCTGTAATTGTGAAGATATTATTCCATATTTTCTTAACGAGAAATACATGCTTCTTTTAAAAAAGAAAGATTTATAAATATTGATTGAAAATGAATGAATGAATGAATGAATGAATGAATGAAATGAAAATGAATATTAGATAAAAGAATAACTGGAAAAAAAAATAAATACATGAAACTACAATCCAATCAAACTTAAACTGAGCTAGGCTGGGTACTCTTCTATGCTGCTCATATCCCCCTTCCGACCCCCTGTTTCAGCGCCTGACATGTATTTCTGTTTTATTTGTATCAGTTGTCAAATGCCAATTCCTGTACAACAACCACATGTCGCTAATTAAGGACGACAATGAAATCCAAACTATTTCCCAAAGGATAAAGGGATCGTATGTAAAGCCATTAAAATAATGCATGTCCATAAAACAGGGAGGGAAGATGAATCTTTAGTTGCATATTAATGACACATGAATTATGAGGTATGAAATGATTATACTGTCTCAAAATTCTTTCACTATTATGGACAAGTGGTGGTGAATGATGCATATAATAGTCTGAAATGAGTAATCAACAATAAATCAGTTAACGACATTCAGATCGATGGACACCTCGATATCATGATCATTAATGTATAGTAGAAATCAAAACGAGTTTGAATATTGATCAATTAAAATAAATTAAGATATAGAGCTTACTTTGCAATGACCATAACGGGATACACAGCATCAGAGACAATGGGATTATTCTAGCCAAACGGACTACAAAGAAAGTATTCGAAAACTGCACGACTGTATGTACACGCAAGGCAAGCGTAAAAAGAGGGAAAACAATGTTTACAGGGTGCGACTTTGGACGACCTTCCGTATTATTCATAGCAAATATTATGGTTATGTGATTTTTGACCTTCCATGTGAAATGCTTCATTGGTACTTCTAGGTACCTGGATGATATTCTTACTATCGACAATCTTGTTGATGAAAAGTATAAAAATGTTATTTATCCACAAGAATTGATTCTGAACAAGGCAAACGTTTTAAACACAGAAACACCATTTTTGGACCTAAATATCAAAATTGTTAACGGAGAGATCCATACAAGTGTGTATGACAAAAGAGATGATTTTGGATTTTAACATAGTAAATTTCCCCTGGCTTGACGGTGATGTTCCTAGATTACCGTCCTATGGTATCTATATTTCACAGCTCATCCGGTATGCTAGATGTAAACTTATTTTGGTCTATTAAAAATTCAGGGGATGTGATTGACAAAATGAAATCGAGAAATTTTCAAGCCAATTCGATTTCTTCGTACGACTTTTCAAATATGTACACCACGCTTCCTCACGATAAGATTAATGATCAATTGTCCAAACTCATTAAATGGTGCTTTAACCGAGAGGGTAAAACTTATATTTGTACATCTGAATCAAAGGGTTTCTTTTCCAATACAGAATACAAATCATATAAATCATGGACATGTAGTGACCTTTGTATTGCCTTGTCTTTTCTTTTGTACAACATTTATGTAAGATTTGGTGGGAATCTCTACAAGCAGGTTGTAGGGATCCCTATGGGTACTAATTGTGCGCCTCTTGTTGCAGATTTATTTTTATTCACGTATGAAAAAGAATTTATCCAAAATCTTCAAAAACAAAGAAAACATGATGATGTGAAATGTTTCAATGGTACTTCTAGGTACCTGGATGATATCCTTACTATCGACAATCCTGTTTTTGAAAAGTATAAAAATGTCATTTATCCACAGGAACTGACTCTAAACAAGGCGAACGTCACAAACACAGAAACACCATTTTTGGACCTGAATATCAAAATTATTAATGGAGAGATTCATACAAGGGTGTATGACAAAAGAGATGTCTTTGGATTCAATATAGTAAATTTTCCCTGGCTTGACGGTGATGTTCCTAGATTACCGTCTTATGGTATCTACATTTCGCAGCTCATCCGGTATGCTAGAGCATGTACTGATGTTTTGGATTTTCATGATAGAAATTTACAAATAACAAAGAAACTTTTAGATCAAGGTTTTCGCTTTCACAAACATGTCAAGACATTCTGGAAATTTAAAAAAAATTATTGTCAACTACTTTTGAATTCGGACCCATACAAGCAACAGAGTATATTACTTTGGGTATTTCGCAACCTGCATTTTATGGTGACATGATCAACAAAATTAGAAGGATCAAAGGTAGACAGAATAACTATCGAAAATGCGTCAGAATCATCAAACGCCTTTTATACCGTGGATATGATCCTAATGTCACCAGACGGACACTAGGCTTGGTACTTGACCAATCAACAGTCCTGTACCAGCGCATCCTTAATACTTGCACGCTGACTGACTGTGACTACGGGACTCCATGACGGGCCCAGTCCAAACCTCTTTAGAGAAGACAGGGCCCCGACCACCTGTCCTCTCTGAATGTCAGTCGGACTCCTCGGGTGATAACATACATGAGCTCGCTACAGCCGGCAGAGCACAGGTCGTATTACGCATGCCCTCTTTTTATATCAATTTACATATTCATCTGTGTCTCTGGGGCCTCTGCGTTTTGCGGTCTTGTTTGTGTGTGGTCATCTGACAGTGAGGAGGTTGTTTTACACCACAATTGTACGTTCTTCGAGACCTCTGGGTAATCGGAATAGTGGGAGGGTTGTGCGCACGTAATCCAGGATAACCACACCGTCTGCTACTCACGAGGCAGATGGCCGTCCTAAGTCGGCACCGTTTGCCCATTGGTCTCGTTGGTTTATGTGTAGTCATTTGTGTTTTATGTTTTTCTGTGATTTGACGTTCATTGTACTACTGCGTCTCTTTCTGTGCGTGTCATTTTTGTGTTTTACAGTGGGTGTTTTGGGAGGTTGCTGTTGATGCTGCAACTAGGTGTTGTTGGAGATCCCCTCCTTTCTTTTGACCAATCTACAGTCTTGTACAAGCGCATTCTTAAAACTTGCACTCTGACTGACTGTAACGACGGGACTCCATGACGGGCCCTGTCCAAACCTCTTTAGAGAAGACAGGGCCTCGACCACCTGTCCTCTCTGAATGTCAGTCGGACTCCTCGGGTGATAACATACATGAGCTCGCGGCGGCAGAGCACGGATTGTATTACATAAGTCCTCTTTTTATATCCATTTAAATATTCATCTGTGTTGTTTGGGCCCCTACGTTTTGCAGTCTTGTTTGTGTGTGGTCATCTGACAGTGAGGAGGTTGTTTTACACCACAATTGTACGTTCTTCGAGACCTCTGGGTAATCGGAAAAGTGGGAGGGTTGTGCGCACGTAATCCAGGATAACCACACCTTCTGCTATTACCGTGGCAGATGGCCGTCCAAAGTCGGCACCGGTTGCCCATTGGCCTCGTTGGTTTATGTGTAGTCCTTTGTGTTTGATGTTTCTGTGTTGTGCGTTGACGTTCCTTGTCCCTTATGCGTCTCTTTCCGTGCTTGTCTGCTTAGTGTTTTTGCATTAGGTGTTTTGGGGTTTTCCTGTGGGTGCTACAACCGGGTTGGAGATCCCCTCCTTTGTTTTCCACTTACAAATATGGATACTTAGATACTAACATAGCTGATCGCCGTCTTAAGTCGGCACCGATTTCGCACGGGTCTCGTTGGTTTAAGTGTAGTCTTTTGTGTTAGATGTTTGATTCTCGTTTGCTGTTCCTTGTTTCTTTATATGTGTGTCTTCTCTGTGTTTCACTTGGGGTGTTTGGTGCGTTGCTGATGGTGCTGCAACAGAGTCTTGTCGGAGATCAACTTCTTTCTTAGAGAACGGAGAGGATCTCCAACAATACTCGGTTGCAGCATCCACAGTAAAACACCAAAACACAGAGCAAACACGCACAGAAAGAGACGCAAAAGGGACAATGCACAGCACATCACTTCATAGAAACATCAAACATAAAAGATTTCACATAAACCAACGAGACCCATGGTAATCGGTGACGACTTGAGACGGCCATCTGCCGAGTTTTATAGAGATATAAAGAACATAAAACTTTCAAGCCTTTTGAGAATGAACTGACGTAGCAAATAACAAAGTCAATCACAGGTACCATAGTCTTCGCAAATTAAATCTGTTTATACATATTGAACACATTTGTCATTCAAATTCAGCCATACTCTGTTGGGTTGTCAATTTGCAATGCCAGCTGAACTACTGACACTTAATCATATGGAGAACGTCTTCAAATTCAATAGCATCATTTAAGAACACTGTCAGATAAATTTGCAGCATGGGCCAGATATGCACGTTTCGGGTACTTAACCCTCGTCAGTGATCTTCAATCTTACCAATGTAAGATAGCCAAAGAGTGTGAAAATTATTGTGTCCAAAAATGTACGGAAGACGCAGCAGGATGAATGGGATATGATGCTACAAGACCAACGTTTTAAAATTTCAAGAAACTTTAATAATAGAAATTTTCGGATGCGTCGTAAAAACGATTAACCAATGTTGATTAAACTTGGCTACATGTGCCCTCGGGGACTCCTGGTCCCTCACTAAGTTGTACAAATGTTAAAAGTAGCATCATTTAAGATCAGATAAATGTAAAACGTCTTCAAATTCAATAGCATCATTTAAAAACAGATAAATTTGCAGCATGGACCAGATATGCACGTTTCGGGTACATAACCCTCGCTAATGCTCCTGAATCTAAACAATGTACTATAGCCAAAGAGTGTACCGAAAGACCCCGCGGGATGAACTTCATTTGTTTTTCTTCACTTTGATGACTTATTGCATTTGCACCACTTGGTGAGTGTCAAGGTTGGTGGACCTGAGGTCCCTGTGGGCACATGTAGCCAAGTTCCGATTAATTCATTTTATCATGTTCTTTATAAGCATTCAGAATTCACCGATCATTCAAATCACATGAAACTTCCAAAAAGTGTGTCCTTACGCATCATAACACATTCTTCCTTCCACTCTTTTGTGATCTTTGGAATATGTTTTTACTGTTTGGATACTCATTCTTTATGACTTTAGGATCACTGATGAGGGTTCTATACCTGAAACGTGCATGCCTGGTCCACTCTGTTAATTTTGCCTTTTTATAATGTTAAACCTCTTCAAATTCAACTAATATAAATGCGATAAGTTTGACGATTTGTTACATTTGTCTATATCTTCCATCTAACTACGATTCTGAGTTGACCCTACAGGGAATTCGGACTGGCTCACTCTTAACACAATATATAGCCAAATTTGGAAATTAAACGCGTATTATGGAACATAATAAGTTCCTGGGTCCATTGTAGGTCACCACAGTATAGTCACATTCCAATAGGCAGTTATGTTATAAATAATGCAAATTATGTGGCTATTTGACAATTTTATGTTACGCTATGCTGTTTGCCTGGGTTCTCTTGGAGATTTCCTCCTTTGCTTTATCAAACAGACCACGCAAACATAACGACCCAAAATTTGCACATAGGAGAATAGACCAAAGGTATTTGAGATTGGAGCTAATCATACAACAATTGATTAATTAATCGATAAAAAAGGTTCTGTCACCAAATTAGCTCATGACCACAACTCATATTGCCTCTAGACGATATAGGGGGTGGGGGGGGGGGGCTCCTGATTAAGCCCCCTCCTCCCTCCCCTGCACTTGCCTACTCATATTGCCTCTTGGCTAGCCAACAGGGATGCTTACTCCTCCCGGTGCCCCCTATAACTTGCTAGGGGTTCGTCGATGCTCAATTTTGTGCTCTATTGTGAGTGCTATTGAGATTATAGTCAGGATCTTGTTTATCTCATTGACGAAATTGGGGAGGTTACTGACATATCCCTTCATCCCTTACACTGGACTAAGGTCGCTGTCGGACGTTTATTCTTTATTTATCAATATTTATCCTATAAAGTAACCACATGGCGATATTTAAGAAACAATAAAATCAAAATCAGTCCCTAAGTATAAAGGATACATAAAGTCATTAGATAATGCATGTCGATAAAACTCGAAGAAAGAATATGCATGGCTATACATTTGAAGAATATGAAAATATAATTTCATTTTGTTTTTGCGTTTTAGATAATGCATGTCAATAAAACTCGAAGAAAGAATAAAATATAATTTCATTTTGTTTCTGCGTGTTAGATAATGCACGTCAATAAAACCCGAGGAAAGAATATCCTTTGGCTGAATCTCATGAGAATATGAAAATATAATTTCATTTTGTTTCTGCGATGGTTGGAACTGTCGAGTGTCCGATAAAGGGCTCAAGTCTAGTATAGGACGAAAGTAGTTCCGGAGTAAATGCGGAGGAAAAATGGATAAAAATGACCTATTATCTCTATCCGAGATTTGAATCGATTTGCATGAACAATCCTTTTAATTTGCATATATTTATAAAAGATTAAATACATTTGCATAGTTTATGAACTTACTAATTATTACTGCATACATCCATTATTTTATTTTATTAATACCTACTTTCATTATGAAGATTAATTCACGTAAAACAGCTAATTTTGATCAAATAATTACAATTAATCACAGAGATAAAGCTTACAGGTTAACAGGTTGACAGATTGACAGGTCGATAGGTTGACAGGTCGACAGGTTGACATAAAGAAGGGTAGACAGATTGACTGGTTAAGATTAATTCACGCAAAACAGCTAATTTTGATCAATTAATTACATTTAATCACAGAGATAAAGCTTACAGGTTGACAGGTCGACAGGTTGACAGGTCGACATATAGAAGGGTAGACAGATTGACTGGTTAAGATTAATTCACGTAAAACAGCTAATTTTGATCAATTAATTACATTTATTGTATGCCTTCGGTTTCTGATTTTCTGAATTATCGATTTTGTTATGTATACAGGGATATGGTCATTATTCATATTTGTCATTCACAGAGATAAAGCTTACAGATTAACATGTCGACAGGTTGACAGATCGAAAGATTGAAAATTCGACAGGTTAACAGATCGACAGGTTGACAGATCGACAGATTGAAAATTCGACAGGTTAACAGGTCGACAGGTTGACAGGTCGACATATAGAAGGGTAGACAGATTGACTGGTCCACAGATTGACAGGTAGACAAGTTGACACATATATAAATGAAAATTAATATTTTATATTGAAACATGTTTACCAGTCAACTCAGGGAAATCAAAACTTCAAAAATGTTGACCTGTCAACCCGTCGACCTGTCAATTCAAGAAATAAGGTTACCTGCAAAATTGTCGACCTGTCGACCTGTCAACTCAAGAAATAATATAATCTGCAAAACTGTCGACCTGTCAACCTGTCGACCTGTCATATCATGTCGACAAGGTATTACAAGGAAATCAAAGCTGCAAAACTGTCAACCCGGCGACCTGTGAACACAAGGAAAATAAAAGTTTAAATATATGCAGTATGTTTGGCACCTGGTCTCACTCTCATATCGGGAGTTCGCTTCTTTTCATATGGTGGAGGTTTTTGTTTTTGTTTGCTTTGGTTCTTGTTTTGTCCTGATTTTGTATGCCTTCGGTTTCTGATTTTCTGAATTATCGATTTTGTACTGTAGACAGGGATATGGTCATTATCCATATTTGTCATTTATGTATATATGTATAGTATATGAGTTGAAAATTATTTTCAAGTATGCAAATTACTTTAATTACTTCATGAATATTCAGTTTAAGAATTACCAATTTTACATATAGTTCACAGTAACAAGAACCAATTTACTCATATGAATACACCTGGAATTATTTTTATCATAGTCTGTACTTGACCGAATATCGTATTGATATATAGTTCAAATTTATGTACCGCAGAAAGCAAAACTAAACAGTCTCTACGAATGAAAATACTTATTCTAAAATGCAATATGATATGGTCTCGTCGGTTTATGTGTTGTCCTTTGTGTTTGATGTTTCTGTGTTGTGCGTTGACGTTCCTTGTCCCTTATGCGTCTCTTTCTGTGCTTGTCTGCTCTGTGTTTTTGCATTGGGTGTTTTGGGGTTTTGCTGTGGATGCTGCAAGCTGGTGTTGTTGGAGATCTCCTCCTTTGTTTTGCATTGGATGTTTTGCGGTTTTGCTGTGGGTACTTCAAGCTGGTGTTGTTAGAGATCCCCTCCGTTGTTTTGCATTGGGTGTTTTGGGGTTTTGCTGTGGGTACTGCAAGCTGGTGTTATTAGAGATCCCCTCCGTTGTTTTGAATTCGGTGTTTTGGGGTTTTGCTGTGGGTACTGCAAGCTGGTGTTGTTAGAGATCCCCTCCGTTGTTTTGCATTGGGTGTTTTGGGGTTTTGCTGTGGGTACTGCAAGCTGGTGTTATTAGAGATCCCCTCCGTTGTTTTGCATTGGGTGTTTTGGGGTTTTGCTGTGGGTACTGCAAGCTGGTGTTGTTAGAGATCCCCTCCGTTGTTTCGCATTGGGTGTTTGGGGGTTTTGCTGTGGGTACTGCAAGCTGGTGTTGTTAGAGATCCCCTCCGTTGTTTTGCATTGGTTGTTTTGGGGTTTTGCTGAGGGTACTGCAAGCTGGTGTTGTTAGAGATCCCCTCCGTTGTTTTGCTGTGGGTGTTTTGTGTTTTTGCAGTGGGTGTTTGGGGGTTTTGCTGTGGGTACTGCGAGCTGTTGTTGTTGTTAGAGATCCCCTCCTTTGTTTTATAATTATATCTATGTTCCCCCGGATCTTGGACTCATGACCTACGATTGGTATTTCTTGTATGGTTTACCTTCAGGTAATAAAAGTATCGCCAATGATCATGCTGCTTAGTTCAAATTCGGTAGAATATTCTCGTATGCAAAATCACTTCACCTTTATGTACCGCATTGCTTTTTTGAAAATACGTTTATGTAAAAAGAAGGGAGGAGATCTCCAACAAGACCCCGTTGCAGCATCAACAGTAAAACACCAAAACACCCGATGCAAAAACACAAAAGACGAGTACAGCACGAGACGGAAAAGAGACACACGACATGTAAACATCAAACACAAAAGACTACACATAAACCGACGAGACCAATGGGTAACCGGTGCCGACTTTGGACGGCCATCTGTCACGCAAGTAACAATGATTCAGTGTATTTTGCTATCACTTCCATTAGATGAATCTTAAGTATCTATATTTTTTTCTGAAAAGCCAGTCTCTTGACGGGACTACAAAGCAGTTTTCACTAAAACCTTCATTTTTTCAATTATGCAACAATTCATAGAAGGATAAAGTGTTAAAAAACATTCAAAGTACTTGCATAATGAATGCTTACATGACTTTATACAAAAAGATACATGTATTATGGAAATTCTCAAATGATTGTACTTCGTGGAAAACGATGAAAATAGAATCTTAATGAAAATATAGAAATGGACACCAGTGGGTAATATGAATAATTTAGAAAAAATCTTTTCTATATGCTTCATGTTTGAATTTAAAAACTTTTTAATATGATCCTCGGAATGAATAATATATCATCCAGGATAACGCCGTTTACATTTTTGTACTTTTTAAATAATTTTTTGGAAAAGTAATTCTCATTTTAACATAATTTTCTCAAGTTTCAAAAACATTTTCAAATTTTCTCAAAATTAAAGATAAATAAATAAAATTTTCTCGAAAAGTAATTTTCATTTTAAGATTATCTTCTCAAAATTCTCTTTTGATGAAACATTTTGTCGAAAAATAGTTAACTCCTGAACAATATGCCCAAGAGGCAGAGGCCATCACGCTCACCTGATACTTATGCGTTCTATTGTGAGTGCTGTTGAAATTATCGTCAGGATCTTTTTTAAGTTCGAGATCAGAACTAGTGCATGTCTGGTCCTGGTGTTGTTGGAGATCCCCTCCTTTGTTTTAACTCATTTATGCGGCTAGCCAAACAGGGGATGCTTACTTCTCCCGGGCACCTGGTCCTACCTCTAGCTTGCTAAGGGTCCGTCGATGCTCAATTGTGTGATTTATTGTGAGTGCTGTTGAGATTATCGTCAGGATCTTCTTTAACTCATTTGTGTACACAATTTTACTTCCTAGAAGGTTAATGCGACAAATTTTCGGTATATTCTCTATTTTGTTCTGACATGACACAACAAGCCAGTATCTCGACGAGATGACAAAGCAGCTTTCACTAAAACCTTGAACTTTTTCAGTTATGCAACAATTCGTGGAAGCATGTAATTATGGTATAAAATGTATAATAAAAATGTGTTAAAATTTATTATTTAGTGAACATGTATAACGAATTCGTATAACTAAATACTGACGAAGCTACATACAAAAAAGATACATATATAATTTAAAAGCTGAAAAGATATTGCACTTAGTGGAACATAATAAATATAGACTTTAAATGGATCGAGATAAAGGAATGAACACCCATGGGTAATCTGAATGATAGAACACAATCGTTCAGATCATGTTTTATTTTTAAAGAATAATTTTGAATACGATTCCCGGATTAAGTATTATTCTAGGTCCAGGACAAATGTTTTCGTTTTTTTTTTCTTCAGAAAAGTGGTTTTTCTCGAAGAGTTATTCAACTATATTATAAATACCACAGGCACATGTAGAAAGAGCGTCAATATCTTGTATGATACCCCTTTACAGGTCATAAGGGAATATATGTATAGAGAGACAAGGCTTCCGACGAATTTTCAGCAAGAAGTAGCATCTGAAATGTTTGCATTTGTCATGTTTGAAGGGCAAAATAGGGTATGACAATAAAGATTTATTTGTATACTTCCTAGAAACATCAATAATTTACCCAAAAGGATCTCATAACATAGCTTAATAGTCTACCTAAGTTGGACTGTTTTCTACTTTCTGTCTTGAATCTCCATTGCCAGATTGGACAAATACTGATTCATTAAGAGGCTTTACTCTGCTTACTGTAAGCAGAGTAAAACACCTGGGTGATTCAGACTAGCTAATCTGGCCAATGGAGGTTCAAGACAGAAAGTAGAAAACAGTCCAACTTAGGTAGACGATTAGGCTATGTTATGAGATTTTTTGGGTGAATTATTGATGTTTTAGGAAGTATACAAATCAATCTTTATGGTCATACCCCATTTTGCCCTTCAAATGCAAAAAATTGCAGAAATGCTACTTTTAGGTGAAAATTCGTCGGAAGCCTTATCTCGCTATAAGATACCAGTATTCTCTTATGACCATACAGGATATTGACGCTCTTTCTACATGTGCCTGTGATAAATACGTACAGAAGAAATGAGAAATGCTTCAGCAGGACCCAAATTTGGGAACACAGACTGGACAAGCACAACAGGAGACACCAAAGACTTGGAAGACCTAACACTTCATAAAAAACGTCAATTGAGTACGAACACTGCACATAAACCAACAAGACCCATGGCAAACCCGTACCGATTAAGAATGACGTCGTTATTTTGGATGTGTTCCATTTACAGAAGCGATCCAGCTGTTTATAGTATTAGAGCATCACATGATAAATCCTTGGAATTCCATTGGTTGAGCTCGCGTGAACATTGAGAGGATAGTGTCCGGCTACAGAGCACTATTGCTATTTGCTTTACAGAGTTACGTCGCTTGGCGAGTAGCGCGATTTATGTGTCGCTACTTCCTTACGCTCGGGTACTATTCTTTCCGTAGGCAACACTATGAGAGATATGAATAGTATCCACACAAACGGGCATTGATAGGTAAATGGAACATGCCGTTCAAGCGGGTCGGATCGGATTGTCTGGCCCGTCTAGAGCCAACGTTCCACACTATTCCAATAAGGTTTACAATGAAGGCTACCATACCCTTAATTACAGTGCTGGGGATTCTGTTGTTACTGGAACTTTCGGCGTGTATATCACAAGAAATGATATACATAAATACCCGAAACGTGCATGTCTGGTCCATGCTGAAAAGTTATCTGTTCTTAAATGATGCTATAGAATTGGGAAACGTTTAACATTTGTACCATTTGGTGAGTGTCACTGCTGGTGAACCAGGAGTCCCCGAGGGCACATGTAGCTAAGTTCGATCAACTTAAGCTTCGGTTGATCGTCTCTTCAACGCATTCGAAAATTTCTGTAATGAAAATTTCTTGAAATTTCTAAAACGTGTGTCCCGTAGCATCATATCCAACCCATAATAATTAGTATAATTTTCACACTCTTTGGTAATATAACATTGTTTAGATTGAGGATCACTGACAGGAATAAGTACCCGAAACATGCATGTCTGGTCCATGCTGAAAATTCATTTGTTCTTAAATGATGCTATTGAATTTGAAGACGTTTAACATGTAATGAATTATAAAAACAGAACTATCTTAACATCGATTTCCATTTTCTTTTTGGATTAGATTTGTTGGATATCAAGATGCTTTTCTATCCACTGTTTCTATGCTTTTTTCGTTCCATCATCAGAGTTCGACCCTTTTGCAATGTTCCACCAAATGAAACACAGACTACGATCAGGCCATTTCTTGCTTTTATCTTGTTTTTGCGTCCTTATGAAAAAGCTACCAGCCAAGCAGGGAGAAAAACAAGCATATAAAACAAAGTTGCAATTTCATAATGCTAATAGACGTACTTGTTCCATGTGAGATCTTACAAAAACTTGTTTCAGAAACTTATCAACAGATTTTAGTCAACAAAAGAATGATAGATAATGCAATGTCTTGAATAATTGAAGAAATTTTACATTTTTACATGAACTATTAAAAATAAATAATTTCTCTTTAATATTTGTAGAAAAAAAAACAAAAAAAAATTGTTTTGTTTTAAGACTATGGGCTCGAAACCTACCAGCACGAGGACGCAAAACAGAAAATAACAAAGAAATGACCTTACGTTCGGACAACCTTCCCAATTGCGAGGTTACTCAATGGTCTCGATGATTGTGTATGATAACCTTAAAACAAAATCACCGTATTATCTTTCCGTACCGGGCATACGGTACGTTCCTCTTACTATGTTCCAATGGAGATAAGGGAAGATATATGAACATTATATGCGTAGGAATCACCACATATCAACACGTACACAATATTAGTTATACAGTGTTTTGCAGGGGGGATACAGAAATATATTGGGTCGATGAAAAAAGTTGTATTAGGCGAGGCGAAGCCGAGCCCAATACAACTTTTTTCATCGACCCAATATATTTTTGTATCTCACCTGTAAAACATTGTATAACGAATTTATCCCGCTGATGGCTTTTGGTTTGTGTATGTTACGTCAACATATTTCAAAGCATTTGGTGACGTCAAAAGCATAAAGCGTCTTAGTAGAAGCAGGATATTAAAATAATATCCTGTTAGTAAAATAATTCAACATAATATTTGGTTCTTCTCGACCAATCAGATTGCAAGAAATTTGCCAGAGGCGGGATAAGATATCTTAACAGCAGACAAAACTCACCACAAACAAAATGATATCAACAAACGGTTAGTAACAAAGAGACTTAGGAGAATACTCTAACCAAGGTAACCAACATCAAAACAGCAGGTAAATAAGAAATTCGCGTTTAAATGTAAACAGAAACACCATAAAAAATCCCCTCAAACGAAAACCGATCAGTTCGTCCTGTTCGTAGTAATGTGTATGAAAATGAATCGTGTGACTAGATCCTATACCTTTGATGCTTTTGTTCAAATATTTTACGTCTTAAAATTCATAGCATCATTTAAGAACAGATAAATTTGCATCATGGACCAGACATGCAAACTATTTTTCCTACTTCAAACCATTTCCCTAGGTTTCACTGAAATGACAATTTCCCGGTTTTTTCTTGGAATCACTTCGTGTTGTTTACATAAACCTTGAAAGTTTTCAATCTCTTATTCCAGATACTTGTACATTGTATTTTTAAACTTTGTAGCATGTCGATTCATGCATGAAAAATTCATAAACTTTATGCTCGTGCTATTGATGTTACAAATTTAATGTGAAAGGAAATTGTTAAAGCCAACAAACACACCCTTGGATAACTGTAAGTATCATCAAATTTTAAAAAGGATCTAGAAATGAAAACCCCAGGGTGAAATAGATATCATTTCAGATATCCTCCATGCATATAATCGTTATCTAGGATCAGATTCTCGGAACTATCGGAATATTCGAAATACTTGAACGCGTCCGATTTTTAATGTATTTTTTTCTGAAGAGAAATTCCGGGAAACTAACATGAATGACATTATCGTAAATGAATGAAGGAAAGAGGTGTTCCGCTAGTGTGAAAATTTTATATATATGTATATATACCAGTGCAAATTGTGCATGGAAATAATCATTGTTAATATTGTAATAGCACTAGGCTATGTATTCGGTCGAATTTTTATCAGATATGCTTTACATGAAGATGTAGACAAGTTCGATCAACTTCGGCTGATCATTTCCTCAACGCATTCTAAAATCTCTGTTATCAAAATTTGTTGAAAGGAGTATGTATGGTTTATATAGTAAAGTGGCCCCCTAAAATCGACTTCTCCAAAATTAAATTTTGTCGTCATTTTTAGAAAGTTAAATATCTATATTTTAAGAAATCTAGTTAGACATTGTAAATTTTGCATAAATATCATGAAAACCGGTGATTTTGTCAAACTTTCACGAAAAATAGCATAATTCTTGATTATTTTCATTGAGATGATATCGAGCGGGATCGTGAACAACTTTTTCCTTTTGCATGCACTTAGAGACGTACAAAAGTAACAACATATTAAAATATGAAAGTTGTTCAGAAGCCCGCTCGATACTAACTGATAGGAAGTTTGTCGAAAATGAGCCCCAAAATGACGTTTTTCCAGAAATTTAGCAAAATACACCATTTTTGGAGCCCAAATTCTATGAAAGTGAGAAAGGAAACTAAAGAATATGCATCATTTCATTAGTAGCCTACATTGTAGAATAAATATTGGTACAAATTCATTATTTCATGATAACATCAGATTCTGTCCTGAAAGGGGGCCACTTTACTATATAAACCATATATAGTCCTTTCTAAAACGTGGGTACTGTAGCATCATATCCCACCCATCCTGCTATGTCTTTCGGTACATTTTTTGACATAATAACCTTCACACTCTTTGACCATATTACATTATCTAGATTGAGGATCATTGACGAAGGTTAAGTGCCTGAAACGTGCATGTCTGGTTCATGCTGCAAATTTATCTGTTCTTAAATGATGCTATTCAATTTGGAGACTTTGAACATTAAAGGTATTCGTGACTTTACTCTGTAAGGTGTACTTTTTTAGGGTCAGGGGATATCTTCCTGATTCATTCAAACTTCTACTCTAAATAGTGAAATTTGATATTAAGTCTCAAGATATTTATTTCTTATATTACCTCGTATGTTAAAAACTGAAAGAATTTTCAATTCAAGTCCATTTCTTCTACGATTGCAAGATAGTTAAAACATCCATAAGGAAAATGATGTAATATGTAATTATCGCTATGAACAAAGTTGCTGAATTACGTTATGTAAATGATGACTTGAACATTTATCAATAAAAAACAATGACCAGGATGTAACCACAAAAGAAGGGAGTGACATCTCCTTAAAAATTCAAGTCTATATTTTCAGATAGCATAAGGAGAAATTTTATTTAAACAAACTGCATGATGTTTGTATTGCATGGATAAGTTTATATGTCTGAGTTTTGCTCTTATTCTGACTGATCGATGTTAACGAACTTTTAGCTAGACCTGTATGGTTTTCTGATACCATATCATTACCTACGTATAGAATAAAAAGTATATATGGGATATCTCCGTCTATACAACGTTGTTTATACGGAGATAGCACGGTATCATACAGAGATAATACGGTATCTACATTTCACAGCTCATTTGGTATGCTAGAGAACGTACTGAAAATTTAGATTTTACAAATAACGAAGAAACTTTAAGGTCGCGGTATTCGCTCTCAAAACTAGTAAGACTTTCTGCATTTTTTTACAAAAATTATCGTCGTTTTCTTTTTCCAATTCGGACCCACACAAGCAACAGAGTATATTACTTTTGGTATTTCACAACCTGCATTTTATGGTGACATAATTAACAAGATAAGAAGGATCAAAGGTAAACAGAATTACCATCAAAATTATGTTAGAATCATCGAAAACCGTTTATACCGTGGATATGATTATTCTGTCACCAGATGGACCAGCGATTTCTTTAGAATTGTCATCTGACTGACTGTGACGACAGGAATTCATGGCGGGCCCTGTCAAAACCTCTTTAGAGAAGACCGGGCACAGACCACCTGTGCTCTCTGAATGCCTGCTTTTGGGTGATCACATGCATGAACTCGATACAGTCGGCAAAACACGGACTGTTTCGTATGTCTCCTGTTTTGTTTCTTGGGCCCCTGCGTCATGCTGTCGGTTCATGTTCATTTTACAGTGAATAGATTATTTTACACCTTATTCGTGCGTTCTTCGAGACCTCTGAGTAATCGGAGAAGTAGGAGGGTTGTGTGCACTTAATCCGGATAACCACACCGTCTGCTACTTGCGTGGCACATTCCCGTTCAAAGTCGGTACCGGTTGCCCATTGGTCTCGTTGGTTTGTGTGTGGTCTTTTAAGTTTCATGTTTCTATGATGTGAGTTGGTGTTCATTTCCCTTTTGCTTCTTTTCCTGTTGGTGTCTGCTTTGTGTTTTTGCATTGGGTGTCTTGGAGTTTTGTTTCAGATCCCCTTCTGTCTCATTTATTTAAGAGTCCAACCAATAAAAAATATTCGTATTAATCAAAATTGAAACCGCTTCAGTTCGGCACGATAGGTCATGTGACATTAAGAGGTTATCATCTGCTCTTTACTATTTTAAACAACTTGCCAATATCATTGAAGAAAGAAGGGATCTCTACATGTAACAGACTGGGATGCAGCACCCACAAAAACCCCCCAGAAAAAAACCAACACAGCCAAATTCGAAAAGCTAGAGGGGATAAGCAGTCAGCAGACACGAAAGGAACAAGAAAGACTACAAAAAAAAATCAAACACTACATCAAAACAATTAACGCCAAAGACTACACATAAACCGACGAGACTTAAACTAAGATCAAATGGGAACCAATTGTGTGCCAGTCCTTGACAACATTTTTTACTTTTATCGTACTGAATTCATTCAATCTTTGGTCCCTGAAGGAAAAAGGTACTGAGCTTCTGACTTTAACTTCACCTACAGAGGTATATATATTTATATACGATGTGTTGTCCATCAAGAATCCAAAATTCGCGAATTACCTAGGATAATCTGTCCTTCGGAGCTTGAAGTCAGAGACAAATAATTCAGTATCCTATATGGACATAAAGCTGTCCTACGACACTGATGGTCACATGAACACCTCACTCTATGACAAACGTGACGACTTAAATTTCAGCATCGCAAACTTTCCTTTTCTGAGCAACAACATCCCTTCATCGCCTGCTTATGGCTTGTTCATATCTCAATTGATACGTTTTGCCAGAGCAAGTACCAAATAGACAGATTTTGTTCTGAGAGCTAGGCGTCTTTCAGATTAGCTTCTCAATCAGGGATACGTTTCTGAACGACTAGCATAGTTACTGAGGAAGTTCTACGGTCAATAAGGGAACTCGTCATACACTATGATGTCCCATTGTTCAGATTGGTGGATATTCTGTCTTAGACTATTTGAACCATCCAACCACAGAATATGCTTAAATCTTCCGAAATGGAAGTGACCGGATGTGATAATTCTACCTAATTGAATCGACGGATGTTACATGCAAGCAGGAGATGCTTACTCTTCCTGAGCACCTCGTCTCACTCCCAATTTTGGGAGTTCGCTTCTTTTCATGTCCTGATTTTGTATGCCTTCGGTTAATGATTTTCTGAATTAACGATTTTGTACTGTGTGTGGAGATATAGTCATTATCCATAGTTGTCTTTAGAATTAGCCAAGATTGCAATGAACTCCAGAGAAATAGCATGGTGTCTAGTCGTGAAGATCCCGAAAGAACTTGATGAGCGTGAGGAATCGTAATAAAGAGCAACAAAGCTCGATAGCCCATCGTGGCAATTGTAACGGAAAGCGTGAAGCTCCATGAGTTTGCTTTATCGTCGACGTCCTATTAGCATTATAACAAGAACACATTTACAGGGAAAACCATATGACTATGTAATAAACAAGCTGAGTATAGTAAAAATGCATTCAGCATAACTTAATCTTCACTCTTACTTGTTTATTTTGTTAATCATGAATACTTAATTACGCAAAGTTTGAAAAAATATATATATAAACTACACAATGAAGTATATGAATCAGACTTCAGAAAAATGTGTTTTCTTTATGTTTATGATTCCCAGTATTGGTGTAAAGAAAATATTCCCAAATACATGTATGATATAATCTTCTCAATAAACTAGCGACACGGATGTAACCGCATGAATTCTCTTCCTAACATGTCTTAGTTTATAGCCAACATGTAAAGACATTTCATTCTAAACTTTTGACTTTACTCCAAACGGAATGTTGTGTGTATTGTATAAATAAGGTTAATGTTAAACGTTTATTGAGATTGATGCATTAGAACTGAAACTTAGGTGTGGATTTATTAAGAGTACAGATTGATACAGAAAGGCCACTTAGGTGTGATGTAAATGGTAAGTTTTAACTTTAAGATTTAGTATATGTCCATATTATGAATTAAATATTAAAATAAATTGTGTGTTTTAAGATATAACTTCAAGTGTAACTGTCTACATTTACATCAATAGAAGATGTTCCATGTTAAACACCCGTTAAGCAACTAGAATTTTTTCCAATAATTGGTTTGCCAATTGATACTTCAGGCTGTAGTTTTGAATGTGATTTACTGAATCGACCATACGGGAAATTTGAAGCCGCACTCTCTCTGTAAAGTAAATACACCAATTTAAATTAAAAAAAAAACAACACCAGAGGGTGCTACTAAAATGAATTTTGGCGGCTTATGAAAAGCACTTTGGCTGGAAGAATCACTGATGAGGATTTAAAATTCAAAAGCCTGGTGCATGATAAATTGGTTTGAAATTTTCTTCAAGAAGATGTAGAGTTGGAACCCTTCTGTATTATTCTAATATTTGTACTTATGTAGAAATTTAAATAATAACTGTGTAGCATTTGTTGTTTATGGATCACGTGTAAATCCTCCGAGGACCACGAATATTACACGTGACCAACCAGAATTATACACCCATGAACACAAATTATCAGAAAATTATCAGACGCTTGTTTCTAAATTCAATGAAAAGGGAGGGTATAAAAACAATCCATCAGTTCTTCAAAAGGTACACAATAATACGAAAAATAGCAGAAAGAATAATACATCTAGAGATGAAAAGTTTTCCATCCTGGCAGGAGCCCGGGAGAGGAACCATCTCCTTCTGTCACTTCAGTTTGTAGAGTTAGAAAGCCAATGAATTCAATTCACAAAAACGGTAAAAATTCTCTATAAAATAGATTGAGACTGGGCTACGTCAGAATACCATCAAACAACCAAGCACTAAATAAGTAAATAAATCATGCGAACCTTATCTTAATCTTTAATAGAATACACTGAGTAGAAAAAAAAATACTTTAGTAATAAATGTTCAATTCATGAAAAACAAGTAACTCGGCGATAAAAAATCTTAATGTGACTTCCTTCTTTCACGAGAGAGAGAGACCATTCGTTACAACCTTGATTATATTTGATTTTCCTTTAAAAATGCTTAGTGTGAATTCTTAATTACAAAATCGTGAGTACTATTATGGAGCAGTCGGTACTTTTTCATTTTTTTCTATTGTTTCTGTTTAATTACATTCCATTCTCACCAAGCCTTCGTTGACAATTATTCATTGATATTTTATCTCACGCAAAGACGATTTCATATAACCGAATTCACAGGATGTCGTATTTTGTAATGATTCCAAAGTGACAGATATCATTCTGTTTTTAAATGAGAAATAGCAAGGATTCTGGTTTACGCATTTATTTATCAAATCCCTCTCTTCTGATGATCACATTGTGTCACGACTGTTGTCCATAAGAAGTATAATATATGATGGCTTTATTGGAATGATGATGCCCAAGATGGCACATTCTGCTTTTTATTTTTTGGCGCAATAACAGCATTACTCATTTTATTATCATTATCACTAACTTTCAACACTGCACATTTTAAACAATAGTTTTGAGGGTTTCCTCATGGATGGTCTCTATTGTTGTTTCAAGGAATAGAGTTTACGTGAAAAAGAGAGGAGGGGATCTCAAATAACACTCAGTTGCAGAATCGATAGCAAAGAAAGGAGGGGATCTCCAACAACACTAGGTTGCAGCACCCACAGCAAACCCACAAAACACCCAATGCAAAAAACACAGAAAAAACACCCACAGAAAGAGACACAAAAGGGAAAAGGAACACCAACTCACACCATAGAAACATTAAACATAAAAAACCACACATAAACAAACGAGACCAATGGGCAACCGGTACCGACTTAGGACGGCCATCTGCCATGTAAGTAGCAGACGGTGTGGTTATCCTGGATTGCGTGCGCACAACCCTCTAACTATTCCGTTATCCAAGAAGTCTCGAAGAACGCACAATTATGGTGTAAAACAACCTCCTCACTGTTAGATTACCACACAGAAACAAGACCGTAAACGCAGGGGTCCAAGCAAAACACCGAAAGCTTATTTGAAAACACACAGTAAACATACAGAGCAAGAGAAGCAAAGGGGACACTGGATAACAAACACAACATCAAATACAAAAGACTATGCATTAACCAACTAGACCAATGGTCAATAGATGCCGATTTAGGGCCTTCAACCGACACATTAGAGAAAGAAAAAAAGATTTTCAGGAGAAAGGAACGGTTGTCAACATTGAAAAATATGTTCTTTAATAAAAGTACAGTGCATCATATGCGCATGTCAACAATTGATGTCTGAAATTCTCTTGAACATTTCTGATATCAAGGATACCCACAACGTCTGCCGCTTGCTCGTAAAAAAGTTCCCGCGAAGGGTTTGACAGTAAGTGTTTTGAATATTTTTCCCTGACATGGTCGCAATAACACTTTCTATATAGACATAACCAGACAGTGCATGTATTTTATATATTGTCTTTATTTTCGTGCATGAAAATCGGGTGCGGCTAGCCAACAGGGGATGCTTACTCCTTACGGGCACCTGATCCCACCTCTAGCTTGCTAGGGGTCCGTCGATGCTCCACTTTGTGCTCTACTGTGAGTGCTGATGAGATTATTGTCATCATTTTTAACTCATTTGCGTGGCAAATGGCCGTCCTAAGTCGGCACAGGTTACCCATTGGTCTCGCTGGTTTATATGTAGTCTTTTGTGTTTCATGTTTCTAGAGTTGGTTTTCCTTGTCCCTTTCGCGTCTCTTCCTGTGGATGTCTGCTCTGTATTCTTGCATAGGGTGTTTGGGAGTTTTGCTGTGGTTGCTGCAACCGAGTGTTGTTGGAAATCCCCTCCTTTCTTTCGTTTCGATTTGTTTCGTTTCGTATTTGTTTCGTTTCGCACTTTACAGGGACCCAAATATGCAGTCGTTATGAATTTATAAGAAAAATTGTACATAAACGAATTACATGTTCTTTTTATCTACAACATGGAAAGAGAGTTAAACAGTTGCAATGAATATTTGTTACTGGTTTATTTACTTTGAATATCATCCATTTCAGATCGTCTTTTTGTATTCATTTACTGAAGAAACTTATTTTGCGACCGGAGAGTTCCCTCATCTAAATATGCATTATTGTATATATCCTTTATCTGTATCATTTCTCATTCATTCTGAATTTCATGTTTACATGCATACATTTACTACGAATGCAAATATAGAACAAATGAAACGAAAAAAGGGGGGAGGCAGTGACTCCGATTCGAGAATTGTTAATCAATGAAACATAATAATTCTGGTACAAGCATGATCGATTTGTACTTTTGACTTCTTTTTCTTATAAACACAAAGTTCTACGATAGTTTATCATCGGGATAAAATGATAATAACCAAGTTTAAAAATGATGTATTGAAATGATAAACAAAGCAAATCTAAATCCCTGGTCAAGCATTATTCGTCCTTCTCATTTAAAACAATTTCTGGTGTCAGTTTTGCACCCCCCCCCCCAATTTATTTTATTTTATTTATAACATGTATTTTTTGTGCGAGTGTGTGAAAAATGCTCACATCTAGCTCCGTGAATCAATTTAGAGATACGGAAACAAGAAAAAGTGAGAGAAAAAAGTAAACGTAAGCGTTTTCAATTTTGACGTTACAGGTCAAGAAATGAACGTCATTCATCTCGCTCGTTGTCGATAATGCGTGCAATTACCTGTAAAATAGTTACATCTTTGAACAAAGCAGAATGATACTAAAATTCACTCGCTCAAAGTTTTCAAACAGAGAAACTTTATTCGATAACATTTCCGTGCAAAGTAGGAAGGTTTACAAAATTGCAGAAAAAATTCTTATAATCAAAGATAATTCGAGATACTAAACTTGAAATTTCTAATCCATTATATCGCTAAAATCTGCAAGAAATATCCTGTTAGATCGTCAAACAAAAGTTTCCTCTTTGAGTTTGTTCCCACGCAACAAGCGGGTTGAATTTTCGATGGTGACTTTATAAATATGAAACGTTTACGAAGGTCTCGTTTACTTGATATTTTTGTATATATTAAGTAAACGATAAATCTTACAAAATATTCATAACTATAGGATTGCAGATAATAATTTTCTGGTTTCATCGTTACCAAACCTGTTGAAATCCGTCAAGAAACAAGCGAATAAGATCGCAATGCGCATAACCATGCGCAATACACTATAACTCGTACCGAACTCGGCCTCGTTAATAAAAATATGTATGTATAGTGTCTCAATTGTTCCTGAAGTTTTGGAGGTTTTAAGCTTAATGTTGAATTGTTGGTTCCTGATGTCAATATCTATTTGCACAATTTTCATTAAGGATAAGGCAAATCTCTCTCATAGTCAAAACAACACTGATTATTAATGATGATTGATAATTCGAACCCTTTTATTAAAACACGATATTCCCAGTGATAATAGTAGTGAATTTAGATTCGGATCAACTGCCTAGCCAACTTGCAATAGACTACCTCATACAACGATCACTCGGTCTGACTCTCTAGGAAATAGATTTTGTATCGACAGGAAATTAAGGCGGCGTATGCAAACTCCTTTATATACCTATCCCCGAATAATGGCGTATACCATTTTGACAATCTCGAGCTTCTTTTTTCCCCTTTTCATTTCTTCAATGGATGGAATATAACGTCTCACATAAATTGAATGAATTTCAACCTGAAAGATTCTCGTCATCCCATATAAATACAAGCAAGGGGAAAAAAGTTTAATTTTGACCATATTGAAATATTTGCTCTATTATAAAATTCAATGTACCATATGCGCATTTGAACAAGGGTTGTCTCATCAGTGATGCTCGTGACCGAAAAAGATAAAAAATATGTAAAAATTATAATGAGCAGCAGTCGATTTCACGAAAAGTTCTTGCGGATGATTCAGCATACAACATACATGGTAGCTACGCAACTGAATTTATTTGAAATAAAGGATGTTTAAACTAAAGATTTCCATGGTTCACAAATCGTGCATGTACATAAGTACAAGATGCTTCAGTTGCTACACATTAAAAATACTTACGAAAAAATGTTACGAAAATAATCATAGGGATTTTCTTAGAGAGTTGCGTGAAATTGTCATAAGTATTTTCGTAAGAAATACGTAAGTACGTTTACTTAATAAAAAACTTATGAATTTTCTTGAAATTGGCTGCTGAAGTCTAAACTAGACATAATATTTCTGCCAAAGAATTATACTAGAGAAGAAGCATCAATCGTTAAAGGTAGGGAGAACCTGTTAAGGACAGAGCTATACCACCAGAAATATTAGGACATCCCAAACAGCTGTCTGTAAGAGACGCAGTTCATGTCTTTAAAAATAATTATTGATATCTCGTTAAAGAATCATATATAGAGTAATACGATTTTTCTATTGATTTTCTTTTTACGTCTCCGGGAAACCAAGTCCGAAAACAAATTTCCCGTCATGAGACGAAAGATAAATTACGATCTAGTAATATTTAGTGTAATCAATGTTGACATTCTGAACTTTTTGCGGGTGTATCTTTTAATTTTCTCTGCGTAATTGCAGATATCTCAAAGACACAAATTAAGACATAGGATTGTTTAAACGACTTTGTGACACTTCTAGGAGTATTGTTATCATTCCACATGATTTAGCATAAAGCGTTAATCATTCCACATGATTTAGCATAAAGCGTTATTAACTATGACATTGGGACTCTACTCTTACCCCTTACTTATCTGTTTTCAGTTTTTTTAACCAGTTCATCTTATATCAAAATTTCGACATGAAGATAGTCTGAATTTGACACAAACCCTAACACCCAGTGGTCTCGTTGGTTGATACATGTTTTGAATATTGTCCTCGACATGGTCGCCATAGCACTTTCTTTATAGACATAACCTCAGACAGTGCATGTATTTCACATATTGTTTTCATTTTCGTACGTGAACATCGACGGCGGTTGTGGCTAGCCAAACAGGGGATGTTTACTCCTCTCGGGCACCCCACCTCTAGATTGCTATAGGGGTCCGTCGATGCTCAATTGGCGCTCTATTGTGAGTGCTGTTAAGATTATCGTCAGGATCTTCTTTAACTCACATGTAAGCAGTCTTTGAGTTTAGGCTTGTGATGTCGTGTTTCTTGTCCCTTTTCAAATCCCATTGCGAACGGGCTGCTGTTTTTTACTATTTCGAACATAATGATCGTTGATCGTTTCTTCAACGCATTCTAAATTTCTGTTATCAAATTTTCTCGAAATTTCTAAAACGTGGGTCCTTCAGCATCATATCCCACCCATCCTGCTACGTCTTTCGGTACGCTTTTTCGACATAGTAACTTTCATACTTTTTGGCATATTACATTGTTTAGATTTGAGGATCACTGACGAGGGTTAAGTACCCGAAACGTGCATGTCTGGTCCATGTTGCCAATTTATCTGTACTTGAATGATGCTTTTCAATTTGAAGACGTTTACATTTATAACACTTGGTGAGTGTCACTGCTGGTGGACCAGGAGTCCCCGAGGGCACATGTAGCCAAGTTCGATCAATTTCGGTTGATCGTTTCTTCAACGCATTCTAAATTTCTGTTATCAAATTTTCTCGAAATTTCTAAAACGTGGGTCCTTTAGCATCATATCCCACCCATCCTGCTACGTCTTTCGGTACGCTTTTTCGACATAGTAACTTTCATACTTTTTGGCATATTACATTGTTTAGATTTGAGGATCACTGACGAGGGTTAAGTACCCGAAACGTGCATGTCTGGTCCATGTTGCCAATTTATCTGTACTTGAATGATGCTATTCAATTTGAAGACGTTTACATTTATAACACTTGGTGAGTGTCACTGCTGGTGGACCAGGAGTCCCCGAGGGCACATGTAGCCAAGTTCGATCAATTTCGGTTGATCGTTTCTTCAACGCATTCTAAATTTCTGTTATCAAATTTTCTCGAAATTTCTAAAACGTGGGTCCTTTAGCATCATATCCCACCCATCCTGCTACGTCTTTCGGTACGCTTTTTCGACATAGTAACTTTCATACTTTTTGGCATATTACATTGTTTAGATTTGAGGATCACTGACGAGGGTTAAGTACCCGAAACGTGCATGTCTGGTCCATGTTGCCAATTTATCTGTACTTAAATGATGCTATTCAATTTGAAGACGTTTACATTTATAACACTTGGTGAGTGTCACTGCTGGTGGACCAGGAGTCCCCGAGGGCACATGTAGCCAAGTTCGATCAATTTCGGTTGATCGTTTCTTCAACGCATTCTAAATTTCTGTTATCAAATTTTCTCGAAATTTCTAAAACGTGGGTCCTTTAGCATCATATCTCACCCATCCTGCTACGTCTTTCGGTACGCTTTTTCGACATAGTAACTTTCATACTTTTTGGCATATTACATTGTTTAGATTTGAGGATCACTGACGAGGGTTAAGTACCCGAAACGTGCATGTCTGGTCCATGTTGCCAATTTATCTGTACTTAAATGATGCTATTCAATTTGAAGACGTTTACATAATAGCAGAGTTAAAATCTGTTATGGATGTTGCCGAGAAAAAGTAAATCCCAGACTCGGGTACGGTGAACATACCACTGTGCTTATTGTAATCATTTCCGATGTTAGTAACGACGTCATCGTAGATGAAGATATGATGCGGTGACGGCGGTTGTAAGTCATACAATGCATGTCCACTGGTACTCGTAATCTCGGATTTAGTTGTCACCGATAAAAGGCGTTCTAATGAAAAAAGAAAGTAAATTCAAATTTCAATAACATTTCTAAACTTTGGAATCTATTTTGTCACGTTCAAAGAGAGGTCATATGTAATGTATATAGAATAAAAAAGAGGCTTTTTGAAAGTAGCACACATGGGACAAATAAATAATAAACATGTAAAAGCGAAGGGATGTGAAAATATAAAAAGAGGTTTACATCAATTCAAAGGAATAGAATACTTCGAAATAGTGTTAAACGTCTTCAAATTCAATAGCATCATTTTAGAACAGATACAATTTAAGCGTGGACCAGACATGCACGTTTCGGGTACTTAACCCTCGTCAGTGATCCTCAATCTAACCAATGTAATATGGCCAAAGAATGTGAAAGTTATTATGTCCAAAAATGTACCGTTATTATGTCGAAAAGTGTACATTACACGGATTTCATTTTTTAAGAAAATCCAATTTCTCAACAGAGAATAGTCTTTAATCAATAATTATAGTATTTACTTTCTCTTAGTCCAGTATTCAGAGGATCTAGTTTACTTATCATGCACTCGAAAAAAAAAAACAAACCTAAGGCTTGTAGAGTACGTTGAGTTTTGCATCCTGAGGGGTTTTGTTTATCTTAATATTGCGGTGAGGATCGGTAAGCATCAACGAACAGGGGACGACCATTTCAGCCTGAGGAGGGGGGGGGGGGGGGGCTGGAAATTTTTTTTCGGGTCGGATGATTTATTTTTAATGCAGGGCCGGCCAGATTATTTATTTTCCAGTAAAGTATCTCAAGGTCAGAATATTTATTTTCAACCTAGTGTAACAGTCCTGACAAGAAAAAAAAAAACAAAACAAAACAAAACAAAAACAGTATAACTATATGCACACACACAAATAAGTCTATATAAAAATGAATGTACATATATCACCTGTCAACTTCTTTTAAAATTCGGATCTATACACGCAACAAAGTACATTACTTTGGATATTACACAACCTGTCTTTTATGGTGATATGATAAACAAAATAAAAAGGATCAAGGGTAGGCAGCATAATCATCGAAAATGCGTCAGAATCATCAAACGCCTTTTATACCGTGGATATGATCCTAATGTCACCAGACGGACACTAGGCTTGGTACTTGACCAATCTACAGTCTTGTACAAGCGCATCCTTGAGACTTGTGTGATGTCATCTTACAGTGAGGAGGTTGTTTTACACCACAATTGTACGTTCTTCGAGACCTCTGGGTAATTGGAGAAGTAAGAGGGATGTGCACACGTAATCCAGGATAACCACACCATTTGCTACTTGCGTGACAAATGTTCGTCCAAAGTCGGCACCGGTTGCCCATTGGTCTCGTAGGTTTATGTGTAGTCTTTTGTGTTTGATGTTTACATGTCGTGTGTCTCTTTTCCGTCTCGTGCTGTACTTGTCTTTTGTGTTTTTGCATCGGGTGTTTTGGTGTTTTGCTGTTGATGCTGCAACGGGGTCTTGTTGGAGATCTACTCCCTTCCTGTATATTCTAACTTGAGTTTTTACAGCACATTTGGGAATGGGGTATACCAAGAAAGTTTTTGCCATGTCGAATACAAAAGTAGGTAGTTGATGTGTGATGTACGTACTATAGGCATTCCTATAAGACTTGAAGTTTATGAAATATGCATTTTTAGCTCACCTCGACGAAGTTGAGATGAGCTTATGCTATAACCCTGGTGTCTGCGTCCCCGTGGCGTCCGCGTCCGGTGAAACTTTTTGGGTAACTCAGTAATTGACAAAGTGCTGATGCTACAGTGACAAAACTTGCACAAGTGATGGATCTTAAGATGCTGATGTGAACCTATGGATCAGATGCTGAATCTAACCTACATTTTCTGGTTCAGTGACTCACATCCATGTCTGGTTAAAGTTTTTGGGGGTAGCTCAGTATCTGACAAAGTACTGATGCTACAATAACCAAACTTGCACAAGTGATTCATCTTTGGATGCTGAGATGAACGCATGCATCAGATGCAGCATCTGACCTACATTTTCCGCACGAGTGATTTTGCCTTAAATTTAAAAGCCAATATTGGGAACAGTGTAAGTGCTACATGTACCAAACTGTGCTACATGTACCAAACTGTGCTACATGTAACAAACTTGCATAATGGACGTATCTTTGATCAAACTTTCATAAAATGACATTGACCTACTTTTTCCGCTTGAGTGATTTTGTCTTTAAAAGCCGATATTGAGCGAAGTATAAGTGATACATGTGCAGAACTTGCATTGATTACGTATCTTTGATTAAACTTTCATAAAATAAATGTGTTTTGTAGCATCATATCCAACCCATCGTGCTACGTTTTTCGGTACATTTTTGGACATGATATTTTTCACACTCTTTGGTCATATTACATTGTTTAGATTGAGGATCACTGACGACGGTTCAGTACCCGAACCGTGTATGTTTGTTCCATGCTGTAAATTTATTTATTCTTAAATGATGCTATCTTATTTGAAGACGTTTAACATTTTAATTGTATTTTGCTGCCGCGAGGTCACTGCGTGGGATCGAAACGTATGGTGTTGTGATTCCTTATTGGTCTCGTCGGTTTATGTGTAGTCTTTTGTGTTTGATGTTTACATGTCGTGTGTCTCTTTTCAGTATCGTGCTGTACTCGTCTTTTGTGTTTTTGCATCGGGTGTTTTGGTGTTTTACTGTTGATGCTGCAGCGGGGTCTTGTTGGAGATCTCCTCCCTTCTTCTTATATAACTTTTTGGTATTTTCTCTTTTTCTAAATCAAACTTTACAAAACTGATGGGCCGTTGCAGTAGGGCAATGCTTACTGAATCAATCCACATCGTCCAGGTTTATGAAAAGTTCATAGTTTTTGCAAACACTTCAATAGTTTGTCGACAACAGAAAATCTTTCCTTTAGACGAACTCTTGAAGTGTTTGCAGAAACTATCGACTTTTCAGATATATAAACAATATTGACTTACTTATTAGGCATTGCCCTACTACAATGTCTCATCAATTTTGTGCAGTATCACTTAATTGATGAAAAAATCTAAAAAATCTCCAAAAGGAATCACAACATCATACGTTTCGATCCCACGCGGTGGAGGTGAGCTTCGTAATCAGTGATTACCTATGTTTTATTTTTATACTTGCAATTGTGATACTGTGTAAATGTCTAAATAGCACATATAAGATTTTGTTGAAGGGCGAGCGAAGCGAAGCAAGCCCAAAATTTATTTGGTGTGAGGCGAGCGAAGCGAGACTGAAAAATTTGGTCTTGTTGCTAGCAAATCAAGAAAAAGTTTAGATTTTGTACACATATGTGGGCCAGAATATCTATTTCTTAAAAAAAGAGGGTCAGATTATTTATTTACAACATTTTTCGGGTCAGAATATTTATTTCCGAGAACTGCCCCCATCAGGATTAAATGGTTGTCCCCTAAAGGACATAGCGACTTTCATGAATTGTTGATCTCTTTAAGGATTTCAGTGCTCTTTTTTGTATTTTAATGTTAATAAATTTCTTACAGTGGATGCGGAGAGGTGCAGAATAAGTACAATCGATCTCGACTGCCATATTTGTGAACTGAACGGTTTCCATCCAGTAAGGTATGCTATGTTTCTGTACAGTAATGACTAAGTTGAAGATGTCAAAGGGTTTTTTTCGAACAAGAGATGGAACTCTTTGACGATGCTCCGATTTGTCCGTTGGTCAAGTTGCAATTAATACCGAATACTATTTTACGGTACTAAATCGAAACTTTTGAATTTTTCCAAAGATGTGTCTATTAATTCTGAACTTGACATTGTACACTTCGTCATACTTGTGCGAATTCTTTCTAAACTTCTTTCGAAGATATTGATTCCTTGCTTTCATAAGCAGTCGTATTCTTAGATGCTAACAAGTTCAGTTGCCCTGTATGCCTGTCCTTCATGTTTGCACCATCTCTCACACGGGTATCCATCTTGTATTTTTTATTAAAATCCTTTACATCTTTACAATCACCGCAAACTATTTGTATCACTTGATCTTGGGTCTAAAGTTTTGTCACTGTAGCCTCTAGATCGTTCTTAGCTTTTTGTCTTGTGATTTCGAAATGCCGTATTTTGATATTCTGGGTTTCTACTGTATCTTCTAGCAGCTGTACTCTTCTTAAAAAATCGTTTCCATTAGATGATGTTTCTGATTTAATTCCTTCAACTCAGCACTATACGTCATCAGCAAGTGTTCAATTTTCTCCAAATCATTTGTTGCGTCAACGATAGAATTTATCTGTATAACATTATGAATAATTATACAAATTTGAATAATAACCCACCACATTCTGGCATGGTTTGTTCAGCTGTCTTTTCTGAACAAGTTTGAAATTTGTTGTGATTTAGGTCATGTACATGGTACAAAATGTTAAATTTGCAAGATAACAGAGTCAACATTGGTTACTGAAAGTTATCTAGTAAACTTGCAATCTGCACAAAAATGTGTAACGTTCATCATTGAAATGTTAGTTTAGTACACTTATGAACACGCATTTTTGGTTACCCAGTTTTCGTTGTTGTGACGAAGGTCAGGTATATCATTTCTACAAATGCAACAATAATGTAGGGTTGAAGAGTCCTCGTTTTCCCGCAATACGGTTTTTTTTTTATTCATATCTGATAGAAGAGTGAACAATAGAAAAATTCTTTAAAGTTCTGAACGGTCTACAAGGACATCTCGCGAAATTTTAATGAACTTCTGCTTAGGACAGAAATGACGTAGTAATGTTAAACTTCTTCAAATTCAATTGCATCATTTGAGGAGAGATAGATTTTCAGCATGGACCAGACATGCACGTTTCGGGTACTTAACCCTCGTCAGTGATCCTCAATCTAAACAATGTAATATAGCAAAAGAGTGTGAAAGTTCCTATGTCCAAAAATAATCCGAAAGACGTAGCAGGATGGGTGGGATATGATGCTACAGTACCCACGTTTTAGAAATTTCATGAAATATTGATAACAGAAATTTTGGAATGTGTTGAAGAAACGATCAACCGAAGTTGATCGAACTTGGCTACATGTGCCCTCGGGGATTCCTGGTCCACCAGCAGTTACTTTAAAACATCTGTCCTGTTTGAATATTACCAATTTCCCGGTCTCTCTTTCCACCCAAAAAAAGGAATGTATGAAATAAAACTTTCCATATATCTCAATTAAACATATTAGATGTACCCATCATGTATTCAGTCTCATAGTTGAGAATCATTCGCTGTGTATAAACATTTGCTACTTTCGCGGTCGGTCGCTTACCGCAACAGTTTTTCGGTGAGTGTAAATACTAAAGGCATAACTCAAAGGAATCGGAGATAAAAACCGCGAATCATTGTCCATGCAAAAAGCTTTCCCTTTATAAAACTGCAAAAGGAAGTACAAGCAAATGATTCTACTTATGCAGTATTTCGCTTCTACGTATGATAAAGAATAAATAATTAAATCATTAAATTTGCATAAAGACTGTAATTTATTCGAATGGTAAATGTCGACAAATCCATGTAAGTATGTCACAGACTTACAGTATACGCCACCCACAGAATGACGTTCTGGCCCATGTACGACTTTTGACTATTCCTTGTGACGGCGAAGAGTCGCTGGGTGGAGGGGGATCTTGAGAACGTACGTGTATAACGTCTCCTGCTTCCGCGTTTATAATGCCTATGATGGTTCCGGTGTGATAATTTCCAATTCCAGCGCTGTTAGCTAATCCTGTCGCGAAAGGTGTGCTATTCTTAACAATTTCAAAATATATCATAGCATGGAAATCCGTGATAGCTGTTGCCGAAAAATAGTAGACTCCAGATTCTGGAACTGTAAACATACCGCTGTGTTGATTGTAATTACCGCCAACGTTAGTGACGACGTAATCGTAGATAAATGTATGATGCGGTGACGGCGGTGGAAGGTCTTTACTCATGTAGGCATAAAATGCGTGGCCACTAGTAACATCAGTGTTGGCTGTGACCGACAAAAGTCGCTCTGTAATATTGAAAAAAAAAATGATTCGAATTTTAAAAGTTATAGCATAAATGCACATGAAAAGTCTATAGTATATAAAAATAATACGGTAGTGGTATATAGTAGTAAGAAAATTTCAAACCATTTTTATGCACCAGACACGTGTTCCGAATATTAAATTCTCATCAGTGATGCTTCCAGCCAAAGTGCTTTTCATAAGCAGCCAAAATTCATTTCACTAGAGTGCGCGGTTCCATATTTCCTGCAGGTTCGATTCAGTAGCATATCCAAATAAAATCTATGTTCAAAATACCATTGGAGGAATGGTGCTAAGATGTTTAATTTCGATGATATTTTTCGATGAAATGGCAAGTTTCCGAAATAGCAAAAAAATATATATGAGAAACAAATCTAACTGCATGCACATCATGAAAGCACCATTCAGGTGAAATCTTCCAAAAACCCAATATTAACCACTTCATATTCAGCTTGCGAAGCATGGATTATCTTTCTAATTCTATTTGTTCGTCGTATATGTATACGGATATGCCTTACTTAAGTACAGTAAAGCAGTGTGAAAAAATACCGAGTCATACAAAACTGAAAACCGCAGAAATGAATATAATAGAGTATCAACTAGGTCCATATTAACTTAAGAGCATTTTCATATCTTACTACCTAACTGCACATTTGAAATAATAGAATTTAAATTTCAAGAAATAATGAATATAATCTATTGTTTCGGCAATTGTCCGACGAAGTGGCATTTGTCCAGTACATTCTATAATAAAAATATCTGAAGTTTGTATCTCTAGATTTAATTAATGAGGGTGGTTTGTGTGAGTTTCTTACAGTAACTACAACAATTTGATTACAAAACCCTTGGATTTTTTTCATCATGAATTGCTCCATGCCTGCATTTTATATATAACTGTACTAAATGTGTCTCATCCACTAGTGATTCTTCTTCAGTGCCCTTTATAATCGCAAGCGACTCGATCATTGCTTGGAGTGCTGCTATTTAAGTATTTTAAATTATCTCGTAATTGAAGTGTAGCCTTTGTCGTACCTGATCGAATTCTATATAAACTTCTCACAGCTGATTTGTTTACTTGTGTTTCAAAATCAGTGGTATTTACAGCATTTGAAAATTCAAAACGTTCCGTATCTGTATCATTTTTTCCTCCTTTCTTGTTTCTTCTCACAAGGGTATCCATCTTGTATTGCTCATTTTGGGTTTTCGCCCCTTTGCAATCATTGCGCAGTCTATGTATCGCTTGTTCTTGTAATTGAAGTTTTGCCACTGTAGCCTCAAGATCGTTCTTTATTTTTTGTCCTGTGATTTCGAGGTGCCGTATTTTGATATCCTGTGTTTCTACTGTATCTTCTAACAGCTGTACTCTTTTTGTCAAATCTGTTTCCATTTGATAATACTTCCGATTTAATTTCTTCAACTCAGCACTATACGTCATCAGCAAGTGTTCAATTTCCTCCAAATCATTTGTTGCTCCAACGATAGTATTTGTCTGTATATCATTATGAATTAGTATAAAAGCTGGAATAAGAACCCTCCACATTCTTACCATTCTGACATAGAACATTCCGCTTTCTTATCTTTACAAGGTTGAACTTAAGGTAGTTGCCTTTTATGATTTGTAGTAGTACTAAAATGTTACGTAGTGCATCCACTACGATATTTCAGAAATTTGCTAAAGATTTTCTGTTAAATGTGTCTTTCGCATTGATGGCCTTCTTCGTAATTTCTTTCTACTTGTCTTTTGAGTTATGATGGCTGTTCCATTTACATTATATTACATTTTTGGAGCTCTTTACATAAATCACAGCGACTGAGTGTTTTCAATTTTTTTTTATGATAAGTAACGTTCGAAGACAAGATAAATTATGCCATAGAGAAGCTGTTCTTTGCGAGAAATTCATTTAACTTTATATTATAAAATCAATCTATTTTAATCTGTCGCTTCTTTCTATCTTTTCGTTGTGTTAAGGAAAAGCTGTTCTTTGTGAGAAATTAATGATCAATTATACTAGAAACTAGAAATTCTGTTAATTCTACCACTTCATGCCAACTTTTTATCAAGATATATAGTATCACACGTCTTCAAATTCACAGCATCACTCATTCTTGTCACACGTATGCCCTTTGCCGTGTGGGGCTCGTAAAAAACTCCCTGTGAGGGGGTTGACAGTAAGTGTTTAGAATATTTTCCCTGACATTTTCGCCATAGCACTTTCTATATAGTCATAACCTCGGATAGTGCATGTATTTTAAATATTGTTTTCATTTTTGTGCATGAACATCGACGGCGGTAGCGGCTAGCCAACAGGGGATGCTTACTCCTTCCGGGCACATGGTCCAACCTCTAGCTTGCTAGGGGTCCATCGATGCTCAATTTGGTGCTCTATTTTGAGTGCTGTTGAGATTATCGTCAGGATCTTCTTTAACTCATTTATGAACAGATAAATTTGCAGCATGAACCAGACATGGAAGTTTCCCTCAAGTGATCCTCAATCGAAACAATAAATAATTGTCAAAGACTGTGAAAGTTATGTCTAAAAGATATGATTTAATTATTCTTTGGAAAAACCATGCATTACCTCCTGGAGAGGACAATATATGGTTTAATAGGACAGTGGCCATCTAAAATCGACTTCTCCAAATCAAAATTTTGTTGTCATTTTCAGAGAGTTAATTATCGATGAGAAAATTAGTAATAAAAACTACTTCTCGTAAGTTCTCTTGGACATTGTAAAGTTTGCATAAATATCATCAAAACAGGTGATTTTGACAATTTCTCACAAAAAAGAGCATGATTATTGAATATTTTCATTTAAGATGACATCGAGCGGGATTGTGAACAACTTTTTCCTTTTTCGTGCACTTGAAGACGTGCAAGATGAATAATACATCAAAGTTTAAAAGTTGTTCAAAAGCCCGCTCGGTACTAACTATGAGGAAGTTTGTCGAAAATGTGCCCAAAAAATGTTGTTTTTCCCAGAAATTTGGCAAAATATATCAGTTCTGAAGACCAAATTGTGAGAAATTGAGAAAGGAATTTAAAGGTTATGTATCATTTAATAAGTAGCCTACATTGTAGAATAAATATTGGTACAAATTCATTACTTTACCCATCCTCCTACGTCTTTCGGTACATGTTTGGACATCACAATTTTCATACTCTTTGGCCATATTACATTGCTTAGATTCAGGATCACTGACGAGGGTTAAGTACGCGAAACGTGCATGTCTGGTCCATGCTGCAAATTCATCTGTTCTTAAATGTTGCTATTGAATTTGAAGACGTTTAACATTCATGACACTTTAAGATTTTGCCTTGAAAGGGGGCCACTTTACTCTTTAAACCATATATAGTCCTGTGTAGCTACTCACTCTTGAATAAATAAATGCCTGAAATCAAATGCTGGCAAGTCCTCATTTTGCTTCTTTCATAACTTGGGCGTGAAATGCAGTATTACTGATAAGGATTTGTTTTCCAAAAACATGTAATATGTCTGATACAAAGTAGTTCGTTTTCTTATTCCAGAGGTTTGCTCTCAGGTAGAGGCGAGGGGAAACTTCATTTAGGCGACATAAATTTAATTCTTAGTTTTACGGATCCGCCGAACCTAATTTTACCACAATTGAAAAAAAATAAAATGAACTTATTGTACATTTTTTTCTTCCGCTCTTATAAATTACTGGTTATCACTTTTCATTCTCACCTATTCTTTATTATGCAAGTGATTTAGAGAATTCGGCTTTGAAAACATGATAAACAAGCTGAATTAAGATCGTGGTCGTGGCACAAAACATGAAATGTTGAAATGTACTGATTTTTATTTTATTCTTATTCCCTCCTCCTACCTTATTTTGAAAAAAATAAAATCCGTAAAACTAAAAATTAAATTTCTGTCGCCTTATGACAATAGAATTAACGAATGAAATTGCTTCAGTAGTCATTTATAACGTTTCTTATTCATCAAATCATTCTAACCATAGCTACATAATGCGCCATTCACAGAATGACGTTCTGGCCCATGTACGACTTTTCACAATTCCCTTTGATGGATTAGAGTCGCTGAGTGGTGGAGGATCTTGAGAACGCACGTGGATTTCTGCGTTTATAATGCCTATAATGGTGCCTGTATGATAGTTTGTAATACTATAACTGTTAGCAGATCCCGTGGTGAACGGCTTGCTATTCTTTACAATTTCAAAGAAAATTAGAGCGTTAACATCTGTTGGATGTTGCCGAGAAATAGTAAACTCCAGACACGGGAACTGTAAATATGCCGCTGTCTTGATTGTAATCATTACCGATGTTAGTACATATGTAATGACGTAATCGTAAATAAAAGTATGATGTGGTGACGGTGGTGGTAGGTCTTCGCTTATGTACGCATAAAAAGCGTGGCCGCCGGCATTTGGTATCGTCGGTTCTGCAGTTAAGAAGAATTTCATTGAAATATGTTCTTCACTAGATGATAAATCGATAAACGATGAATGTCTGAATTCTTAATGTCATATTAATATTCACATGTACTTATAAGTGTATGTGTATGATTCATTTATAGCATTCTTAATTTTGCTATAAAACTTTTACCTGAGTGAATTGCAAAAGCCCTGTCAAATAACGCTTTTTCTTGATTTTCATACGCAGTTATATTACCATATGTTGAAGGCTTCATTTTGTCCAAATGCCCATCGCTTTGGTTTGTGCTTCCCTTCACAGTTGTGTCCACCTTGTATTGATGATTTTGAGCTGCTGATTCTATATTATCACGACGTAGTTTTTTCAATCAACTGTTTTTGTGCCAGAAGTTGTGTTACCGTAGCTTCTAGAGCGTTCCTTGTATGCTGTTCTTTTTCTTCGATGTGTCGTATTTTGATATCTTGAGCTTTAACTATGCCTTATAAATACCGAACTCTCATTGTCAAATCGGTCTCCATGTCACGATATTTCTGTTCTAAATTCTTCAGTTTACCATCATAAATAGTGAACAAACGTTTGACATTTCCTAAATCATTGGATGCGCAAACTGTGCCGAAAATTTGAAGAAATAAAAGAAATAACGCATTAGTTGGTAATGAAAAACTCCACATTTTGATATGAATCAATGTCTCCTCTTATCATGACAAGTTTAAAGCGTAACCTGTTTCTAATTATCTATGATTCCACGACCTGTTGGACTTGATTTGTCCTAATCTGAGTCCCAATGAATTAACAAGAGAGATTTGAAAAAAAATACTACGGTCATAATGTCTATTGACCTTTCCTTGAAGGGTCTTATCGGCAAGAATTGAGGTAGTATTTATAAAGATTAAAGCCAAGTATTTATCAGAAATAAAGAAAAATGATCTAGATCAAAACAGCCATGTCAAAGTCGTAATTCTGAATAAAAAACACTGATTCTCTTTCACTTTTTTTCTATATTTTGTTATTCTCAGATTCATTTCTGCTTGGAAAAATGGAACTTTTGCTTGAGAAGGATTCAACAAACATAATCACTGCAGGGAGCTTATAAATATGATATTTCAAAATTAAGATATTACAAAGTACGCTCCTATAATTACTGTATCTGCCATCCATAAAATGACGTAATGGCTCTCTTGCGACTGAGGACAACTTCACTTGATGGAACAGTGTCGTCGCGCGGAGGGCTACTTTGTGAACGTACGTTACGCCGCTAATGGTACCTGTGTTATACTCAGGGGGTATTGTAGCTATCTGAGAGTCCCATAGCGAAAGGAATGTGGTTTTTGACAATTTCAAGACAATAAAACAATCACGACCGTCTGTTATAGATGTTGACGAGAAATGGTACACACTGGATTCGGGAACGTTGTAAATTCCGCTGTATTCAAATCCATTAGCATCATTTAAGAAAATATTAATTTGCAACATGGACCAGACATGCATACTTCGGGGTACTTAACCCTCGTCAGTGATCCTCAACCTAAACAATAACGTAATTTGGTCAAAAAGGTGTGAAAGTATATATCGTGTCTAAAAATGTACCGAAAGACATAGCAGGATGGATGGGATATGATGTCACAGGACCCACCTTTTAAGAAATTTTTATAACAGAAATTTTCGAATGCGGTGAAGTTTTTTATACTTGGTTACATTTGCCCTTGGTGACTCCTGTCCACCAGCATTGACATTCACCTAGTGGTACAAATGCTAAGCGTCTTCAAATTCAATGACATCATTAAAGAACAGATCAGTTTGCAGCATGGAACAGACATGAACGTTTCGGGTACATAATCCTTGTCAGTGATTCTCAATCTTAGCAATTATATGTAACATATTGCCACAGAATGTGCAAGTATTATGTCACAAAATGTACAGAGAGACGTAGCATGATATTACGATGCTTATGTCGTAACAAAAACCGTTCAAACATTAATCGTTGTGTTTATCTCTCCAATTTATTCAATTGAATCACGAATTCTCTACATAAAACTGCATAGAAATTTAAATATGTTTCAGTTAACTGCTACGTTTACGTGAGAATTAAGGTGAATTGTTTCTTTATATAGTGCATATGTCTGGGAACTTAATGTAGCGCAGATTGAATTGGAGGGGAGATTGCACACGTAAAAATCCTCAAGATATAAGGTAATTGGCTCATGTCTCATGTATCATAGAAAATAAACGTTTTTTCTCTTTCATCTTCTATTCCTGTTTTTTTTTTATTTATCAATCAATTAATTAATTCATATATTCATTGATGATTAAGTTTTTTTACACATCCATTTCTCTCATTATTATTCTTAAATAGTAATCTGCTGGTCGCCTTTTGTTCCCTGATTCCTGAAAATTGATATACCATAATCAAAATTCATTTTTATTTTATTCAAAAATTTAGATCCTGGATTACACTCGGATAAATTCCAACTAAGTGTCTATCAGATAATATCTTTTCTTGCTTTTTGTGAACGGTTATATTATATCTTAATGTTCTAGTGTAAAATAAATCTACGAAATTATTGTAGGTTGTACCTCTAATTTGAAATGTTGCGTGATTACTGTATACAATGTTACAAGTCTTCAATACTCAGTTTCGATCGGTTTCGTCTGATTTGTATACGCCCGTCATTTGGTGGGACATATTATCTTTCGATGAAAATGTGTATACTTCAAGAAGAAAGAATGTTCTTTTACATATGTAACGGGTTTTTAAATTTTTTTGGTCGTATAATTGTGAAATTATGTGTATTGGGAAAGGGTGGGGTAATATGCACATGTGCATGTTAAGGTAAGGGCAAAGGATGGGGCATGGAACGCAATAACTTAAAAATGCGTAAACGGATTTTCATGATATTTGTACATTGTGGTCGAATTGTGGAGAGGAAGCCGACTTTGGATTTTCAGGCTCATCCGATTTGTTGTTACAGAGTTATGGGACTTAGATATTTTGGTGTTGTGAAAATAAATCCCCACGGGCGTATTTTGCTGCGTTAGCGTAGGCTTTATTTTCTATTTCAATAACAATTAAATCAAAATAAGACGTTCTAAAAAAATCAATCATATTTTCTCCCTGGCAGGCTACGTTTCTTCCTGAACCGCTCTTCAACTTCTTTTCATTTTCGATTTCCTCTATTTTAGTGTTCTCGGCAATAACTCGGCATCAGTCAAGGTGGTGGATATATTTTCCGTAATTGTCATTTTAATCGTTGCATCATAGCAAGTTTAACGTCAATATTTTTCCCGTCCAACACGCTGATTATACTCGTATGTTTCTAAGGGGGCTTTCATTCCTACGACGCAAGCCGTTTATGTGCCAGAAGCTAAATGTAAGTTTTCCAGCACAAATTGATAGCCAAATAGAAATAAAGTGTGGGACGGGCGAAACATTTTGATCTAGTTTTACTTGAGTGTAAATTAGTTTCATTTGGTTTTCTACCTTTTCTTCATCTGAATCTGAAAGTATCTCAATATATCAATTGAAGTTAAAATTTGATAAGCTGTAGTAAGTCGACCATTAGTTTTTCACTAAAAAGAATGAAACCATGGGTAAATGGCTGATGTCCCTTTTTGAAATCATACGTTCTTCGAGATCTCTGGGTAATCGGAAAAATGGGAGGGTTGTGCGCACGTAATCCAGGATAACCATACCTTCTGCTATTTCCGTGGCAGACGGCCGTCCTAAGTCGGCACCGGTTGCCCATTGGTCTCGTTGGTTTATGTGTAGTCCTTTGTGTTTGATGTTTCTGTGTTGTGCGTTGACGTTCCTTGTCCCTTGCGCGTCTCTTTTTGTGCTTGTCTGCTTTGTGTTTTTGCATTGGGTGTTTTGGGGTATTGCTGTGGGTGCTGCAACTTGGTGTTGTTGGAGATCCCCTCCTTTGTTTTCGTTCGTTCATTTTCTTTCATTTTTCTTTCATTTTTCGTTTATTTTATCATTTTTTTCCTTGGAAGAATACAAATCATCAATGGACTATGTTACGATACTTGAAAGAAATTAATTCATGATCCTTCAATCAGATCGATTCCCTAGTTATTTGATTATTTAGCTTTTCACCTGTAAAACAATTTGCATTAATTTTCCACTTTGGCTCATCGATATAAAAACGTCGCATCAGTAAATAACTAACCAATCGCGTAGGCGATGGCCATTTTATACCCCCACCCGCGGCGACTAGAATCATAATCATGGTATATCTAATTCACATTATAATTATGACAACACTGTAGTAATTACTGTCCTGATCACCAATGAAAAACGCCGTAGTCAGAAACACTCAAATAATAAAAGCGAGCATACTGAGAAAGGATGCTTTACATTTCACGAGATATCGGAAAGTTGCGGTTGTAAATTTCCCTAGTTCATGAGGAATTCTTAAGTGATGCACTTAATTAAGACATCGACTTATGCAAGATCATTGATAGACTAATAATACTGGACTTGATATTTGCTTATTACTTAAACTGGTTCGTTGACTTTATTGGGAGCTATTATTTATTTGGACGGAATTACGCAAAAGGATTCAGAAGTTTACGTAGGACTCTTAATATAGGAAAATACCCATTTTCAGTAAGTTATGATCGTGCATAGCATAGATATTTTTTTAAACATGACGGAAGCAGAAATTACAAAATATAACGATTTTTTCAGGGTAACAAAGAATATCTTGTTTCATGAATTCAATAGATAAATTGGTATTTTGTGTAGTTTATATATAACTCTTGGTATCATATACACGTAATAAAGATGAAGACGTATTTCTTGGCTAAAACAATAAAGCAATTATTGAAAAAAGAAATGTAAAAGCACGTATAAAAGACTAGATCCAAACATATTAAAAAACAAAAATTATATGGTGTTCTATGACAAAGGTTCTATAGGTATTTGGGTATTCGTTTTGTTGCTTGTTTGTCACTTTGTTTGTCGCTGCTTGGTTTTGCACGATGCCCATTTTTATCTCATTTATTTATTTATTTATTCATTTATTTATTTTAAATAGTCATTTATTTATTTTAAATATTCATTTATCTATTTTAAATATTCATTTATTTATTTTAAATATTCATTTATTTATTGAAATATTCATTTATTTATTGAAATATTCATTTATTTTATATTTTTGTTTTTTTGCAATCTCTGACATTTCCATTTTGTTTTGGTGGATCTGGAAGGTTTTACCTTTACAATTCTATATTTAGAAATATAGTCTGTGAATTTTTAAAGAGGCTGTCTGGCGAATTAGTATGGTTAGGGTTATGTAGATAGTAGCCAAAATTGAAATCATTATTCCACTTTCACGTGGAAGAAGTTAATTGAAATATTTCCTATGGAGTAAAGAATCGCAGAAAGGCGTGTTGTGTTTTTGATTCCAATATAACTTTTTAAAAACATTTTGTTTTATTCATTTCAGGTCAGAAAATGAGCACGTTTGGCAGTAAGATGTTAATAGGAATGCCTGCCGCTCCTATGACGCCTGTGACCACGCCCTTTGTGTCGGCTAGCGCGTTACATCAAACACAGAATCAGACAGACAGACTTACAGACATACCAAAGTGTCCTACATGGCTGGTACAGATGGAATGGAACGAAAACACAACACTTGATGACGTCAACGCAAAGATGATGTCGCGAAACATTCCGGGAATAATTTTTGTCGTTGTGCAGATGTTGTTAGGTCTCGTCGGGAACGGGGTCGTAATACTAGCATATTGGCTGAAATTCAAACGATCAAACTATAGAGTTTACGTGTTATTCCTTGCCTTTTTGGACCTAATGAACTGTGTATTCACCATGCCATTTGTGATAGTGTACTTAGTTTACCCTAAAAACTTCCCTTCTGACTTTATTTGTAAAGCGGGACATTTTATAGGATTTTTTGGAGGGTGCGCGTCTCCTTTTGTTTTGGTTCTCATTGCCATGGATAGATTCAGAAGGATTTGTCGACCGTTTAAAAAACAACTGACAGAAAAACAAACTCGTATCACGTGTGTAGTCATTCTGGTCATTACAGCCAGTGTCACGTGGTTTACACCTTTATTTTACGGAAACGAACGAGTACATACGGGAATAAATAACATTTACGAAGTCCGATGTTTCCGGTCTAAGAATCCTTTATTTTATTCCCTTTCGCAGTGGTACTACATCATTCTTACGTCATTATTTCTGATTGTCACGGTAATTCTATTTTTACTCTATTACCACATCATGAAAACTGTTCACCGTCGGTCGAGGTACTTCTCGAGCAAACAGAGGTCACCGATAGGTGGCGTTAGTAAAAGCATTCAGACGAAGAAGACTACAGTGACGTTTATGATAATCACGATCGTTTACGTGCTTAGCACTCTGGTCCACGATTCGCTTGCCATGATCCTCCACATGAAGGAGGACTTAGAGTGCATAATGAACTTTGAGGAAGGTGCAGTTTATTATACATTCTTCTGGACTGTCTTTCTTAACAATGTTTCAAATCCTATCATTTACGGAATTTCGGACGATCGTTTTTGTTCACTGGTCAAAAACTGGATGAAAGGACTTGGGTCGGCCGGAGCCGTGCCGTTTGATGGAACAAAACAATCCTCCACAGCATCAAAACTCAGCTTAAATGCAAAGAGCTCAGTAGAAGCTGTAAGGACATTATCGGCTCATACATGTACTAAACAAGAGAAACGTTGATTAAAGTTCTATTTTAAGATCCATTTATAATTGTAGTGAGAAAAAAATCATCAGTATTCCTTAGATTGTTCTAAGCTTTAAAATATATTAATTTGATATGATAGATATGTCTCATGTTGTATCGTTTATATTTATTTCATGTACAATTTTATTAATTCTTTTTTTGCTTTTTTCAACAATAATCGTGATAATTGCAATAAATTTTTATACATAATTCTTATTGTATTGATTATATGACAGCACATTGCGTTGTATTACAGAACTTACGACACTGTTTTTAGAAATCGAAAATCATTTGATTGACTAAGTGTGGCCATTGGAAAGTTAGAAGTTAAAAGCTCAAATTTCTACGAGCGATTGATTACCGAAAAACCAAGGAGGGAGCTCGACCGGGGAATTTGGTTAAAATTTTAAGCTCTGATATCCAATAATAATCGAAGTTTTGTGTTACAAATAGCTTTTTAACTATTTTCCTATGATATTTTCTAACGAACTTACGATGAGTTATAGTCTTACAAAGTAAAGTAAGCAAACTTCATATAACGAAGGTATCTCACCTTCAACAGAGCATTATGGAGATTTGAACAGACAGTTTCGTTTGACTTCAGAAAACCACAAACAGAGGAACATGCAAAAGAAACAACAAAAACGATCAATCATATGAAAAAAACAAAAGAAAACGAAATAGACTACTTAGTGAACTTCTAAAATTGATGAAAATATCATATTGAAATAAGAGGTCTATCTTAATACTTTAGTGCACCATATGAGCATTTAAACAAATGATGTATCATCAGTGATGCTCGTGGCAGAACGCGAAGAAATCCATACAGCGAATATATGAAAAGCGAAATCCTAAACAGTATTCATGACCTAATCTGTATGCCAAAGAGTCATGCTATGCTATAAGGGAGAAACTCCTTATTTTAACATTAATAATAAATTCAGTTACTGTATAAGAAAGTTACAAATAAATTTCAAGTCGACACAGAAGCAGTAAAAATAGATAAACGATATCCCCGGGGTCTTACACAGCCCACTAGCGGAGATTCCTACCCGGCGTGTACTGGAGGAGTGATTATCTACTTCCAACCTGCACCATATGCTTTGAGCTCGATATTGTGGTCGACGCTTTCTGAACTTCCCGAAGAAATTATCCTTTCTTTCCTGCATATGTTTTTACGAGTTCATGTATTGTTCTTTGTGTGTTATATGCTAGTCTTTCCCTTTAAGAGTTCCGAATCTCCTGATGATTTGTATAGTGGCTTTCTTAGTTTTTAAGAACACTTAAACATCTAATATCTAAGCCTTTATTTCCTTCTGTGTTTTATAGATGCGCTACCTATTTTCTCTCAGTTATTATTTTTCAGTTGAGTTTCTTACTCCATTTCGTTCGTCTTTACCAGGCACTTTATTTAATCTCTACTAGTGATTCACTTAAAATTGCTCTTAGATTAGAGAATGTTTTACTTCAGTATATATACATAACCAATGTAATTCCCTGAGATGGAAAGCGCTAACAATGCATTAAGTCTAAAGAAACATGCTGCTACGTTTGACTGTTCTTATCTGCAAACTGAACCCGCGGTGACCTGAATTTTTACCTAGAAAAACGCGATTTCAGAAAACAAAAAGACAACTGTGATGCACATTTATAGAATAAATGTTATATTTTGTGTATTGTTACGGGTATGCAATAATACGGAAGTGTTCCAACTCTATACCTTCCCGAAGAAAATTTCAAACCAATTTATTATGTACCAGACACGTGTTTTGGATATTTTAAAATCCTCACCAGTGATGCTTCCATCCAAAGTGATTTTTAGATACTGTCAAAATTCATTTTCACCAGCGCCCTCTAGTTATATGTTTTTCAAAACACAGCAAGTGCAACACACAGCAAATGCATTTATTGCATGATATGCGCTAACGCACATTTGCTGTATGTTACATACCCGTAACAAACACAAAAGATACTTATGCTCTATTTTGTTTTTTTTTCAGTTTTCATTGTTTTACATGTCCATAATGATTTTGAATTCTGATTACATAGGGTTTTGAATTCAACTTTATAATGCTTTAAGTGCTTCACTTAGCATTGGATTATTCGGTAAAAATAAGGCTATATATTTTGAGAATTTGACCAAAGCAATTTTGGGCGAATATTGAGCGAGTCCTTACCTCAAGACCAATACCCCGCGTTTATAAACATAAACAAAAACAAATGATTCGTTTAAGTACAAATAAACAAGGCACACAATAATAACGTAATGAATGTCCTAATATTCTCTTAATTGAATATCTTTTAATTACCATCTATTTTACATTAATAACCATTCATCACGTTCGTGATTTTAGTACTTACTAGAGATTGCGACATAGAGCATCTGGACATCGCTAACAATGCCTACGTCATCAGGAAGTGCCCGGAGAAACCGGACAGTATGTCATAAAATTGACAAAATAGCCAGTAATTGGACAATTAAAAAGTCGTAATCATTACAATTAAGCATAATTAATGTAGAGGGTACTAAAATGATGACGTTCATAAACTACATATGTACGTTTATAACTTTACAAAGCTCAATCTAAACATAAGGGCCAGCTCATGTCTTTGGTAAAATATTAACTTATAGTTGTAGATAACAAAAAAAAAAGAAGATTTTTTATGATGAAAAAGTAATTTCATTCAAAAATTAAGATTTGTATTGTTTCTTTCTAATTGCGACTGAAGTATCGATGCTATTTCTGACGGTAAAGTTTTTCTCCGATTCTTATGGATTAAATATTAAGAAAGTGTTATCTCAATCGTAAATTGAAGTACACTTACCAAACTTTTAATTGGTACCAAATGCTGTTTCATATATTTTTCTTTCAGCAAACTTATTATTAAAATTCTCCGTTGTTAAACATTTTTTTTTAATACACAAAGTCCCCATATTCAACCTTAAAGTACATATTCGTCTGTTAGAATATGACAATAAAAATTGTGCATACCATAGATTTTGACTCCATCAAAATAAAAATACCCCAGATACTGGTCATGTAAAAATTGAGAATGTCGCTTGCACATATTTGTTGTTTGCTCCGCTTTTCTCATGCATTTGTCAATGTAATGTCGTCATGTTCGGAAATGCATGATTTCAAGCTCAGGTAACATGATGTGAGAATTTATTACTATTTATCATATACATCAAGGATAGGAAAGAATGTTTTAACCCTATATATAAATTCCTCTCCTCTCAAACTAATTAGCAGAATTTAGATTATACATGTACAAAGTAAGAAAAGTTTGTCTTAATAATACTACGGAAGTGTTCCAACTCTATACCTTCATGAAGAAAATTTCAAACCAATTTTTCTGCACCAGACACGTGTTCGAATATCAAATTCTCATCAGTGATGCTTCCAGCGGAGCCACCAAAAACCAAAACTCATTTCAGTAGCGCCCTCTTTTATGTTTTGAATTTAGATTTGTACACTTACTTTACAGAGCGTGCGCGGCTCAAAATTTTCCTGTAGGGTCGATTCAGTAGGATATCCAAATAAGATATGTGCTCAAAATAGCATTGGAGGGATGGTGTTAAGATGTTAACCTCCTTTGATTTAGATGATAGCTTTGAATGGAATGACAAATGCAAAATGCAATATGCAAAATAATATGATGTCAAATCGATAAAGGGCATACGAAGCTTCGTTCTGGCGACAGAGCTGGAAAGAAGTAATTAATACACTTGTAAACATCAAGTCACGGGGAACGATTTTAACTGCTCCACACTGCAACAAGAAATAAGTGTTTATAATAATAATACGGAAGTGTTCCAACACTATACCTTTGATAATTTCTATTACTTCAGCTTTATTCTCAAGGAAAACAAAACATGGAGCCTAGCCCTGAAGTGTTATATTTAGCGTACAATATGTATAACTCGGTCAATGGAAATATTGTGCTATTATAAATGATCAATCACCCATTTCAATATTTTCGCTCTCTTTTCCTAAAAACCGCTACCGCTACTCCTAATGGGAAATACTTGTCTTCCATCGCATGACAAGCAGAGGTATTGGTATATGAATTACTGGTTATAGATAATTACTAGTTAGATATTACCGGAAAATGAATTGCTATTATTAAACATTTTGCAGGCATTAAATTTCCTTCCAAAAATCGTTCAAGATCATATATAGGTCATTCCAATCTCATGGAGTTTTTTTTTTGTCAACCTTCACTGAAAAAACCTGCTAACACGCTCTTGAAATCTTTAGAAAAAAAAACAGTACAACCAAAACATCACATTCATATTCCTTATTTGAAGCATCAATGCACAGTTGTATATTCCTGGCCAAGAATATAAGTTGCTTTTTAATATATCTATATCTTAGTGATATAGCTGTGTTTGAATCAAGAAGTACTAATTTTAAAGTTAGTTTGTTAAGTGGATAAAGTATTTGAAATATGCTTTCAGAAATCGTCGATTTTGTATATGCATATTGCGTTTTAATTTTGAAGACGGTACGGTACATCTTTGAACAGTAACCCAGAGCTCTTACAGACATAAAAAATTCGAACCATTTGCGATATGGCTTTCATTTTCGGGTGTTCACCTAGTTTGGGACAAGACCTTTCTTTGGATACCAAAATGTTTGACCGTGTCCAATGAGTACAAATGGTAAACGTCTTCAAATCTAATAGCATCGTTTAAGAGCAGATTGATTTTCAGCATGGACCAGACATGCACGTTTCGGGTACTTATAAACCTCGTCAGTGATCCTGAATCTAAACAATGTAATATTGCCAAAGAGTGTGAAAAATATCATGTACAAAATTTATCGAAAGACGTAGCAGGATGGGTGGGATATTCAAACAAAATCGCTCGATTCCCATGGTCGATGGTTCTGTCGGCAGATTCGTGACATTTATAAGTTTCCTGATATTTCATCTCTAGGGGTGGACAAGGAAATCTACTGAATAAAACTACCCCCACAAGATAATTAATGTATATCATCTTCAATATTATACCTTTACCTTGCCATCAAGAGCATCCTATTTGACTAGTGAGAGATAGTATATAAGATAATGTACAATTCCATTGCTCTGAAGTCGTACGGAGCGTAACAACCTACTGCGAAATTCGCCATCACAATCAGAAACCGAATGAGCATTGATGACTATCTCGTCGACAAACAGTAAGAAATTGTCAATATTGAAATATATGTTCTATAGCACCAATTTTGTTGTACTTGAATAGAAAGTACTCCTTTGGCAAAGACTTAAAGATTTTATTATTTAGCTTACTGTAAAGAAGCAAAAGTACATCCCCAATGGAAATGAGTTCTGGTGCATTAATGGAGAGAAAACATTCTCCTGTTTGCTATGACGACACCCGTACGTCTCTTGGGTCGTGCAGAAAAAGTCGTATCCGGTGAATTTGTTTTATTATTCGATCGGTGTTTTGGATGATTTCCTAAAATATCTTCCAACATGGAAGACAACGAAAAGTTGCAAAGTGTAATATTTTCATTGTATCTTCAATAAATTTGTTTGCAGTGTCAAAGTCAGTCGCTCACAAATGGAGTTAAAGAAGATCCTGACGATAATCTCAACAGCCCTCACAATAGAGCACCAACTTGAGCATCGACGGACCCCTAGCAAGCTAGAGGTGGGATCAGGTGCCCGGGAGGAGTAAGCATCCCCTGTTGGCTAGCCGCACCCGCTGTCGATGTTCACGCATGAAACTGAAAACAAACAAAAATGTACACTTGGTTCAGTAGATTTTCGGTTGTACAAAGCCGTTGTAGTTTGAACTTACTCTTGACTAGAGTATCAATTGTCAATATTAAAATATATGTCCGAATCTTTGGACTAGAGTATCAATTTTCAATATTAAAACATATGTCCGAGTATAAAATTTCAGTGCACCATATGCACATTTCAATGTCCAAATAATATAAAATTATGAAGAGAAAACGTATAAACTTGACCTAAGGTTTTTGCCAAAGAACCTTAGCACTGAGGACAGGGCTAAGCCATCAGGGAAATATCCCTTAGTTTTAGAAAATTGTCATTCAATTTTTTAAATGTATTTCATTTAAAGTGTCGAACCACTGCGAAAAGGGACGAACGATCATTCCCGGGATTTGAAAATAGCATAAGCAGGGGACGAAGAAATATCACTAGGTAGGGTATATAGGGAAATGTGTAATTCTGAATTACACATTTGCGAAGGCGAATAATGCTGGTGGGAAATGTGTAATTCTGAATTACACATTTGCGAAGGCGAATAATTCTGGTGGACCAAGAGACCCCGAGGGCACATGTAGCCAAGTACGATCAACTTTGGTTGATCGTCTGTCTCTTCAACGCATTTGAAATTTTCTGTTACAAAATTATTGAAATTTCTAAAACGTGGGTCCTGTAGCATCATATCCCACCCATTCTGCTACGTCTTTTGATACATTTTTGGACATAATAATTGTCATACTTTTTGGCCCTATTACATTGTTTAGACTGAGGATCACTGACGAGGGTTTAGTACCCGAAACGTGCATGTCTGGTCCATGCTGTTAATTTATCAGGTTTTAAATGATGCTAGTGAATTTAAAGACGTTTAACAGTTGAAGTCGTTAAAATGATCATATATTTGAAGTATGTAGAACATTTAAGGAAGGGATCTCCAACAACATCAGGCTGCAGCACCCAGAGCAAAATTCCAAAACACCAAATGCAAAAATCACAGAGCAGACACGCACAGAAAGAGACGCAAAAGGGACAAGGAACACCAACGCACAACATAGAAACATGAAACACAAAGGACCACATATAAACCAACAGGACCAATGGGCATCCGGTGCCGACTTTGGAAGGGTGCAGTGAAAAATCTAGAGGCACATCCCCCTGCAAACATGGCGGAAATTTTGTCATGTGAATAGTCCGACATCAAGAATTATCGCCGACTTTGGTATATGACAAATTGTCGTCAAAAGATAACACGAGATCTAGATATGAAGCAGAATTTATGCTTTCAATTCTAGTTCATACGGATAGAATTGCTTAGGTTATAAATTTGGATTAGAAGAAGTGCTCGTCATCAATATTTGTATGTAGAATTGAATCGAAGTGCTAGGTGCTTCTTTCCGCGAGAGAACAGGAAATAAAAATATCTGGCTTCATATTAGTATAGGAAAATCTCAGTAAGAAGTGGAGCACAATTGATTCCCATTGGGATTCCCTCAATTTGCCGTAAGACCATTCCTCCAAAATATGTTATCGTGAAGAAACTTACAATAAACTTAATTTGTTTACCTCTTCTTCCATGTATCTATTATAAGAATAAGAATTTTCCCTCCCAAAATAAGTGTTATTGTAACCTACAACAATGTACTTGAATTAACACCACAATTGTGCGTTCTTCGAGACCTCTGGGTAATCGGAAAAGTGGGAGGGTTGTGCGCACATGCGCATGTTTTGCATAGGGTGTTTTGCTGTTGGTGCTGTAACCGAATGTTGTTGAAAATCTCCTTTTTTCTGTCGTATTAATTTTGCGATTGCCATGTATCCTGGTGATTTAGTGAGATAAAGAAGATCCTGACGACAGTCTCAACAACACTCACAATAAAGCACGAAATTGAGCATCGACGGACCCCTAGCAAGCTAGAGGTGAGACCAGATGCCCGGGAGGAGTAAGCACCCCGTTTGGCTACCACACCCGCCGTTGTTCACGCACGAAAATGAAACAATATCTTTAAAACATGCACTGGCTGAGGTAATGTCTATCTAGAAAGTGCTATGGCTACCATGTCAGGAAAAAAGCATTTTACTGTCAAACCCCTCGCGGGAAAGAAATTCTTTAAGAAATTCTTCCTTTCAATTTAGAATGTGGAATCGTTGTAAGTAAAGTTTTTAAAAAATTGAATGATTTGATCGGAAAAAATAATTGAAATTTGCTAAATTCATGTGTTCAAAAAGTTCTTTTGAACATTTTAGTATACACATTTTGTTTATACTGCTTCTAGATTCAATTGTTTCACAGACTGAGTGCTTTTGAGTCTATTTCTTATTTCTGAAAGAATTATAGTTAAAATTTAAGAGGAGCATTTTGACGATCCAGTAATACAGCGTTGTTTGTATGGGGTTTGTGTATTTTTGGAATGCAGTTAATGCATGTAAGGTCATTCAAGTCTAATCTATAAGTGTCTGAGCTAAACTTTGGACAGAACTGATTTGTGATTTTCAATTATAGTCGGGGAGCTAGTGGGGCCCCCATGCACCCCCTGTTTGAGTGACAACAGCTTAGGAGCAAAAACTAAATGAAAAGTGTCGATTTTTATATATTTTTCAAGCATTTTTATTTCATTTCACGAATATTCATGAATATGCAAATTAATTCTTTTGCATATGATCACGTGATTAATAGTAAGACCTTTCCTCGTTATATTGATACCAGTTACAGATGGTTAGCTCAACATTTGGCCAAGATATGGCTATTTTACTTAACCAAGAGTGCTTTCGTGACTTTAGCAGGGGGTTGCCATGGAAGCGGTCGAAAAATACATAGCCTAAATGAGTTTATTTTGAGTACATCCTGAATACGGATTCTGTAGACCCTAAGGAACATTATGGTACCCGTGAAAAAAAATGTACTTAAGGGGGTTCATGGGGGTCCCCACTGGCTCCCCGACTAATCTAATCTTGAAAAAAAAGTTGTGGGAGAATAGGTAGACTAAAGAATTTTTTTAGTATAAAAGTACATAGTAATTCATTACCAAACGGAGTGCTGTTTTATAACTTTCGTTATCAAATGGACAATCAACAAATTAATTATCCATTATTTTTATGGTACAGTGACGTCCAGACAGTACAGTTATAATTTGTATTACCTATTTATGGTAATTTATCACCATAAAACTTGACATTGACCTCATCAGAACTACGGGTCAAAATAAATAAAACTGGAAAAGTAATATGGAGATCTCCAACATGATGACGCTGCAGTGACCACAGCGGAAACACTCTCACAAGACGAAAAAGGAGGAAAGGGGGGGGGGACACTAAACTACTATGTAAATTTGCAATAACAAATATTAGGTGTACCATGCCCATCTACACGAGTAGGTGCATTTTCATGAAAATCCATCCAATGTACTTGCATTAGACATATCATCCCAAACAAGAATATACTCCCCTGGAGTTTGCTTAACATTCTGATTTTTCCTGTTTTCATAAAGAAAATTGCAGAAGCATAGGCTGGTCCTCTGGCAAAAAAACAAAAACTTTCTAGATCCGTCCATGTTAACACATTCTACCATGAAACACAATGTTAGAACAGCAAGTATGTACAAATGCTGAATTTAGCGAGTTGCTTTCTGAGGTTGGTAAGTTCTTTTTAAAGTTTCAAATCTAGGGAAATCTGATCTTATAAGCTTGGAATGCAGGTATATCAGACTTTGGGAAATTAGATTCCATGAAAATGCACCCCTACGTATACATGGTAGGTATACATGTTATATACACAAACTGATTACACATGTCGGAATAGAATAATGCTGTATAGTCTTAATTTCAAACCTTTACATAGAAAGTGGTCACTAGCATTGTATATCACTATGTACTATGTGGTTCAAGTTAGGTCATAATTTTGGACCATGATGATGGTTAATACATAAACAGTTACTGATTTTGACCGCAGATTTAGTGGTGTAAACAGAACTTTTTATGGAGAAAACATAATGTAAATAGGCAATATAGATTGTGCATGTGGACGTCAATATCCCATAAAAATAATGGATAATTAATTTCTTGATGATCCGTAGGATAAAAGGTACAGACACCTCACCATAAAAATCAAGTGACAAACTGTTTGTCTGATGATGAAATACATGTACAGAGGCAAATATCAAAGGGGTAGGGCCATGAAGCCCCATATTGACCCTGACTTTGAACATTGTACCTTATAGAATTTTTAAATGTAATTTGACACTTCGATACGTTCTCTACAGAAAAACGAATCTATCTTTTGTAAACAATGCGCTTATCAATAGCTGAAAACACCAATATCAGCAATATTTCGCTAAATTGCTGCAAAGAATTCAATGTGGCTGCATGCATTAACGAAGATGAACAAATTATATGTGAAAGATTATATCTTTTTTCATCATAGTTAACGCATGCAGCCACATTGAATTCTTCCACAAAATCCAAATTCCCCAGCGATTTTCCCAATATTTTGTCAATAACATCAAAATGATGTCACTTCATGATGTCATGAAAGTCAAATCAAACTTTGTTTGGTGATATTTTTCTTTCAATTAAAAGTGGTAAACATTTGTGTATATGAAATTTATTTCTAGAGAAAAATGGAGAGCCGATTTAGGGGTCTCATGGCCCTATCCCTTTTGTGTTAAAATCTTTGGTACCACGTCCGATACGAATCACTACAGGCAAAAATTCTACGCGACTGTTCACATTTGATACTAGTAGCAGGTAATTATTAAAAACTGACACAAAGTACCAGTAATAAAAGGCTATTCATTGAAAGTGTTGTCTTCAAGCTTTCTAATAAGCCCTTACTCCGGCAACATTAGGTTCATAAGTTACTGTACACATACTGTGTCAGTATTCATACTTTCCATCATGATCATGTCCACACAATGGCTTTGTCACAAGAAAATGAGATATTCTAAAATATTATTTCACTCGCAATAATGAATCAGATAATGGCCAACATTAAAGTTGTATTTATTAGATCAAATCTCAATGTTTCCACCACAGACCTTTAACAAGAAAAAATAAACTCAATACTTCTGTCACATTATTGTCACATCTGAGCTTTATAGATCACCAAAACAATGTTTCATTCCTCTTTTGTGACAACTAAGCATCTTTCTACACTTTGCATGTAGACTGATATAAAATAAAAACAAAGTTAAGTTATCTCTCAAGTGACTTTTATCTTTTAACAAAATCCAGAGAATTTACATGTAGTCATGATAAGGTACATGTATATCTTTAATACAGTAATGAATATAACAATACAGATATAAATGTTATAACATTGTTCTATTTCTTCTTCTTCTTCTTCGGAGGTTCATCACCCTGGCTGTCTGCCTCCCTCTTAACTGGGTCAACACTGAAACCTGCAATCTGAAATGACATAAATACATACAACTGTCTTGTATTTGGCACTCTATCAATCAGTACAATATTTTATGATAAAATGACATTGATGTACTTTTCCTTGACGCTACTGAACATTACTAATAGATTTTGGAATTATTCAATGCTTGGCGTCGGGAAACTTGACTGGTCAATAAAAATATCCACAAAAATGCAATGGACTAACTATTTATGAGGGATACATGTATATTATTGTAGTAAAGTGGCTTGACCACCACTACTCCCCCACCTCACAAAAATGCAATAGACATCCTATTTAAGAGCATTATATTGTTGTAGTAAAGTGGCTTGACCAGGTCAGTCTTGATTTCACCTGGTCAACTCAGGTAATTAATTCAACTTCAAGGACATCAGCTTACTATAAATGCAGGAAATGAGAGTTGCACTATAACCTTCAGTGATTGACTTAGGAGGGATATGGAGGAAGCACTCACAGCCCCCACTTATGCCCCTGCAGTGACACAATTTTTCCCATAGTAGAATTTTTTTCCAAATCTACAAAAAATTGTCACTCAAACAAAGGGTGCTTGATCCATCACCGTCCTTTATTTACGATGCATCCATTATTCTACTTCTAAAATATGATTGTCTCATTTGCTTGATAGAGCAAGGATTTTTTATTTCCCTTAAAGCATACTACAATCCAAATGTCAGCCCCTCCCTCCCCCTATCTGTTCTATCAGTCACAACAATTTCTCGCGGATTCAATATATACTACACAGAGATAAAAGATGCAGTAAATAAAAATATCCACCTCACTTGTTGTTTACCTTACAATCATGTTGTCTTTAAATACTTGAAAATGAATCAATACCTCTCAAGTGTCTTCTTTTCACATACATGGGAATCCAAAACATATTTCTTGCAACAAGCCCCTATCTTATTCATTCCAAACTGCTACAAGTTTGTGCATGTACATGCCAAGTTTGATGAAGATCTGCCACATTTACAATTATAAATCTACAAACCTGAGGTTGGACTAGTTTGGTTTGTAGTTTCAGATGCTGAACGTTGGATTGGTCAATGCTGAGCTGGACAATGACTCGGTCAAACACTCGAAATATCACATCCCCACACATCTGGGTATGCTCCTGTAAATTACAATAATCGCTATACCTAAATTTTACGGTAAATAAGTTTTAAGGTGAAGGTTAAGAAGGTGACTCAAGTGTAAACTGTAGCATGAATGTAAATGTAACTGGGATGAAAACAGATTGCAGAGAAATTACAGAAAGAAAAAGTGTTTATGAAACACAAATGCCCCTATTGGTAGAATTGTAACCTTTATCGGAAAAGTAGGTCAATGTCAACATATGGACACAGGATAAAGACCATATTCCCTCGTATATCCGATTATGCACAAAAATGCTCAAATTTGCTTCTCATCAAATTCTGATTTATGAGAGAAAGGGTTACTCACCTGTGTGAAATTTACTTATCGGTGGCTCATAGACAAAAGTCGAGGTATTTATATCCATAAGTAAATTTCACACAGGTGAGTAACCCTGAGCGAAATAAAATGAAAGGCTATTCATCTCTGAAGCACATGTAGAAGTTTACATTCAACTGCTAAAACACTCACATGACAAAATCGTACATTTCTGTACAAGTAAAATAAAGATTTCTTCCCCTTACCTCTTCACTGAATGCGAAAGTAGGCCCGTCCTTCTGTTTGTCCCCTGGTAAATATAGTGTAGTCTCAAGGCCGTACTTAGGAATCAGGACCTGGAACGCATTCTTACGGACAAATAATATATAGCCCTCCTCATCAACTACTCTATTCTTGAAAAATATCTGAAACAAAAAATTAAAAAAAAAAGAGAGAATGAGAAAATTATCCACTATATCCTCATATTTCTTTTTTCAAATAAAATAAAAGACAGATGAGAAAGAAATCTATTGGAAAACTTAAAAGCCTACTTCATGCCATTCACAGTAAATATTAGTCAGATTTATCAACTTTATTGAATTTTCTACTCCAAAGAAAAGTACTTTGTCTTATTTCTGTGAAAGTCTTGAGCTTAACAAACACCAAGATTTCTTCAGAGATCTGAGCTACACTTAATCTTTGCATTGTACACTTACATGAGTATGAAGGTTGACAGAGGCTCTACCAGCGTACTGAGCCATCTTATGACGGTAGTTCAAATTATTGCACACAGTCTGTACGAAAAAGAAACAAATTTATGATATTTTAAAATTTTCAAATGCACTGTTGAAATGCAAAATTTGAATTCATGGAAGTTTTTTCCAAATAACAAAGTTACAGATTTTACAAAAGTATCAGCATAAAACTGCCACTACCTTGATGCCATAAATCTGGCAAAATTTAGACACTCACTTAACACATGGCAAAACATAGGTAATCACAGATTACGAAGCTCACCTTGTGGCAGCCAAATTCAATTCAATCATATTTCCTAGTACATGTATATTGGCTTTTAAAGGCAAAATCATTCAAGTGGAAAAAGTCATTTGATCAAAGATATATCCAATATGCAAGTTTGGTACATGTAGCACTTATACTTTGCTCAATATTGACCTTTAAAGGCAAAATCATTCAAGCAGAAAAAGTAGGTCAAGGTCATTTTTATGAAAGTTTGATCAAAGATACATCCAATATGCAAGTTTGGTACATGAAGCACTTATACTTTGCTCAATATTGGCTTTTAAAGGCAAAATCACTCAAGCAGAAAAAGTAGGTCAAGGTCATTTTATGAAAGTTTGATCAAAGATACATCTAATGTGCAAGTTTGGAACATGTAGCACTTATACTTTGCTCAATATTGGCTTTTAAAAGCAAAATCACTCAAGTGGAAAAAGTAGGTCAGATGCTGCATCTGATGCATGGGTCCATCTCGACATCCAAAGATGAATCACTTGTGCAAGTTTGGTTACTGTAGCATTAGTACTTTGTCAGATACTGAGCTACCCCAAACTTCTTAACCAAGTCACTCAAGCGGAAAATGTAGGTCAGATGCTGCATCCGATGCATGGGTTCACCTCAGCATCCAAAGATGAATCACTTGTGCAAGTTTGGTTAATGTCGCATCAGTACTTTGTCAGATACTGAGCTACCCCATACTTCTTAACCAAGCCACTCTGAGCTACCCCAAACTTCTTAACCAAGTCACTCAAGTGGAAAATGTAGGTCAGATGCAGCATCCGATGCATGGGTTCACCTCAGCATCCAAAGATGAATCACTTGAGCAAGTTTGGTTATTGTAGCATCAGAATTTTGCCAAATACTGAGCTACTCTAAACTTCTTAACTGGACGCGGACACGGACACGGACGCGCGGGGGTATAGCATAAGCTCACTCAACTTTGTCGAGGTAAGCTAAAAACAACCTTCTTAACAGTGGAAATTGAATCTTGATAAATAAACAAAGTCATTTTATAACAAGTACCTGTGTTTTCCGTTTGTCAGTAAGTTCTGGGTATGAGCTGTCGGCACCGATACAAACAGCAAGTAATCTATGAACGATGATGTCAGAGTACCTGTAAAGTCACATGTACCGGTAAAATTGAGGGTAAGACACCACCAAAACTTATCATACATGTATTATTAGCAAATACATGTAGTTAAACATATCATGCATGTACATGTAGAATTCAATCAAAGTCACTAACATGAAGAACATTGTTGCATCAACTACAGTAGACAAACACAGAGTCAAATTGATTAAAATAAGCTCAAGAATTTGATATAGAGTAAAAATCGGTAGAAAAAAATAGCTAAAATGTGCACAAGCATCTTAAAGTTGGCTAAAACCTTACAGATAACAGTCGTGACACAACTGATTATTTACCTTCTAATGGGAGATGTAAAGTGTGTGTAAATATCAGCGGCGAGACCATAATGTTTGTACTCCGACTGGGGCAGCATGCCGCTACAGAAATAAACCGCCTGCATCATACATCGAGTGGCCATGATACGTAACATGGTGTTAAAGTAAGGGTCGCCCGGTATAACGGCACTCTCTAAGCTGTCTGCTAGAGCCTTACCACATGATACGTCTATCTTAAAGCCCTGTAGAATTCATTTGTAAATCTTACCAATATAATCATACCATATCTCTTTACAAAATAATAATGAATAAAACATGTACTAACATTAATTTTATACTTTTGATTCAACAAAGCCATACTTTTTACCTGTGAAGTGATGTACACATATTTGTCAAGTCTTGAATACAATCACTTCTCAATAACCAAGGTAAGTTAATTGTTTGTTCCTTCCTTTTGAAAAGTATACATATATGTGTAACTTTAGTACTCTTAACCATATACATGTACCATGTCAATGTTCAAAAGAGAGCAAGACAAATACAATATCAGAACTCCTCCTTCTTTTGTACATTTTTAAAATAATTAAACAGAGCAGCCAATTTGGAACTGTAGTTTACCTTAGATTCTGCAGCTTTAATGAGAGGATCAAAGTTAGAGTGAGGAGGGGATGGATGTCTCCTGAGACAGGCACAGTCTGGGAACTCCTCTAGAGTTTTCTGTGCTGTGGATACATTGGCTAACAACATGAACTCCTCAACCATGGAATTTGTATCTCTGTAAAACAGAAGTCAAAAAAATGAACAATTCTGAAATATGAGAATGTTTTCATTTCACAAATGTCTGACATTGCACCAGTGCTGGCAGACTTTTATTATGATGTCATAATCAGTGTTTTGATGCTTCATTTAAGAAATGACTGTTTTACTTTTGGTGTTCATGGATGTATAATTCTGGTTGGTCACGTGCAAATTCCATGAATCGCGAAGCGATTCTCGGAAAATTTGCACATGTCCAACCAGAATTATACAACCATGAACACCAAAAGTAAGACAGTCATTACTTACATGTATATTTACATTTATTCTAATTATCAGTCATTTTTATTTGCATGCACATCGCACATTTTGCCAGTAACAGCGTTAAATGTACATGGGTATTTTAATGTTTGTAAATTCTCCCTACATGCAAAACTTGAATGTGACGTCACAATAGCAACCTAAGTTATTGGAATATAATTCTAGTTGCCTAATGGGTGTTTAACATGGGGAAACTACTAGTAATGCAAATATTTGAAAGTGGCTTCATAATGGATAAGTCTGCCAACAAGTGTATTGATGTCCTGTATTTTAAATAAATCTTTATGCATAAATTATCTCTTTTTAAGCCCATGAGGTTTTCATAATAGACATTATCTTAATATGTGGGAAGTTGGATGACCTAATGCTAGGTTTACACTTAGCTACTATCTCCATGATGTCTACTATTTGAGTCATGTGGATTGGGAGAGATCTTGATTAGCGTGGGAAATTGTGACAGAACACAACAAAGGGCAATAGGTCATCGTGATAATCGTAATGGAATATAATGAAGCGGGAAGCTACACGATATCTCTCAATCATGGACATCGTAGGGCATTGTGTCTATGTGTAGACCTAGAATAAGATGGAGTTAAAATCATGTACTACATGTAAGTTTGCTTATTCCAACCTGATCTGTTTGGTCTCTACATCTATAGGATCATGTGTCTCGCTGTCAATGTTAAATCTGATCTCTGGAGAAGCCAATGTCAATGCTCTGTGGAGAGATACATAACATAAATGTATATCAGAGTGATCTTTAAATCTCAATAGAACTTCATCAATTACAGCTTTATTACATGTAAATGACTTGCATGTACTAGTAGAAATTTACAGTTCTGCAACAAAATGAACTTTTACAAAATTGAAGTGTTTACGATTTAATGTAGATATGAAGTTAATGTGTGACTGAGGATCAAGGGACCTCCCTTATTTTCTTACACTTACACACAACAATCCCATAACATTAGCTAAATAATTATTTATTGCTTAAAATATGTTTATCCTCTCTAGAAAAGCTACATGTACATGTATATATCAAGCTATCTGTGCAATTCAAAGAGTAAAGTAGATACCCATTATCAATTCTCCATCGTTTGAGAATCTTGGCTATTTTACTGAGGTTACATAAACTTCTGGTGATTGCGTCGTTCATCTTGGTATCATGTATCAGAAGTGACAAGTATAAGTATTTACCCGTTATCTATCCTCCGTCGTTTGAGAATCTTGGCTATTTTATTGAGGTTACGTAAACTTCTGGTGATAGCGTCCTTCATCTTGACATCGTCTATCCTCATCTGAGCTTCAGCATAAGTTAAAGCTGCCTGATAGAAAACAAAAATACATGATGATAAATACATGTATCTTATTCTAAGCTGATTGAATAAAACATTCAAAAGTGCAAAGACTTAAAATAAGACAAAAATGACATCAACATAAGGAACGCATGTGTCATCTCTGAAATGTAGCGAGACTTAAGGATCATAATGGGATGTGAAACTTGAGTGTTACAAGCAGATGGATGGATGGACAGAATGATGGATGGACAGACAAAATGATCCTTAAGTGACACTATATTCACAGGCCAAAAAAAGTTATTTGCTCTATTTTTTAATACACAAGCGTAAAGTGACACATACACATATATTTCCATTGCAGAGGAATCCCCATGTTAAGCGCCCGTTAGGCAAACGGATTTATTAACTATAATTCTGGTTGCCTACTATGACGTCACGCTTTAGATTTGAAAGTACGGAGAATTTACCAACGTTCAGATACTTTTGACGTTATGTCATGCAAAAGGCTCATTATTAATGCTAAATGGGTAGTCTGATATTTAGTACAAATGGAAATATAAGTAATGACTGTCTTACTTTGGGTGTTCATGGTAGTATAATTCTGGTTGGACACGTGCAAATTTTCCGAAAATCGCTTCGCGATTTACGGAATTTGCACGTGACCAACCAGAATTATACTACCATGAACACCCAAAGTAAGACAGTCATTTCTTAAGTATCTTAAACAAAATTTCATTCTTACAATGTTACAACACACAATTGTCTTTGATGATAAATTCAATAATTTTGTTTTTTTTTCTCAGTATCATTATACTTACCCTTGATTTGATTATACTTTTATGATACTTGGTGTGGACAATATCTGCCTCATGTGTCATTTCCCATATTACAGAAAATGCAAACCTTAAAATAATTGTATTAATAGAAAACTGAGCATTGAGTAAGTAAAATAAACATGTACATAAAAAGAATAGGTCACATATCTTGACAGAACACAAACAAATTATTCTTAATTTTTAAATACGAAATTCATTTTGATCTCACATTGAATGTTTTTATAAGATAATCTATGAAGTGTTCCAAGATTCTACTTTATGGGCAACTAGAAATTGTATAAATATCATTATAAATGACTAATTTCTCTTAGATTGCCTGACAACCTGAACTTTATGTGAATTTCAAACACTGACTACCTTTCGACATCTGCTCTAAGGGAACATAGGTTTGAGCTCAGTAATTCTGGTACCATGTCTATCCTCTGAAAAATGTTCAAACATAGTATTGAAATTGACAAATATACATCAAGCACACTTAAAATAAATTGGAAAAATATTAATTCACACCGCAAGAAAATGTACCTCTAAAATACATGAACATATAAAATTTGTGTTATCTTTACATGTAATTAAATATTGACATGTAAATCCTCACCCTGTCTGTAAGATATACTGTAGTTCCCCTGTTAGCTGCCTCTTTGTCCATAGCGTTCCCAGGACGGATAAAATGTGACACGTCTGCTATATGCACTCCCACCTAAGAAAGGAGGATATGTAAATCATACGATAGGATTACACCTTACCAAGGTGATTTCAAACGAAACGAGTTACATATGTGTAAATTATATAGAGTGATGTACATGTAAACAGATTATTAAATCATACAAAATTCAAGGTTTTGTATCAATTTAGATTGAAATCTTAGACTGTCAATCACATGTACATGAACAGGTGAAATCTTTAAATCACAGATATCTAACCTCTAAGTTTCCGTTTGGTAAGTCTCGACAATGTAACGCATCATCAATATCCGTACATCCCGGTGGATCCACACTACATATGTCTATGTCTCTCAGATCTACTCGGTGCTTTCTGTCCTAAATATGAATAAGAAAAATATTTACATGTAGGCGTCTTCCATTCTAAATAATCTTTGTCACTATTATATTTTTTCTTTTTCGCATAAAAGTTTACATGTAGCATGCACGTAAAGACCTGGCATATGACATTATGGGAAAACTTCAAGCTTCCTAAATCTGAGAAATTCTAAATTCAACCAATTTCTAAAAACACTTCAAAGTTCGTAAATAAAAAGCTAAATGAATTACATGTATTTCTTTTTTTCTTTATCATGGCAAAGTTTAATGGCATGATGAGTTTAACTGTATATCAACAAAAATACTTCATTCATTCTACTTTTGTCCTCCATAATACATGTAAACCTACCTCTTCCGTTATAACCCATGGCATCTTGGGAAGGAAGCTGAGTACGGCTTCGGAGAATCCTGTATGAGGCACGTCATGTTCTAATAATAGAACTTCGTTCTCCGTAGCTTTGTCACCGACATTACCAAGCTTTCTAACAAAATGACCCTGAAAGTGTTAGTGAAAATATACATTAAATAGAAGGTAAAATTGTACTTGATTTCCTCTATTTGGTGTGGGTTTGGAATTCCATTAATATAGGCAACTTTATTTATAACAAAAAAAGGGAGAAAGAAGTGTCTGTGTGCAATGTATGTCCCAACTCAAAAATATAAATACTTAGGTACATATTAATCATGTTAATGAAAATATATACATTAAATAGAAGGTAAAATTGTACCGAAGATTTCCTCTATTTGGTGAGGGTTTGGAATTCAAATAATATTTCACTAGGCAATTTTATCTACATGTATAACAAAAGGGAGTCTCTGTGCAATGAATGTCCCAACTCAAAAATATAAATACTTAGGTATATTAACGAAAATTTGATTAACTTCTCATAATTTTAAACAACATTACAGTTCTTCGTATAAATACAACAATTTACCCTTCCGATTTTGGGGAAAAAAATGCAAAATGTTGTGATGTCACAATGCTTTGACCTCGGACAAACAAACTTCGAACCTCGATCAAACATCGAAATTGCATTGTGATGTCATGGAATTTCTTAAATTTTTCTCGTGTTCGGAAGGGTAAATTTGCCAGTGCCCTCATCTTTCAATGTCAGTATGCTACTCTTTTTACAGAAGTCGAACAGTGATAATCTGTTTACCTGGGGATACCTAGAATTCCTTGGCCAGTTATCTATAGCCACAACTATACGCTGTCCCATCAGATCCTTGGCCTGTCGTGTTTCTATACGGATTTTAGGAATTCTTTTCTCAGCAGTTATTACAAGATGCCTGGTGCTCTGTAAAGTATGGGAAATTCTACTTCATATCCAAACTCTGTAATCAGCAAGAAACTTTAACACGTTCAAAGTTCAAAACAAGGCAAATTTAGTGTACAACACATGCCCAAACACTCAGTCCTTATTGCAGATGCTCTTTAAGAGGGAGTTTCCCTCTTTTGGACCTCATCTCCCTCCTGAAATTTTAAAAATCTCCCTCCTTGAAGACACACTCCTCTTTTGGGCCACATCTCCCACTTATCATTTTTCTCATGGAAAAAGAGTAAATTAAAATAAATATTTCAATGAAAATACATTGCTGTCAGCAATGTGTCCACTAAGTACAATGATAAAATGTGTATGTATCATATTGAAGACATTGTTTATACATTTTCTTAGACTTGCAATATTGGCATTCAATGAAATGGTTTGAAAGATATTTATAATGTGTGTTTGGAAAACTGGTTCACATGTAATCTCCCTCTTTTTCAGCTGTCAGGGAGGGAAATCCTCCTCTTTTTCAGCTGTCAGGGAGGGAAATCTCCCTCTTTTTCAGCTGTCTGGGAGGGAAATCTCCCTCTTTTTCAGCTGTCTGGGAGGGAAATCTTCCTCTTTTTCAGCTGTCAGGGAGGGAAATCTTCCTCTTTTTCAGCTGTCAGGGAGGGAAATCTTCCTCTTTTTCAGCTGTCAGGGAGGAAAATCTTCCTCTTTTTCAGCTGTCAGGGAGGGAAGTCTCCCTCTTTTTCAGCTGTCAGGGAGGGAAGTCTCCCTCTTTTTCAGCTATCTGGGAGGGAAATATTCCTCTTTTTCAGCTGTCAGGGAGGGAAATCTTCCTGTGTTCAGCTGTCAGGGAGGGAAATCTTCCTCTTTTTCAGCATGTCAAGGAGGAAAATCTTCCTCCTTTTCAGCTGTCAGCGAGGGAAATCTCCCTCTTTTTCAGCTATAAGGGAGGGAAATCTTCCTCTTTTTCAGCTGTCAGGGAGGAAAATCTTCCTATTTTGAGAATTTCAAAATTGACAGGTATGGTATTCTAATGTAGAGATCAAAGTAAAATTAAAATAAACAGTTCTGACCTCCTTCATGGCGCTGGGTTGTAACATTCCACAATACTGTCTCCAGTTACGCTTGATGATTCCAACAACTTTACCTGTAGGCCGTCTCAAGTCATGTGGAACTCGGTTACGCTTCACTGCCTTGTCCTGAAAGAATTCAAAATCTACATGTAACTTATAAACATTTACATGAAAAAATGTTACTGGACCATACATACATGTATAGAAGTCTAATTAAAAGTTTAATACTCATGGCCCTACCCGTCTTTACAATGGTATAGAAAAATGACCCACTTGAATTATCTGTCTATTAAAGGAGCTGTTAAGATAAGGGCCGTATTTAGCCCTGAATCTCGTGACTTATTTCTTGCGCATGGCGACTGGTATACAAAAAAACATGAATCATTATTGAAATATAATGTATTTGCAGAACTTCTACATGTTTTACATTATTTCGAGGAACTCTTAAGGTTGTAAAATTAAGGTCGAAAGAGGTAGGGGTGCTCGGATAGAAAATCCGATAATATCGACAAAAAACGTATACATTTTTGAATATTTTGTCTAAAATGGATAAATATAAGCTAAAAGACATCAAATATGTCTACATTGTGTATCAGTAATAGATTTCGAACGTTCTACCTCCTTTAATCGGTAAATAATGAAATCCGGAACTTAAAATACGGTCTTATTCTTCATTCAATGGCTACAATGTAAGCCTTTTAGCGCGAAATACACATTGACGGAGAAATGAACACCACTCTTGCTTACTCCGTTCCTAATTCCTTTATCTTTCATTCAAATATATTGAGTAAACAATGTTTGATGGATTTAAGAGGAAAAATAGTCAAATGTGCAATATTTAATGGTCAAAAAGATCGATTCTTAAAAAAAGCACCCCCCTTTCCATTTTTAGTTTTTCGTCTCTGGGTTAGTGTTCCCCCCGGAGATACAGAACCCCACTTTGCCAAAAAATTTGTATCATGGATACACATCTCCAGTAAAAGTGGCTTTCTGTATATCCGAGGGGAACAATGTTCAATAAAACATTTCCGTTTTCTATTGATTTTCATGAGAAAAAGATAAGTTTTGACCCCAAAATTAGCAATATTATGCAAAACAGATAAAAAATAACTTCATAGTCTGATGGGATGCCGTATAGGTATACATTTTACCAAAAAAGGTTCTTGAAATTTCAACTTTTAAAATTCCACTTTTCAGGGCTAATTTTACGCCTTATCTTAACAGCTCCTTCTTCATGTAAGTATTTGTTCCACAAATCCAGTACTTTTATTAGTTTTCAATAGAATGAATTGTTTAAAAGTTTGGTATGATACATTTGTACATGTACATTAAGACATGTACATATATTTGAATGATTGCATCTTTTCTGGTAAAGTTATAGCCATTTATGTGACTATCAGACATAAGATCAGACATATTGACAGACAAACAGAAACCAAAGAGATTGATCCTTATATATCACACATGCATTGCAGGCAATATGAAAATATGTACCTAAAAGATTACATGTTTTTTCATCATGACAATCGACACTGTAGATATAAGGGACCTACAGATACTTGTAGAATATTCTCTACTAACCTCTACATCCAAGTTCTCTGTGAACAGATACTTGTAGAATATTCTTTACTAACCTCTACGTCCAAGTTTTCATCATCGGCTTTTTCCTCTGTCTCTTCCAGAACAAGGGAAGAAGGACAACTCCATTCTGCTTCTGGTAATAGCTCTATGGCCACTATGTCACTGTTAACGGCTCGATTCAAATTCTTATGTCCTTGGATGAAGATCTGCAAAGAAAGGAAAACAGACATCATATCATATTCAAGGCCGAAAAGTATGATGTCACAAAATATAATTACACATATATGATATATACCTATTGCACTCGAATAAATATGTATATCACAACTGTTTGGACCTTGTAAAGATCATCAGGCTGAGATACAAGTTGTTTAGAGTACTACTTGATCTTATCAAGGGTAACAACTACATACAAGACTAAGAAAATAAGCTCAATTGTGCTTTTGCAAAAAACTTGCACAGGTAATCTTGAAATAGGTGAAAATATGTAACTGACAATAAAGCATATCTTATGTTGTAGATTGGATAATAAAAGTATAAAGTTTCACATGTGGAATTGATGAATAAAACAGTAATTCTAACATGACTTGAGATTTTCTCCCTTTATGTTCTATAGAACTCGCCTGGTGTAAAATCTCCAACAAACTTCAAGTTCGCTAAGCTCCACCCATGCACGTGCTATAGAGCTCGTGCAGAACAATATTAGAATAGAAATAACAACTACATGTAGCTAGCTGTGCTTCGCGGCTTGGTGATAATTTTATTGGTTCATGCGACTCGGGACAACAAACCACGGCTAGCTAGTTGTTATTTCTTAAATAATGTGCCGTAAACGTAGAAATTTTCATAAGGAGGTAACTTTCGTGTATTTCATGAATCCATTGAATTTGCGAAAAATTCCCGCACGCAAAAATAACTCTGCTGTATTCTTACAATGGAAGATATGTTTATATCACAAATATTTCCCCCGAGCGTGACGTCTTGATATCATAATCCCGAAAATTTCCCCCAGTGAAAAATAATCACGTTTACTGTAGTTAAGATGTATAACATAACTATACCATTCTATCCTGATCATGTACGCCTACTTCTGCCTCCAGGTAGTTCTCTCTACTAGCCATGTAATTACCCTGTAGATATTTACCGGTTTTTAGTCCTTTCTGTATGGTCGATAACGGCAGGTGCTCCGGAAACTGCATCTTATCCCCAACATACTGTATCAAATACATTTATATATCACTAAATTTCAGTATGTAAACACTCTTTTCAATGGTTAAAAAGTAAACTTGATACATGTATTTCTTTCAACATAAACCAGCAGTATGTACACATACATGTACATGCTTAGCAACATCAAATAATTTCAAAAGCTGCAAATAAAAGTTCTTAAGCTAAGGAATGAATGATTCCTTCACTCATAGAAAATAGTTTGGAATGTCAAAATGTAACTTTTATTTAATATAAAATATGTTGACTACACATGAGGATCGGAATGCAATTTGTGTGAATCTTATACCTGTTATAAAAACATTACCTTTTGAATCTTGATACAAAATAAAATGCATATACATGTAGCTTAAGGATGAATGCAGTATTACATATATATATACATGTATGTATGTAGAGAATAGAGAGGTTTAGTTAAAACTTGCACTTCTGGCGTAATCACTTCCTGTGATCTTTGATCAAATGACGTCATGACATGATGTATAGCTTCACGTTATGGATATGTAAACAGCGTTCTACACTTATCAATGATCAAACTCCCAGTTTTCACCATTGTAAAGCATGTTCAGGATTTTAACTTTCATTACATCAATGTTTTATTAATTTCGATGTACATTTCTCGCAGATTAAGCTGATTGAAAATAAGCAAGTTACACTTACACCTTACTTCATGTACATGCACATAGCTATACCTAGACCTAAACCAGTTCATGCGTTGTATAACTAAACGACATCTTCGGATTATGACGTCAAATGACCTCATGTACATGTATGTCATTCCCACAGATTGAAAGCTCTTGTAACTAAACCTCTCTAGTTAGAAGTGAATGAAATGACAACTCTCACCAGTTTGGCACCGGCACTTGATAATCTGTCCACTAAATCTCCACAGTTCACTAGACCCTCTACATACTCATGGACTGTAAACAAATTTATACCTCTTCATAACATAGCTCAATTAGGAATTTGTAGATTCAATACCTCCCACACTATCACTCATGAAGAGTAAACAAATACATGTATACAGTTGGAAATGTTTAAATTATCAATTTTTTTCCCATTTGACCTAAATAATTCTGAGTTCTGAATAAACACTTATTAACATATTAATAAAAAAAATTAAAGGTAAGATTTATCCAACATCATTTTTAGTTGTGTATAATATCATTGCACTCTTTTCGTTTTATTTTTGTTTTAGGGTTAGATACATCATGATACATGTACATGTAAAAAGAATAAATAGAAGTTTTTTTTGTAGGGCAGTGTTACATATATACATATATATGAGTAAACATATGGTTAGCGACAAGAAACACTCAGAGATAATCACCAAATTTGTAAATACAAAATATTTTTCATTACTTTCCAGTTTAGTTTCATGCTCAAATACATGCATTTTGTCCATTTTACCACAGAGTCCTTCAAAAGCATTAATACTGACTAATCACACCTGTAAATGTTACAAGTCCCATATCCAAGGCTTTCCTTTTATTATCAGCATCATTAGTCAGTAGTACCACTCCCATCTTCTTATCACCAAACTTCTGCAGATGTATCTGATACCAGTTTGTCGCCTCCCGAATGGCTCGATCATTTCTGTCGTTAACCACTTCCCCTGGTTGTCTCTCAACATACGTGTCTCTAATGTAGAGAGAGAAATGCCATAAAGAAACATCATACCTTCCAACTAAAACTTGAACATTTTGGGGGTATTTCATATGTTCAGCAGGATGCCAAAGCATTTCGTTTGAAAAATGAAATAAAACTATATTATACTGTGAATACCTAGCTAAGCCTTGCTATTCTTACTTAAATCTGCATGTATCTATTACAATTTAATTCATTGAACTGAGCAATTGAAGCTTACAGAGCAGCTTATGCTTCATACATTATATTACATAATTTCTTGTGAAGGTATCTGACAATCTTCCTGTGAAGACATCTGACAATCTTCTTGTGAAGATATCTGACAATCTTCTTGTGAAGGTATCTGACAATCTTCTTGTGAATGTATCTGACAATCTTCTTGTGAAGATATCTGACAATCTTCCTGTGAAGACATCTGACAATCTTCCTGTGAAGATATCTGACAATCTTCTTGTGAGGTATCTGACAATCTTCTTGTGAAGGTATCTGACAATCTTCTTGTGAAGATATCTGACAATCTTCCTGTGAAGACATCTGACAATCTTCCTGTGAAGATATCTGACAATCTTCTTGTGAAGGTATCTGACAATCTTCTTGTGAAGATATCTGGCAATCATTTTGTGAAGATATCTGGCAATCATTTTGTGAAGATATCTAGCAATCTTCTTGTGAAAATATCTGGCAATCTTGAGCAGCATCTTGTAAATTATTGTAATACATATAAAGCTTTTGTGGGATGTGTAATGAAGATTTTGGTTATGAACAATTGGTCTCTGAGAAGGATGGTACATGTATGTATATACATGTACGTATTCTACAAACATGATCAACTATATACTTACTTGTTAAATTCATTGTAGAATGTATAGAAATGTTTGTCTGGATTAGCTATGATGTCTTTGAGCCTCTTGTAAGCTGGGGCACTTCTATGTCTAACCTTAAATAGGGAAAGACAAGTATCATCCAACATGTTGAAACTGAATTTCTTTATACCTACATTATATATCTTTTGTGTACTTTATTGAACAACCATTAAGATATTTTAATTTTAAGGTACACAAAAATCAAGCACCTTTTTCAATGCAGTGTTATAAAAAAAACTTTCCCAATTGTAAAGACATATTCAAATTAACATTTTAAAAAAGGAAAAAAAAAAGTAAATTTGAAATTTACATGGTCATGATGATAATACTTGCCTCCTCTAAAACTGTCTGCAGTACAACTACATTTTTTATCCTTGCATCCTCTAAAACATCAATCTACAAATAACATGAAAGATGTTTAATATTGTGCATTTTATATAAAATACATGTATTTCAATGTATAAAATTTCCAAAGAGTATTTTTTCCTTCTTTCTTTTCACTTAGTCTCAAAGTATTGTGCTGATGTATTACATGTATGTACAAAATTAAAGATAGATTAATTGTTCCGTTTAGTTTGGCAGGCTAGATTGACTTTGATGGCTCAAATGTAAGAGTATCTCCTTGGATTACAACTCTTGGACTTTATCCATCCCTGCTATGTTAAAATTGCTCTATTTTAACAAATTTTCTGAAGTTTTCACATCATATTCATCAATGTCTCCATGAGAATAATACAAAAAACGAGATATTTTTAAAGAATAGACAGAAGGAAATCTCTTCTGAAAATTTGGTTATAAATTTGTTAAAGTGAACATTTTGCATGGTAGAAATGGATAAATTCAGAAAGTTGTAATCCAATATAGTGGTTAATTTGGAGGTATGACATCATCATGGGAACACACTTATAATAATTGTGTAAATTAAGATATTGAATCAGTTTTCAGTAACACTGTGTACTAAAGAAAGAGAACCAACTTCAACATTTAGTCCAGATTGACAATTCAACAGAGGTTTAATTTTTTAATATTAGAGAGGTTGAGATTTCCTACATGTAACTTGTACAGGTACGTCTAGCGTACAAGTTGAATAACACGTAACTGTTGTTGAGATTTCTTTTCAAAGACCACTACGCGTACTTGTAAAATCTTTAAGTGAACTTGAGTTAACTTTTGGACAGTATAAATTCAAGAGGAACATTAAGTTCGGTTAATTCTATATTGAAATAGAAACTTGAAATCATTTTGAATTGAATGCCATACTTTTTATACTATTTGATAGAATAAAAGGGATGAAATATCTTGAAGTAAAAACCTACGTGTATCTCGCACTTTACACGTTCACTGGCGACGTGTAACTTGTAAAGCAAATGACGTCAAACGCAATAAATGAAGACCTCACAATAGCCGACTAGAATACAAGTACACGTACAAGTTACACGTAGGAAATCTCAACCTCTCTATTGTTTCTGTCAAAGGGACTTGTATATTTGGTCAGTAATCCCCTTTTATCAAGTTTAGGCCATATAAAAAAAAAATCCTGGTTCTCAGACACCGCCGCGCGCTCAAAATTCCTCCCGACGAGACGTTTTTATCGTAGGAAGGGAAAAAAATAGCCGCCGCCCGCCAGATTTCTCATGCTGATAAATATAATTTTCTATTAATAGAACAGGGATTTCTGTACATATCGAGACTTTTTTTTCTGAACAGATAATTCGTCAATAGATCAATTTTGTAAGTATATTTGACTTTAATTCACGCTACCAGTCCGTGCGTAAGTAAACAATCGCGTTACAATAACATTTGTCCAAGTATTTACGGTACCTGGTCATCTAAGGTCAGATCGTACAAGCGCATGTACGTTAAATACCTGTATAAGTGTAAACACCTGTCTACCCCGAGGGTGTTGAATGGAGACAATAGCCTTCACTGGTAGCGGTGCGGTCAAGCATGAAATTGATCTGTCACTTTTGACAGGTGAAGGGGGAAATCTTCTCGAATAGGTTTATTCTAACGGTAAATTTCAATGGTCAGTTCAGTTAATTGATTAATACGGCTGTCAATCCTAAATCTTTCAATCGTACTATGGATTATTTTGTAATCGGTATCTAATTCAAGTCATTACGTAATTACAATAATAATTACCTTCTTTGATATTTTTAATTTGGGAGAAAACATCGGCGAAATTTCCATTTTTTTAATGCGTATTATTTACTAGATTAGAATTTTTTCCACGATTTTTAGCGCAATTTTTTGCCTGCGTGATATCTACTCTTGCGGACTTTTTTTGGCGACCGCGGGGGGGGGGGGGGGGGGGGGGGGGGGGGGGGGGGGGAGGAACGAGTGATTGTCAGCTTGAAGGTGAATTTTAAAATTGTAGACTGGGCTGAAGCATTCTTGGCACTGTAAAAATGAGAAGAGTTGAGTATGGTGAACATTTACAACAAATATAGTCACTATAGATCACAGTCTCTATAATATTTGAATAAAAAATTGTGCTTAAGTAGTTTTCGGAAAATAAAAACAAAAAATAAAAACCCTACCTACCTACCCATATTTTTTAGATTAATTATCCAGAACCAGAAAATTTTTTTTGCATGGCCTTACAATTTTTCTTGCTTGAAATTGATGAGGACCAGTGAAATGTCAAATTGCTCTCCATAATACACTGTCAAAAAGGATTTACTGTCTTAGTTTACACATACACAGCATATAACATAGCAGCAACAAAAATGTTGAAGATAGCAATCTGAATAAATATACAGAGCCCCCCCCCCCCTCTTCTTTTCCATTTGAGTAGTTATGGTTAAGACTGATTCTTGCTTATACAATCACATTATTTTGGTTTTATATTTGAAAAAGACAAGTAACCTGATGAAGAAATACATTTGTATCAGGTATCAAGTAATGTTTATCTCTGCAAAGTCTACTTTCACTTTCAATTTCACTCTCAAGACATCGGACTGAAAAAGGGGTAGAAAAGTCACATTCATCACAGATTTCCGAACCACATGTTATGTCATCTCTTAGATAATGCTCTCTTATGATCTTTATAATGCCTCCTCTCTTTGTTTTCTTTACAAATGTCTTCGAAGTCAACATATTCTCCACACAAGCAAAGCGCACATGTGCGACATAAAATCGACTTTTTGAATACGTAGATCCCGAATAAAAAAACTATAAAAAACTAAAAACTATAATTTCTTTCAGCGTTTTGGAAGTCATCTGACCAGTATTCCTGACAATCTGTATTTTAGTGTAAATTTGTCTTGGTGAAGTCAGACCTATCCACTATGAGTTGACAGCAACACGATTTACTTCTGAACCAGCAATTTCTACTAGTAATGATTTCCATTTGTAATTTTCAGCTTCAGCCTCCAGGACATTTAATATTTAATTATTTCTTTCGTAAGATACATCTTAAAAGTTGAATTATTCAAAAGTTCATGTCGGTCAATGTCAAAGGTCAAGGTCACTGGGTCAAACAAGGTCACTAGGACAAATAACATGATACCAATTGAAATTAAATTTATGGTCACAAAGAATCTTCATATATATTGTCTAGGTCACTAGAGCATTATTTTCAAAAAGAAAAGTTTTGTTTCATGGAATCTTCATGTAACATATACCAAAGCCTGATTCTGTATGTATGGTTCAATAAATATAACGCAGGTCAAAGATTAAAATTAGGTCAAAGGTCAAGGTCAGTGAGTCAAACACAAGGATGTCAAACAAGATGAAGGTGAACATCACAGATGCAATATGTGCACCTCAGCCAGAGAGTAAATTAAATATCTTGCTACACTATTTCAAGGCAGATTAGAGTTCCATTCCTGTTGGTCTGACAACAATTTTATGACTGGTATTTGACCTTTGACCCCAAAATCTAAATAATACATTCTTGACTCATAGAGAACATATCTGGTAAGTTTCATGATGATAGGTGCATTACTCTTATATAGTAGTGATAGAGAAACCATGCATTTTCATTCATCACAGAATTTGACCTTGACCTTTGATCACTTGACCCAAGAATCCTTGACCCATGGGAAACACTTCTGGTTAGTTAAATGATGATCAGTACATAACACACTCAATTGTGATGGGGAAACCATATCAAATTATCAAAATCTTAAGACCTTGACCTTTCACTCAGAATCAGTAGGGTATCAACTTGACAAATGGGTAACATTTCTAGCAAAGGTACATGTCAGAATATGCAATATACAAATTCAGGTATGACCTTATGAATCCAACCATTTTTGGCCAGATTGCGAAGCAAAATACGGTCTATGAAATGGCAAACTCCGTCTGTCAGTCCATCCCTCAACATTTTGATTGAAGTGTTGCGTTTAAGTCTTTATTGAGAACACCATTTGGAGTGGCAACTTGAAACTTTACAAGGTGATAGGCCATGATGAGACAAATCAAATGCAGTAACAAGATTTGACCTAGTGACCTTCACCTTGGAGTTTGACCTACTTTTAAAAACATTTACCTGGGCTATATCTCATGTACCGTAAGGATTGTGGGCTTTGATATTTCACATGTACATTCCTCATGACCATGAACTTTCATTTGACATCAGGACTTTTGACCAAGTGACCTTGACCTTTGACTTACTTTCAAGTTATAAGATGTAGCATTTTGATATTTCACATATAGATTCCTCATGACCTCATAAGAGAACTTTCATCTGATATCATGACTTTTGACCAAGTGACCTTGACTTTTGACCTACTTTTAAGTTATAAGAGGTAGGGTTTTGATATTTCACATATAGATTCCTCACGACCAGAACTTTCACCTGATATCATGACTTTTGACCAAGTGACCTTCACATTGACCTTTGACCTTCTTTTGAACTATAAGAGAAAGGGGTTTGATATTTCACATAGAGATTCCTAATGACCAGAGCTTTCATTTGATATCATGACTTTTGACCTAGTAACCTTGAACTTTGATAATAATAATACATGTAATTCTTTATTTAAAGAAGGTGGTTCATTTCGTCAAGGAATATTCCTCCACGAGGTAATTGAGGCCACCTTTGACCTACTTTTGAACTATAAGGTGTAGGGTGTTGATATTTCACACGTAGACTCCTCATGACCATAGTTTTTTTTTCATTTTACAATAGTATTAATGACCTTTGACCTTTCTGTCTACACAAAAAAGTACATGTCATCTAATACAAACACTTCACAATCTGGCCTTTCAATAGGCTATTGAAATGAAACTATCCAGAAATGTTCCCTTGAGTCAAGTATGTTCTTTTGATTTTGAGGTCAAGGTCACAGTACTTTGATCAGTAATAAACCATAGACTGCAAAAGGTGGAAAGGCCAGATTGTGCATATTTTCCTTAAAAGGGATTAAAATAAAACACAGCATACATGTGTACATGTATTTTGGTCTTCCTTTATTTAGCCGATCTTTCTATAAAAAGCAAATACTTTATGACAAGATTAATAGCATATAGAAATTGTTGCACATTGTAAAACTAAACAAATCTATTTTGTGCCATAATCCAGGGCTTGAAATTCCCACTCGCCCGTTCGCCAATGGCGAGTGAAAGTACCGCCGGGCGATTAGATTTTCGTCTGAACTCGCCCGTTTGGCGAGTAGAAAAAAATGAGTCCAGTGTTCTCCCCATGCCGTTTCATCGATCGCCATGCGTTTTTTTCCAAAAATGTGTACGCTTTGGCGTTAATTTGCCACACATCCGGTTAATTACTAAATTAGCTTCCTCTGTATTCAACCCGAGACGTAAAACGTCACGTAGCCCCCCCCCCCCCCCTCAAGCTTTTAATTTAACTGAGATGAAAACGTTTATGGCTTCTATGGCGCACATCAATCTATAGTGCATTTATAGCACGCGTTGCGTTGACTGTATCTATCCAGTGACCAACAAACGTAACATGAAAACGTTCACATGCATCTCATACATGTAATCGCTAGATCTCGTGGACCAGCACGTGTCATACATGTATAAGTTTCAGCGTGACGGGAAATCGGAAATAGAAATACATGTACGCTGTATCAGATTTCATTACATTTTGATTTTTTCATCATAATATCCGACCTCGCAGTCTTTGACATAACATAATAATTGTCGTTTTTTTTTTTTCAAGATAAGAAAGAGGATGTCTCGCTCACGCAAATGAATAAATAACATGGTCAATTACGGTTGAATATAGTGATGGATCTTAATCAACAAACACACAACATATTGCACGGACCATCGTTTTATTGATGAGTCGGATGGCGATATAGAAAGCTTCTTGTTCAGGTTTTTTGGGAGGGGGAGACGCTCATATATTTTAGGCTAAGTAAAACATTGTCAGCTTTTTTTGGACCCAAATGATTTACTTCAATGTTGTGTTTAAACTGCTGTCAAAGATGGTCTTTCGCAATAAATGCTTTCAACAAGTATCTTATGTAATTAATAGAAAAGAAACTTAAATATTTACGGGCTCCTTGATTTTTGGTACGGGCCCCTTGAATTCCAGAACCAGGAGCCCGTATGGCTCCTTTGGAATTTCTATGAATTTCAAGCCCTGTAATCATAGGCACATAAAGAAAGACAAAAGCTACATAGAGTTTGATACAATAATTATGACAATTTACATGTAGTGATAGAGCTTAATGATGTAGACTATTTTAACTTGTAAAACCAATTAAAAAATGCAATTTCTCTAGAGATTCTTTCAATGGCATCTTTTCAACATTTTGTTTTCTCCAAGTCACTGTACAGCTCTGGCATGGATGATCAGAACCTTTCCTTTATTTTTTCCCTCTGTCTTTTAACAGACATGAACGGGTGGGTGGGGGTGTGTATGAACTTTATTTTGACAAGCTCCGGCCAGTACAAGTACTAGCTGACAGCTCCGTCAGTATCTGAGATTTTACTAGTTTCTTCAGCTACAACATCATCTTTATTCATACTGTCTTCATTCTGATCGTCTTTTATTTCTTCCTCTTCTTGAATATCTTCCATAATTTCATCTTCACAAGTAGTCTCCCTTTGAGGTGAACTCTCCTCCTCTTGAAGATCAGTAATGTCATCTGAAGAACGTCCTTGTTCGCTTTTCTCACCAAATTCTTCTCTCTCCTTTTGTCTTTTCTTTTCCCTCTTTTTCTCAATGTCTATGAAAGAAAGAGGTTTTCTACATTTAGAAATAAAAATACATTTATACCATATCTCCACTTAAGGTACATCGCGGCGTTACGGCACGGAAAATTCTGCGAGAAGACATAGCCTGAAAATTTGTCTACTTGAAATATAAGATTTGATCAATCTTTGACTTAATTTTCAAGTAACTATTTCACGAAGTTTTTCGAGATTTTAAGCCTCAAAGGCGGCATTGACGTTCTAATTCGAAAATATGCATTTTCTGAACTAAAATAATTTTAATCTAGAAAATTGACCAAGGAGGGTGAAAAGGGAGATCAAAAATATTCTTGCCATGTTGAGTATTGTATTTCTACGGATTATTGTGTCTCAAAGGGGAAATTTGCAATTTTTATCGCCATTTTGCAACTTATTATTCAAAAATCCGCACTCATTCAAAAGGCAAAACACGGCTTGCTTCATTATCATTTTCTCCATTAAGTTGTGGAGGTCCTTAAAGCCCATCTTACACGTAAAAGTAGAGAATGAGCTGAATTCGAATATATAAAAACATTGATAGGTCTTCTCGGCAGATTTTTTGCAATTTAAGATTGAAAATTTGTTTTGCGTGGCTTCGGCGTCAATTTTACTCGCAACGTCAAAGTCACAGCGTGTTCAGATCGCATATGTCAACATGACGTCAAGGAGTATGCGGAATATTTGATTCTCTGTAACGGTCTTCTTTAAAACATCCATGCAGAAACCTTTTTTTTTCAAAGATAATTAATCAACAATTACATGGGCTGTATTCGAACTAGACCTTATATCTTAAATGTAAAAATAAAATTCTCCGTACATGACATTTTTTTCTTCAAATATTTGAAAATATCATACGGAACAGGCGGATGGACATGCTCATTACTATTTAATCCGATATCTTTTGGCGGGGTATACAAAAAATTCCCTCTTGTTTATATGTACATATACTTAATAATATCGGATAAGGGTTGGGGAGGGGCGGTCCATATAAGATATATTTCGTGATTTTCAATTCATGCTCGTTTTCTATCATTACGTTCAACCGCCTCGATTGTCGTGATATATATTATTAAAATGAAATTTCCATTTCTCCGAGTTCAGGAATTCCTCAAGAAGGCAGTACGGTATCTTTTTTTCCGATAACAAAAAAAAAAAAAAATCAATAAATAAATGAATAAATAAATAAAATGAAAATCCAAACAAACAGACAACTTGCACATATGTAGTCTCTTTGGCAAATTTTTAACACTGACCTTGACTCCTAAGTATGACCTTTCTTTTTTTTTTTTTTTTTTTGCTTGTCAGGATTGTTACAGGTTGAAAATAAATATTCTGATCTTTAGTTACTGGAAAATAAATATTCCAGCCGGCCGTGCGTTGAAAATAAAGAATCTGACCCGAAAAAATTTGCCAGCCCCCCTCCCCCCTCAGGATCAAATTGGTCGTCCCCTTACAAAACAATTCCGGTTCGCTCTGCTTTCTGATATATATACAAATCTTTGTCTTACGTCATAATCGAACTTTCAGACACTATGTATTCCTAAATTCTTAAAGTAAATCACCGCTTTGCATATAATTTAAAAAGTATTGAGAAGATTAATTTTATTTTATAAGGCAATCCCTCCTCCTTTTCTGTCGGACAACCCCCCCCCCCTCGCTTTCCCCAATTGTGCACACTGAGAAACAAGCAAGAAGGAGAGCGAGAAAAAGACTGGTCAAAAGTAAAGCCTTCACCAGATCCTATAGAAATTTGGAATTATATTCATTGTACCTTGTGTCAGAACAAAAGAGAAGACGAATTAAAAGCAGATAGGAAACTTTAAATTTGATTTTTGAAAACTAATCACGACAGCTTTTGAATTTCAATAATTTTTTATCACGATAGAAATATTAAGGATAATTATACTCTTGTATAACCCTGAGATGAAACCAAATTATATACAATACCGTTTAACCTTGTATATTTCATGCAATGTCTTACATGTATATGCAATATTATGTTATCGTTATCTATAGAAGATATGTGCATTTTTTTCTAATTGCAAGCGTGTCTAAATACATTGACTGAATTTAGACACAATGTAAAGTTTATGTTTAAAAATTTCGGCTCGCTACGCTTACTAGAAAATATAAGTATTAAAAAAAAAGCCATTATTTGCGCCCTAACGATATATGTCGCGCAACGTAACGTGACGTTACGATCAAGTAAGGTTTATGACGTCATAGCGTAGATGTGCACATAAAAAAATTCGAGGGTGAAACCTGCGTACACATTTGATTGTGATGAAAGCTTCCCTGCGAGCTACGTTAAGTATGATATATTGTGTAGATTCATCTTAATATGTATCTACTATTTGAAAGGAAGATATCGCTTGTGAATGAATAGCAAAACCACATCACAATAGATACATGTACTTGGGGGTTGAAAGTGACAATTTTTTCTAGTGGAGATCCTATCAAACTCAACTCTGGAGTCAAAATAAGGTTTCTGGTAATATCTGAAGCAGAATTCCACTTTAAAATCAGGACAGTTTTTGAATGACTTACATTCCTCTGCCAGGTGGAGATTTAGCAGTCGTAGATAGTGGAACTTAAGACCTTGGTTCAGAAATGCTCGCACGGAAGTCTTTCCTCTCCATCCACAAATAACCACGTCACAGTCTGGGTGGGGGTCACTGTAAAATAATAACATACATGTACATGTTTATGTACAACAGTTTGTAATTGACAAGCTTTAAATATTGGTCAAACATAAAAAAATACATATTAGCAGCTAGCATAAGGTTTTTTTTAATGCTTGTATGAATGTTTTCCCTCGCTATTCACATTCACACACTCTCATGCCACAGGTTAGGTGAAGGTCACTGAAAAATGATTACTTAACAGTTTTGTAATTGACCCTTTGCTTTGCAGGAAACAAACTGCTGAAGTTCGTGACATTCCAATGTTATCATCTTGGTCAATCAAGAATCTTCTCAATATTTTTCATTCATAGAAATTGTACCAAGGTCACAAAAGAACAAGTTACATTTTTTAAAATAAGCTATAGCCTTTGACGTCATGACTTTCTTATCTTGAAATTTGGACTTTCTGACAATTCCTCTAAACTTGTGCAACTTTACAAATTATGATACATTTCAAATACTTGTAATACTAACATCAATGGATAGCTGACAATATAAAATTTTACCTTTCTGTTGGCTTAAACCAGAACACCATACTACCAGCGGCTGGAAAATGAAATAATTCAGAGTATTGTATACAAAATAAATGCATTGTATGTCGTAATAAAAATCTATAATCACATGTAAAAGTTCAAATTCCCTGCTCAAGAAATCTTGCTACTTGAGCCATACCATGCATTGCCGATAGTGACATTAATGAATTTATCGATCGGGAGAATGTTCTCTAGATGAAAATTAAAGTGGAAAGCTCTAAAACATTTGAAGCTGACTAAGAATTTCTTGCTTACTGATTTTTTCAAGCTGTTCTTTCCCGTCCGTAGAGAAGTCATTAAGATGGGGATTGTCATTCAGTATCAGTGTGAACATGTCTTTGTTAGAGAGGACCGCACAGCGAGCCGGTAGGTATTCCTTCATTACTAACAATCCCTGGTAAATGTGCATACATACAATGAATATAAATATAGGAAACCAGATTTTGGCTCTTTCTCAATTCATTGTAGAAAGTACAATGTATTTGTTATCTCAACCGCTGTTAAATTTACCTGTATACAATGAATATAGACATCGGAAGCCAGAAAATAGTTCTTTTTTTCAATTCATTAATGAAAAATTGTGAGTATTTCATAACTTTGTTGAGAAATATTCAACTGACATTTAAAAGAGGAAATGTGAATTTACAATATGTGTTTGATTCAATTTACAATTTGCATGTACATGTACTCTCAGTAACACTTCATGTATGTAATGAAATTAAACTGTTTTATTTTCTTTTCTTTGCTGTTTTGGTGTATTAGTACATTTGTATCTGAAAATATACATGTACCTCTTGAGTAATTCTGAAGTCACATTCTGGTACCAATGGTGAGGGGCTGCGACCAAATATCTTAATGCCAAGGTTGATAAACTAGCAAAACAACCAAAAATTAAGAAAATTACATGTACTATTGAACAAATAAGCTCTTTGGTCTTTATGCTAGGTTTACACTTAGCAATGATTGCCACGATGTCCACGATTCTATGGAATAATAGAGGGCATGGTGTCTAGTCGTGGGGATCCTGAGAGAACATCATAAGCATGGGGAATCGTGATAGAGCGCGACAAAGCATTATAGCTCATTGTGGTAATCGTAATGGAACGTAATAAAGCGTGTAGCATCACGATTGTGCTCAATCGTGGACATCGTAGGGGATCCAGTCTTAGTGTAAACCTAGCATTATCAACAACAATCTACATGTCTTACTATTAAATACGACCATATCATTCAATTACGTGTATGTAACCCTTTCCAAGTAATTTAAAAGTTTCATAAACCCTTTTAAAGAAATATAATAATCTACAGTACAAACCTTCACACGGTCTTTGTTTGTTTGTATCACATCTTTGAGAATTGATGCCACATAGTATAATGTCCTCCGTTTGCCAGTCTCCGTTCTGTGCATCACTTGGGTTTTACAGAAATCATTAGGTATACCGAAGAAATCCCTGCATGGTATAAAAAATATATATAAATATATACAGGGACGTCACTGAATAAATATATGTAACGTGTATAGCTTAAAAGATCATGTGATCATAACGACTTCATTTTGTGTAAAACCATAATGAAGTGCTTAAAGGAGTAGGTGCAGTAACCTGCCATTTCGACCCTATTTTCAAAGTTGTTCATATACATGTACATGTATCCATAATATTCTAGTTTATCACATGATATGCCCTTTACTCGGTTACATAAAGCCATTTCATAAATAAATTTTATGATAACACGTTACATATCACTTAATTAGTGTGATCATTGGATGTGGCACTGCAGATCCTTTGTGACGTCACAATAGAAACGGCGATGTTGGCGTGTTATTTACAAGAAATGAAGTCAGAATTATAATATTTTGACGTTATTTTGATCAATTATGTCATATTTCATGTGATAACAAGAATCTCAAATGTTTCTATTCGATACAGTATGTATGAAACTCGTTGTGTGATTTTAATCCCCTCGCCAAGGCTCGGGGATGTAAAATTCACACAACTCATTTCATAAATTCCATATGAAATAGAAAATCATTAAAGATCCTATATTTATAAAATGTCAAATGTATGGTGAATCTGAATCAAGAATGCCTATTGTATTTCACAGTCCTATACTGAATAATACGTTGCTCAAAACGTCTAAACACGTTGAAATCATTGAAAATATCAATAAATGAGCGAAATTTAGATACAAAATTATGAAATCAAGTAGCGCTCAAGGCCTTGCCAATGAATATTTTTGTACCAATCTGGATTTCTGATAAGCCTTTCAATTTGCAAAAAAAATGTCGTGGGCAAGGCCTGGAGCGTAGATGAATTTTCAAGATTTGTGTGTAAAATACGATGATTTTCCTTTGTTTTACGTCATTCAGGGCAAATGACGTCAGAACATGATGTCATACATCACGGGCATGCCGTTAGGAAGGCTAAAAAATATGAAGCAGTATTTTCTCAAACATTAAACGTTGCAAAAAGTGTTAATTAATAATTTGTTTATCAAAAGCAATTTTTGTCGAAATTACAGGGCCGATATGAGGGGTTAGCGCATATAGTTCTTTGAGATAAGCAATGCTTATGAATTTGGTATTATTTTCTTTTAAAAGAAATCTGCAGACTACTCTGAGTTACTAAAATTCGATAAATAGTCTGGTTTTTTACATATTTTTTTAATTCTAAAATTACATTCATTTAACGTGTCCATTTTATTGAAATTTCTGAGAAATACATGTATGAAGAATATCAAACTAGACTGACTTGATAGGATTCCACATGTTATCATCTTCTTCCAGGAATATATAGGGATCTTCTTTATATCCGTGCATCTTCTTGGCGATGTGCTTTGGGGGCTTAGGACTGAAATACACAAAGTCATGTCACGCAAAATTCTTTCAAATTATTAAAATTAAGTGCAACTACACATGTACATTGTACATTTGTTGTAAGATAAACCTTCACATGTTACGTTTCTGCTTAGACCTGACAGAAATATTTTCTAATTGAATTTAGTCTTTCTTTTTTTATCACTTTCTAAAACAATAATTTTCATTATGTTTGTTCAGTTACTTTAAGAATTTGAAGCCATTTTTTTCAGTATTCAATCTTCTTTTCCCATCCACGTATATGTGTTGAAGATTACAATACTTAAAATTACATGTGCATTACTAGCAGCAAATTGTGCAATTCTAGATTAAAGCTTCAAATGAAAGCCCTGAGATTCCCATGCAATATTAGGCCATGTAAAATAAATTCTATGTTTCTCAGATAATTGGGTCTAAAAAAGAGGCAAGGTAGGTAGGGTTTTTATTTTTTGTTTTTTTTTTTCATCAAGAGTGCTCTTATTATTCATGTAAGGCAAAGAAGTCGTCTGTTCTGCCCCCCCCCCCTAATTATTCATGTAAGGCAAAAAATCTTATGGTGCCCCCCCCCCCCCCCCCCCCCCTCCCATTTTTCTTCATAGAAAACTGTCTTCGAACCGTCAGTGAAAATAATGGTACATGTCCATTAAAATTTCTCCTGTAAATAAGTTGATATTTTTTTTTAAGTAAAATAACCTATTCCCTTTGAGAACGGGGAGTCGTGGCTCATCTGTCTGAATGGAAGAAGCTAATCAAATTTGATATACGAAGTATGACATGTTTTGATTGCCGTGAGTATTTAGTTGAAACGCATAAGAGACTCGAAGGCTGTTTATACAGTATTTTAAACCCAGTTCAAATTAAATACGACCCCTCACTTCCTCGGATGGATCCGTTCATATGGTAAATTAAAATTTGGCCGATAGCGTATATCTTCGGAAGTCAAGTCTGGATGAAGCAGAATCTTTAGAAATCGAATGAAGTGTTTAGCATTAACCACCGTCTGATAAAATAATGTACACGGCCCGGGTACAAATACATTCTTTCATTCATAGATTTAAGGATTTAACTACGTTTCTCTTGCGTTCGTCGGCGGTCCTTGCTTATACTTTTTACAATGTGAATGATTCGGAAGTATTACAATGGACACTTGCTATTGTTCGGCATATGTATTCACATATGCTGTGGAGATCAATAAAGAAAACTATACGAACGTTTTAATACATGTAATACTCGATGAAATAAACACGCGAATAGCCAATTGTCCAAGTGTCCACGGCACGTTGTTAGAAATGGATATTTCGTTTTTAATCGACGATCGAGGATGAGACACGGCGCATATTTTTTTCTGAAGTTGCAATAAAAACGTCTCGTCGGCGGCAAATTATAGCACGCGGCGGTGTCTGAGAAACATAGATTTTATTTTACATGGCCTTACTACCAACAGTCATTACCTTACAAAATTAATCAAATAAGAGCAAATTTGTCAACAAACTTATTTACAGAAACAAATTAAACTGTGTAAATACATGTATTCAGTAGACATTTAAACCTACTTAGTTCCCTCATCCTCTGCTTTCCTTTTCCCACTTTGTGCCTGCAGGTTGTCGTCAGGTTTCTGATCGTCTTTCCCTGTTGTCCCCTCTTCATTTTTCTCGGTACCCTCCTCCGAGCTTTCCTTTGGTACATCATCGGTTTCCTGTGATTTCGTCTCGTTACTATTCTCAGGTTTAGTGGCTGACAGATAGAAGAAATCACATATACATGCATGACTTTTATGTAAGGAATATTCTGCCTAACTTTTCATTAGATTATTATTTGTATCTTAAAAACAAAACAAATTCTTTTTTTTATATTATTAGATTGAAATGGATTACTTAAAAATATTTTCTATTCATATAACCTTTTTTCTCTCAGTTATATCAAATCACATTAATTCTAAAAGGGAAGACAATTAATTCTGCTACGCGAAACATGGAGTGAATATGAAAATATAAAAGTGGCATATTATGATTAACTACATTAATATTTAGAAATGCAAATAAACATATTAAAATCAACAAATTAAAAAAAAAAACATACATGTACATGTATGTGTAACTGACCTTGAGAAGTGGATGGTTTATGCCATGGTAGATTTGTGGTTTTCTGTAGGACGGCTATGAAGAAACCTCCAGTATTCTGCTGATGGGGTAACACTCTCATGCTATGTAAACAAATCAACAGGAGAGAAATAATAGAGAATATTTACATTACTAGTAGATCCCCCATGTTAAATGCCTATTAGGCAACTAGAATTATATTCTAATAACTTGGGTTGCTATTGTGACGTCACGTTCAAGTTTTGCACGTAGGGAGAATTCACCAACATTTAAATACATTTGACGCTATAATAGACAAAATGTGCAAAGTGCATGCAAATAAAAATGACCGATACTTAGAATAAACGTAAATATAAGTAATGACTGTCTTACTTTTGGAGTTCATGGGTGGAGCAAATTTGCATGTGACCAACCATAATTATACACACATAAACACCAAAAGAAAGACAGTCATTTATTAATTAACATGACTTTATATATTTCATATTCTTAAATAAACTACAAAATTGATGTAGTGATACTTTTTGCTACAAGTAAATTAATAAAGTTAGTTATTCATGTTATTAGACATGAAAATAACAAAATTTGAGATACATGTATTTTAAAACTTAATTTTCTTAAAGATTTAAATGTTTGGTACACGTATGACTGTATGTCATAAAGTATAAATTGAATATGTTTTTATAGATCCTGAGCTAGGAAAAATGACACAAATATTTTCTTCCAGAGCACAGATAAATTGGCAAATCATTTCTCATTACAACCAGACAGAAAGAAAGACATATACAAATGTACACAAAAAAATATACTGTACATACCATCTATCTAAATTCAGTTTCTGACTTTCCTCTGTTGGTAAAGGGAACATGGTGGGCAGATAGTGTGAGTAAGATCCTTTTGGTATCGATTCAAAAGTCTCAAACGATTTGCTGCAGTCTCGTACAAATACCTACATGTACAATACAGGAGATAACTGTTTTAAATCTCGTTTGATGTTCAAGATGCATTTGTGAAATCTTGAAAACAAATTCTATAAGTAAATACAAATTGCAAATCAACCATATTTCAACCTTTATCAAATCGAGATACAGTATATGACTTGCAATATTGCCATTATATCAAAGTGTCCAAGTGAAGGCAAATGTGAAAATATGATATAAGGTTTATTCATATTTTCACGTTTGTCTTCACTTGGACACTTTGATATATTTAAATGTATCAATATCATAATTAACTATACAAGTATTATGTTGTTTATGGCAATAATAGTAATGCCACAGTTACATGTAAATATAATTCAAATATTGTAATTTTCTCTCATAATCGTATGAAAGTAATGTGTAAATTCACATACATGTATGTACATGTAAATGTGGTGTACGTACCTTCCATGAGTTAATGCCCTTTGTATACTTCAATCCAGGTACCACATCACTTGCATCCACTAGCTCAACTGACCCTGATAAACATAAAGAATTATCAGTCAAGTTTAGTTTAAGAGTTAAAAGTCAAATTGTACATGTAATAAGGGAAACCTATTTTTTTTTACATTTAACTGTACTAATAACTGAACCTACATTTACACTTTGTGTACATGTATCATTATTATTAAATAGATGTAGATGCGTATATATACATACATATACATGTATAACGCACAAAAGGGGTAAAAAAAACCACGTTCACTATTCAGTAAATGTTGCATCCATCCAATAAAGGTTGAATACACGTCACTTGAAAAAAAGAAGATACATGTATAAACAGCACAAAAAATGTACAAGTGACTATGACACTAAAATGTGCTTAAAAACAGCGGAAGGAACAGTGCGTCCCTTATTCTGGTGGGACACATGTACATATCAAACACCCTCTCATGCTAGTATGAACCTGCAATGTACTAAAGCTATAAATCGCATACATGTAGGTACATTGTAATATTACATATACATGTACATGTACATGTACATGTATGTATATATCCAAGTCTATTTAATATTATTATGCTTCCAGTGAGTTTCTTCTGTGATAGGTTCTACTCTACCATATTGTGACAGAGAACGGTTCAGGTGTACACTATCACCTTTCTTGGTGTGCACTATCACCCTAATAGTGCACCCCTGTCTTTCCACAGTAGTGTTCTTAACATAAGTGATGCTGACCTGTTTATATATACAGACATGTCGTTTTCATACAAGATATTTAATTAAATTTGTTTGCATACCCAAGCAAATGTTCCTAAATATTTATTTTTTCTTTAGGATTCAGGTGTTGCCGCTGAGGTCAAAGAACCCTGACTACTATTTCGGCATAGTGAACACTAAACCTAACACTATTATATAAATAATGATCTCTAGGCTAATTATCCTACACCTTAACCATTTGACCTCAGCGGCAACACCTTAATCAATTGACCTCAGCGGCAACACCTTAATCAATTGACCTCAGCGGCAACACCTTAATCAATTGACCTCAGCGGCAACACCTTAATCAATTGACCTCAGCGGCAACACCTTAATCAATTGACCTCAGCGGCAACACCTTAACCATTTGACCTCAGCGGCAACACCTTAATCAATTGACCTCAGCGGCAACACCTTAACCATTTGACCTCAGCGGCAACACCTTAATCAATTGACCTCAGCGGCAACACCTTAACCATTTGACCTCAGCGGCAACACCTTAACCATTTGACCTCAGCGGCAACATAATTTGATTCATCATCACAATCAGACCAAGGACACTTTCATGAGAGCAAGAAAATCAAAGAAAAGACAACTCTTTCGCCTTACCTTCACATTTTTTCAGCATGGCTCCGACCACAGCTTCATCCTCTATAGGATTCAGAGAACATGTAGAATACACCAGTCTCCCTCCCTCACACAACAGCTCTAATCCTCTCTTCAAAATCTTACTCTGTATCCTGTCAAATACATGGGTAATTTCTGATGAAAGTTATCGTACACAATCTGAAATCTCTCAATACCTGAATCTTTACATTGTCAAATACATGTAGAGACCTTTTCATACTATCTACAGTATTAAATTCAAGTCCGGGGACAAACAATTATATACTGTGCATTGATTGTTAATTTGTTATTAAACTTTTTTTGTGGACAACAAAATACAATATACAGATACTCAATAAAAGTTACATATACACAGTAACAGAGAAGAAAATGTTCTCTGAGTTCAAGAAACAAAATCCTATTTCAGAATTCTGCATGATGAATGAATGACAGAGATTTATATAGCATCATTACAAATTCAACAGCTATAAACAAACTGATGAACCTACTTAGATGCAAAGGAAATTTGATTTTTACTTCTGTGTATAGATCATGTGAAACAATACAAAATTCAGTCAAGAATAAATATTAAAAAAATATTACATCACAATTTAATTTCATGTCATCTTCTTCCTAATTAACTCAGTACATGTATTTTATGGTGAGACTCTGATTATTTGTAACACTATACCATCACTATTTCTGACTCGCATGTAAAATAATTTGAAATCAAAGATGATTATGATCAAACTGCCTTCAGATTTTTGTTCATGTCATTTAATATGGCCATTCTAATCCATTTATACATGTTCTGATTTTGTACATACATGTTTACTTACGTATGCAGACTAACAGCATTGTTGGGAGTCCATTTGTCCCAGATATCACAGTTTTTTCTTAATGTTCCATCTCCACTGTTAAAAGAAAATAAAGTATACAATGTACAAACATGGTGTAATTTATATTTAAAAGTTGACATAATCAACTATACATACACGTACATGTGCCGCATGCACATACATGTATTTCAATATAAGACACTGTTTTCTGAATTCAGTTAACAAAATCCTATTCTAGAATTTTGCACGGTTTATGAATGACAGAGATTTCTATAGCATCATTACAAATTCAACAGCTATAAACAAACTGATGAACCTACTTAGATGCATTATGATAAAAAAAAATTATTTTCATACTTGTAGACAGATCATGTGAAACAATACAAAATTAAGTCACAAACTTTAAAATCAAAGATTCTGATTTAAAAATCTGGTCGCAAGAAATCTGCATGTCAAATATCAAAGCCCTATCTCAGATCTCTTATGGCACAAAAAAAAGCCAAAATAAATCTATCAAAAGCTAAGTCAAAATACAAGGTCAAGGTTGAAAGTTCAAAGGTAATAGTAATAAATGAGAGCTTAGGTAATGAGGAATCTTAATACGAAATACATGTATCTTAAGTCCTATTAATTTTTCATAAGATATAAGCTGAGCAAACAATCAGAAATTATCCCCAAGGACATATTTGTACTTTCAATATGTTGATGTACATGTACATGTACAATGTACATGACTAGAAAATATAAAACCTGTGTTTGTGGAACAAGAATGCCCCCGTTGGCATATTTGTCAGTAAAACAGATAAAAAGTAGTATCAAATTTGAGGTCAAGGTCACAAGGTCAAATTTAGTATCCATGGAAAAGTCTTGCCACATGGAATTCCTATGTGAAATATGAAAGCCCTATCACTTACCATTCAAAAGTTATGGCTAAAGTTTAAATTTTCGAAATTAGGTCAAACTCCAAGGTGAAGGTCACAAGGTCAAAAATTTTGGAATCTATGGAAAGGTTTTGTCACAAGGAATACACATGTGAAATATGAAAGCCCTATCACTTACCATTCAAAAGTTATGCCCAAGGTTAAAGTTTTTCAAAAGTAGGTCAAACTCCAAGGTCAGGATCACAAGGTCAAAAATTTTGGTATCCATGGTAAGGTCTTGTCACAAGGAATGTACATGTGAAATATGAAAGCCCTATCACTTACCATTCAAAAGTTATGCCCAAGGTTAAAGTTTTTCAAAAGTAGGTCAAACTCCAAGGTCAAGGTTACAAGGTCAAATATTTTGGTATCCATGGAAAGGTCTTGTCACATGGAATACACATGTGAAATATGAAAGCCCTATCACTTACCATTCAAAAGTTATGGCTAAGGTTAAAGTTTTTGCGGACAAACAGACAGACAGACGGACAGACCAAAAACTATATGCCCCCGAATCTTCGATTACGGGTGCATAATAAAAAGCAAATAAAAATAAAAGCTTTTTTTAAAACACATACCTGCACGGCACATCACAAAGTACTCTGTCGTAGTAAATGAAGTCCCCAGCACCATCCTTAATAAATGCATAAAGTTCCAAGATTGAAGTTGAAGTTACAATGTAAATCACTGAAATGCTTTATTTCTATCAAAGCACTGAAGGTACTGAGTGCGAATAGCATGAATATCAGATGATGAAAGCAAAAATACTTGGGGGGAGGGGGGAGGGGGCTTCAAACTTATATCTGTTCCTGAACACCAATCTCCTACGCATGCGTCCGATTTCAGTTCCGCTTTTCTTCACTTTGAAATCTATTGCAAGCCTGTGCCGCCTATGACCTTGTTGCAAGTTGCCTGAACACCTTCATACATATGTTTAAGTAATAGAACCTTTCCAAACAACAAGAAACTAAGGTTTCATGTTTTGTATTTCACCATATGATTTTTTTAATATCTACATTGTATATGCTCAAACGCAGTTGTTCTAAGACGGCCTCGCCGGTATTTTTATCGATATCATCGCACGTGATATTCTGCATATGTTATATTGTCAACTTAAATGGATGATAATTGACATGGGTTTCCATCCGGAAAAAGAAAAACACAGAAACTATTTCATTGGTTGAAATAGTGATCAGACTTTATACCGATTACAATTCTGAAGCAGACCGAAGTAAACAGAGTGATATCGTTTATACATACTCAGTAAACGGGGCACCCCTGCGTGAAAAAATCAGGCGATCGCTATGTGCTATTCGCACAATAAAAACATATAAATCAGACCATCCTTTCAATATTGATTCTTCATACATGTATATTGACTATGGTACTAAAGATTGTGGTTTGTAACGTATGTAAGCAAAAGAATGATACATTGGCACTATACAACGGAATGGGACCGCGGGATGTACATTGCTTACTTCAATAAATGTGGGTTTCTAATTTTGACATGAATATACATGTACATACATGTACATGTATATGCTGGACAGACTGACAACAGACTTCCATAAATCTCTACAAAACATACCAATAAAATTACTTTAAAAATCTACCGTCAAAGGCTTCACTATGAAAAATGGGTAAACAAAATTTTGCAAACTTTACTTTGAACAATTTTATTTAAAATTTATACCTCTCAATAGATCTTGTTTAAGAATTAACTTTTTGTGCAAGTTATATGTCTGTAGACGCACACAATTTAAAAATTATACAGACAAAACTGTTCTTGAGATTGGCGACCAATACAAATTCTTCCTGTGACCTCACCAAGTATTTAATCGACTAAAATGTTGAATGTAAGTGACACTATTTATAATGAACATGAAAATGATCAATAAGCCCAATCAGACTAGAGTTTTGTCTGTATAGTTTGATTATGAACATCCAAACATACAACCGATATCAAAAGATATAAATGAGTGTGATATCAATTTAATCTGAATATTTTCAAGACAGAAAATTAAGGTAGTGTCCTGCAGATACAGTTTACATGAAAGTGAACTGCACGGACGATAGATATCTTACCCCATATTTTAGTTTGGGTATGACAGATGCATCATGGTTGACGATTGCACAGCATGGACTCTGAAGTCGTTTTACTTGATGAGTCATAAGATAACACCGTTTATTATCTACATCATTCGCTATCACAAAACCATCTGGAAAATAAAGTGAAAGTATTTTATCGTTTATCATTCCTTGAAATATTGAAGAAATCATAGACCTTTTTCCTCTGAACATACATGTACCGGTACTACATGAATAAAAAAAGTTTTTTCATCAGTTTACATAAAGAACATGTACATTGTATCATTTCTAGAAATTTTGACAAAATTAGACTTTTCCCCTTCACTCCAACCCCTGACTAACAGATGTAAAATGAACATGTGGTAGAAACGAAGGCGTTAGGAGTCAAAATTGAGTAGGAGTTAGGGCAAGGATAGAGAGTTTATGCAGGGATAGAGTGAGTTTAGTTAGGGTAGGATAATGATGGGGCATACAGTATATTACCTGGTAATTTCCCATTCTCTGTACGATGTAGATACTCTATAATCTGAGCTGTCTTAGATCCTGGTGCTGCACACATGTCCAATACCTACATGCACATAAAAAGTGAAAGTAGAAAATATTATTTTACTTATACTGTATATACGTGAAAAGTGAAAGTTGAAAATATTATTTTACCTACATGCATGTAAAAAGTGAAAGTTGAAAATATTATTTTCATACATGTGAACCTCCCGGCGGGAGGACGAAATCTCCCGACGAAACGAGGACCCTCCCGATGAAAAATAGTCCTCCCGATTCCTCCCGACGAAACAGAATCCTCCCGACGAAAACGAAAAATCCTCCAGATTTCTCCAGATGAAATGCAAAATCTCCATTTGTGTATTACGTTACGCATTACGCCGTCTGTAGTGACAGGTGACAGGTATATTGCTGGAAAAACAAAGCAATCAGCGTCGCATTCTCTTCACCGTCACGGGTACTCGACTTCCCCGGGGGAGGTTATACCCAGTACATCTTAACACGGGTCGTCAAATTCACGTACCAAATTGATGTACAAGGTTAATTGGGGAATCTTCTTGATTCCGTAAAATCATATTATATTTATATACATGTATAACACGAAAAAGTGAGGAAATGCAGTAGTAAACGTTTGCTGATAAATAAATAAATAAATGCGTAGGAAAAACGACGTCATGTAATTCACGTACTCTGTATAAGCGTGTATAACCTGAGGCAGATAATGGCCATCTCGTTCATTATTCTCCTAACAATGGGATTTAAATCTGATGAGTGGTCAGTTTAAACCCCATGAAGAGCAGTTATTGATTTTCTGTACAGGTGTACTCAAGTAGCAGAAATCAACGGACGTCATTGAGACAACTCTCGGAACTCCGAATTGTTTTTGTTGTTGTATGAGAGCAGAATCTGTCCTTGTTGAAAAGCGAGTTGAGAAAATTCGTCTGTAGATTAAAAAAAAGGGGGGGGGTCGAATACCGATAAATCCTCCCGATGAAAAATTAAAAACCTCCTGACGAGAGGCCAAATCTCCAGATGAAAATTGAAAATCCTCCAGATTTGTGAAGGCAAAAGGTTCACATGTATGTATTTTACCTACATGGTGCACGTAAAAAGTGAAAGTAGAAAATATTATTTTCTGTAAAACTTTTGTTTAAATCTGTACAACTTTAAACTCCATTCCAAAATCTTCCCTGAGAATAAATACCTTGATGTTCAAGCTTACCTTATGATGTGGTTTAATGTCCATTACTAGTGGGGGTATCATTGAAACCGCTTCCTGTCGACTTATATTACCCTGTATAATAGATAAAAGTATAGGCACAGTAAATATTACTTCCTGATATGAAATGTTTTAGAAAATGTAGTACAGTTTTCAATGAAATACATGTATTTGTAAGATTAAACATGTTAAACTAATTCATTATGTGGAGTATTGGTTACTCTGATATGCGATAACATATAAATGAATCTGGCACTACCTTACATTCTTTCATCACACGGACAATCATTTATATACATGTACATGTATACATGTATAAGTGCCATCACATAGAAAACTTACACTCTCCGTTTCTTGAAAGAGGAAGTCTTTTAGTTTTTCAAGACGTGGATCCCTTCTAACCTCCTGTCTGGATGAGTTCAGCTGCCAAGCAAGTTCATCAGGATACCTGAATAAATTACAATTTTTTTTCTAAGTTAATTTCATTTTAATTATGTTAATCCTATGCATATAATCGAACATGTCATATCTGGCACCTTCATAAACCTGATATAAAGACTTCCTGTCTTGTAATCTGTTTGTCTATATTCTTCTTATCCAAACTTTTCCACTTTTTCATTTGTTTTAAAAATCTCTTATATATCCAAACTTTTCCATTTTTTCTTATCCAAACTTTATCAATTGAATATTTATGTATGTACAGAGATATGACACATTATTTGAGGATATTTCCTTTGTGCTTGAAGATTCAATGAATTATCTGAAAAAAAATAGATTAATCCTGATCAAGTCAAAGAAAATTAATTTTATACAGAACACTTAGAATTATAAACATGAATGATTTACCAGTTAAGGCAGGTTACAGGTTGTTTTCCATCCTCATCCTTCCCCAGTAAGTCACTGATAAACTCTGTTTTTATGATGTTTCTCATCTCGGAGGCCTCACTGTTAATAGATATATGACCCTAAATAGTATTGGCTTGTATCATCCTTGGGCGAACATGAGCTTTAAAGTTAACCCTTTTAAAACTATCATAATGATGTTTCAACTTTGCCTTGATGCAGTAACTACCAAATGTATAATTTTGATCAAAATTTGATGGAGTCATTACAATGCATATAAAATAAATTATAGTCAGATATATTGCAAGTGTGACACTCAAATGCCGAACAAAGTGAGTCATATGTGACTTTCTCTTTGATGGAAAAAGTTTCCATATGACGTCATACACAAGTGTTTGGCTTTTATAACAGTTGGTTCCATTTCAATCTAAATACTATAACATGCTTGGATATAATGTTTCACTATTTTCATTTCAAAGATAGGGTAAGATTATCATGTTTATTACTGTGACTGACAATATACAATTATTGACTGGGAATGAGGGCAATATATGATTTGTTGGACCTGATGATAAAATATTGCCCAAGGTCGAAGGCCAAGGGCTATATTTTGTCTGAAGGTCCCACAAATCATATATTGTCCGAATTCCCAGTCAATAATTGTTTTGTTATACCTTACATCAATACTGCAGCAACGAACCGATTAGCCCGGCATGTTTACGTTCATTTTCTTCTATAAGAGAATGAGCGTGGAAGATAGAGCTAATAGCGTCATCAATGACGTGACGTCACAAACAATGTACCATTTATCAGTCAATATTTTTTTAAATATTGCCCTAGGGCCAATATTGATGTAAATATTGACCACTTGGTCAAATATTCGAATTTATAGGCATATTGCCTATGGGGATTTTATATAGAGATACTGACAAGGGTATAACAATCAAAGTTAGGGTACATTTTATGAAATTTCTACAATTTATACGATGTATCTGATTTTGATACAGATTACAAAGATTCAAAGTAAGCGAATATGACTGTTCCAACAACTTAATGACCTGTCTGTAAGATACATACAGTAATTGTACATTTATTAGAAAGCCGTACCCTCTAGATCCTGTAATCCTGAAAGTGACAGGCAGGGGCTCCTTGAGGGTGTTAATAAATTCTTCCCACTCCTCCTCCGGTATAAAACCTGCTGCCTGGAACATCATCATCATTTAATGATTCATTAATTTTATTTCATTCCAGTTAATGGATGAAAACATTGTATGTACATGATGTACATGTATTCAAGCTACACAAGTTTATGTACATGCATTTGTGGAAGTTCTTCGAGTACTTTTCTTTTCCAACAATAAATTTTCATTATACAAGTTGAATAGTACAAGTACATAAAATAAAGTCATGCATGTGTGTATTCAACATGTTCAAAAACAGTAATTTGTGTATTGTGATAAAGCTATGAATGTATGGTAACAACTCACTTTGTAGTATGTTTCAAAAAGTTTGTTTTCACGTTGGGTGATCTTATAGCTCTGTCTCTGTAAAATAAAATAGAAAGGCTCATCAGGTCATAGAAACGAAATACTTTATTATATGTTTGGGTCGGGTATTGCATAAATTTAGATTCTAGTTTACATACATGATATAAGAATGTTGCTTTGCATTTTGAGGCATACATGACCCAAATATCTTGAAATTGGGTCTGAACTCAAAATGAGCATGTCCAGTCACATAGATCTATATGTATATATCTGAACTTTTGCCCAAATATCTTTGCAGAATTGGAGACTAAGTTCAATTTTGGATTTGGTTGTCATTTATGCAAAACAAATATAGACTGTGTGTCAGTCTTCAACCAGGAGGGCATGTTCTGAACAATCCTGACCAATCTAGACCAACCATGACGACCATAGGCACTTGCTACGCGAGAAATTATCCCCGTTTTAAATTTACTTTCCTAAATCCATACATATCATACTGTCCCCTTCTACCTAAGGTATGAAAAGGAAGTAAAAATGGGTCTGCTTCAAATAGTATTTTCAACATTTTCTGGCGCTCTTCAGCAGATAATAAAGCAACTGCATGTAGATAAATGTCCAACCTTTTGATATCTATTGACAAAGTTATATAAAATACTTTATTTACATCATGTACGTATGACAATGAACAAAAATTCAGCCTGTACAACTTGCAGACAACTTCCAAGTAAGGGTGGAAATTGAAACTCTAGAGAGACTCCCAGTGGTCGTAATAGTTTCACATACATGCGAGATGTCCCGGTGGGACAGAAATGTCCCGGAAAATCACACCTAAAGAATCTGTCCAGCTCAGACACGAAAATTCCCGTAAAATTAAAATTTGTCCCGAAATGTCCCTTATTTCAGTACAAAGTCATTTTTAGCTCACCTCGACGAAGTTGAGTGAGCTTATGCTATAACCCCACGCGTCCGCGTCCGGTTAAGAAGTTTGGGGTAGCTCAGTATCTGACAAAGTACTAATGCTACAGTAACCAAACTTGCACAAGTGATTCATCTTTGGATGCTGAGGTGAACCCATGCATCAGATGCAGCATCTGACCTACATTTTCCGCTTGAGTGACTTGGTTAAGAAGTTTGGGGTAGCTCAGTATCTGACAAAGTACTAATGCTACAGTAACCAAACTGGCACAAGTGATTCATCTTTGGATGCTGAGGTGAACCCATGCATCGTATGTAGCATCTGACCTACATTTTCCGCTTGAGTGACTTGGTTAAGAAGTTTGGGGTAGCTCAGTTTCTGACAAAGTACTAATGCTACAGTAACCGAACTTGCACAAGTGATTCATCTTTGGATGCTGAGGTGAACCCATGCATCAGATGCAGCATCTGACCTACATTTTGCGCTTGAGTGACTTGGTTAAGAAGTTTGGGGTAGCTCAGTATCTGACAAAGTACTAATGCTACAGTAACCAAACTGGCACAAGTGATTCATCTTTGGATGCTGAGGTGAACCCATGCATCAGATGCAGCATCTGACCTACATTTTCCGCTTGAGAGACTTGGTTAAGAAGTTTGGGGTAGCTCAGTATCTGACAAAGTACTAATGCTACAGTAACCAAACTTGCACAAGTGATTCATCTTTGGATGCTGAGGTGAACCCATGCATCGTATGCAGCATCTGACCTACATTTTCCGCTTGAGTGACTTGGTTAAGAAGTTTGGGGTAGCTCAGTATCTGACAAAGTACTGATGCTACAGTAACCAAACTTGCACAAGTGATTCATCTTTGGATGCTGAGGTGAACCCATGCATTGGATGCAGCATCTGACCTACATTTTCCGCTTGAGTGACTTGGTTAAGAAGTTTGGGGTAGCTCAGTATCTGACAAAGTACTGATGCTACAGTAACCAAACTTGCACAAGTGATTCATCTTTGGATGCCGAGATGGACCTATGCATTGGATGCAGCATCTGACCTACTTTTTCCACTTGAGTAATTTCGCTTTTAAAAACCAATATTGAGCAAAGTATAAGTGCTACATGTACCAAACTTACATATTGGATGTATCTTTGATCAAACTTTCATAAAATGACCTTGACCTACTTTTTCCGCTTGAGTGATTTTGCCTTTAAAAGCCAATATTGAGCAAAGTATAAGTGCTAGATATTCCAAACTTGCATATTAGATGTATCTTTGATCAAACTTTCATAAAATGACCTCGACCTACTTTTTCCGCTTGAGTGATTTTGCCTTTAAAAGCCAATATTGAGCAAAGTATAAGTGATACATGTACCAAACTTGCATATTGGATGTATCTTTGATCAATCTTTCATAAAATGACCTTGACCTACTTTTTCCGCTTGAGTGATTTTGCTCTATAAAGCCAATATTGAGCAAAGTATAACTGCTACATGTACCAAACTTGCATATTGGATGTATCTTTGATCAAACTTTCATAAAATGACCTCGACCTACTTTTTCCGCTTGAGTGATTTTGCCTTTAAAAGCCAATATTGAGCAAAGTATAAGTGATACATGTACCAAACTTGCATATTGGATGTATCTTTGATCAGTCTTTCATAAAATGACCTTGACCTACTTTTTCCGCTTGAGTGATTTTGCTCTATAAAGCCAATATTGAGCAAAGTATAACTGTTACATGTACCAATTTTGCATATTGGATGTATCTTTGATCAAACTTTTATAAAATGACCTTGACCTACTTTTTCTGCTTGAGTGGTTTTGCCTTTAAAAGCCAATATACATGTACTAAGAAATATGTTTGAATTGAATTTTGCTGTCACGAGGTGAGCTTCGTAATCTGTGATTACCTATGTTTTCTTTCATCGTTCAAAGAGAGTCACATAATTGTCGGCTAAACAGCTGATCAACGGATCTAATTTACGGTGTACCTGAGATTATAGGTGTGAAAACATGTTTTGATAGTGATTACTGTAAGCTTACACTTTTTCATTTCATTTGATTATTGGTTGTTTCTCAGACACCGCCCCGCTATGATTTTACCTTTTCTCAGATTATAAAACTATCCGTCCTGCCTCATCGCTGGTTAAATTTATAAGTATCAAATTATGTTATCCTATTAGATATTTCAGTAATCACAGGGCGTCCAGTATTTAAAAAAAAAAAACCTGACCTTACGAGTAATTTTACGATAGGCGTGCGATAGAATATGCTTACTCCAGACTATATTCACGCATTGTAAATATTTTTTTAAGATAATGTCAAACAGTTGCACCCGTTGACGACTCAGCCACATGCCCTTCTTCCAGTCAATAGATTTATATAAATACCCTCTAAAGTAGCAATGGCTAGCGAAGATGCCATGTACCCCTGACAAATCTTAAAAAAGACCGGTCTACACCGACAACAGCTACAGACTAACTTGAATAACCGCGAGTACATTACATACGACTGAGAAATGCTTTAATTAATGCTAACCTAAATCTTTTATTTTTTTTTAAAATGCTGTAAAATATCGACTCGACTCCTCCTGAGACAAATGTTATGTGTCATAATTTAAGACTAACTTATTGGACCCACCCGGAAAATAAAACGAAGAGTCCTTGTCATGCGAAACACAAGGAATAAGGGACTAGATTGTTTACATGACAATATATGATGACGTTTTGTTTAAAAGTCAGAAAAATGTCACGGAATGTGTCCCAGAATTTAAAAATTTTTGTCCCAGAATTTTGTCATTTGTCCCAGAGAATTTTCATCAATGTCCCAGAATGGCTGAAAAAAATCTGGCATGAATGGTTTCAAATTTAAGATTGGCCAGCAAGTTGTCTGCAAGCTACCGTATACAGGTTGTCTTAATTTGCATTAGTGGTTGAAAGTATACCGGAGTCTTGTATGCTGGACCAAGCAAATACATGCATGCAAAATACTAATTTCAATGGATACGAGGAGCTTTTTTACTTTTGTTTAAGAACAACCTGAGGTTGCGCTTAGAAAAAAAGTGAAGAAGCTCCTCAGTTTCCATTTGAAATTAGCAAAATACATCTGACCAACATGCAGTCAAAGAAAGAACACTTTCAAATGACATGGATAAAGATGTCACCTTTCCTGATCGTTCATCTCTTTCTCTTTTTCTGTGTCTATAACGTTTCCCCATATTATTCCTAGTACAGAACCACTGTAATTTAACTTTTTCTGTGAAATGTGAAATGCAGCAAAAGAGAAAGCGAAACCATTCCACATGGACCGGAAGTGATTTCTGTGTGGTTCGGGTTGTAATTGTTTCGATCCATGGGTTTTAATAGCGTAAACCCTATAGCCTCGAAGCTGATTTGGCCCCGGTCAATTTTCTTTATATTAAGAGTCAGAGACTGATATCGCTATAGTGTGTATGATAATTAAAATGAAGGCAGGTTTTAAGGTATCATTAGATTCTGTAAGATTTTTGTAAGATTTTCATGGGTTCTATTTTTAGATATGTATATTAAAATCAAACTGGAAGGAGTCAAAACGTAATGGTGGTTTCCGGCGAGGGGCTCAGAATGGGGACTTGTGAAATTCGCTTCTTCGTGGTGTATTGTGGATTTCTCAAAAACGGAGCGGCGAATCCCTAAATAAGTTTCATATAATATTTAGACAGATATTGCCTTCAAATCAGCATAATTTTTATTTCAAGAAAAAATTTGGAACAATGGTCAAAATGGGACCAAAGTCCATCTGAATGACATGTCGAAATTTCCCTATTTTCACTTTCACTTTCGTTTTCAGAGTGCAAATAGTATCGGAAAGGTACATATCATTTAGTACCAATGAAATCTACAGGAAATGATCTTTCTTTTGATATATCACTTTCTATATAAGCCATTTCTATTTAGTCAGTAAATGACGTCAGCTTTTGGGTGTATAACACTAGTTTTTGAGGTCAAAGGTTTATGCTATTGTAACCATGAACAAAATTTTATTCAAAATATATCAATGCTATGCACTCCCAAGAATGCTCTATCCTTTTAAATATTTAATAATACAGATTTACATGAACTTGAACTATTTCAAAGAAAAACTCTACGTAAATTTATTCAGTTTCTTCCCATTCATACAACAAACGCCGCTGCTCTATTTCTCAGTTCTTGCCCATTGCGGGAGAACTACACAAAAGACAGCTTAGAATAGTTTATTATATGCCAGATTCCATATATTAATGTGAAAGGGCTTCTTAATATTTAGACAGTTTGCCTTGTATGAAAACGAAAAAATTATCAAGTACATATGCCTTCAGAAATGAAGTAACGGATGTTAAAATGTTTTTGGATTTTCTTGTTTTGCATCCATGCTTTAAAATTCAAAGTTTAGACAAAGATACAAAGTTTACTCTTTCTTTTTTCGAAGCGGTATCTAAATTACTCCAGAAAAGTACCAAACAAAGGAGTTTTTGTTCATAACTTTTAGCGTTTAATTGAGCATCAAAGCTAGCTTTTCCTTGTATTAACATCCGTGACTGACTCCGAATACGTCCTTTTTTCCCAAGTGCTCTCAATTATTCGAATACCTATTGAAATCTTTCAAATATTGGTGCAAAAAAAGGTGATTTGCGCCATGGAATATTGGTATTCATTTCAATTTTGAAGGTTATTTCCGTCTTTTCTAACATCCGTTACCATTGGGCTGACTTTGGATTATGCTTGTTCAAGAAATATAGGTCTTTGGTTTTTTGTTTGTTTGTTTGTTTTTGTTTTTGTTTTTTTTTTTTGCTGAAAACGATATTAATATTTACTTCTGGTATACTTTAATTCCAATTAAGATGGCAGGGATTTTTTAGGGGTTCTCCAGGGCCGAAATTCGGCCCCATTCCCAATGCTGAAAAACAGGCATTTTTCCCAATCTCTGAGCTTAGAATTCCCAATTTGAAGAAATTCCAAGAAAGCAAACTTTAAGTATAAAAACCCTTTGAAATTACTGAAAATAAATTTAAAATTATATCTGTTTTGTGATGTACACGATCTGAAAAATAATATTCTTGGTACTACAGGTGTCTATCTTCATTAGTAGCAAATGTCAGAAGATCTTTTTGCTTGTTTTCTCAATTTATTTGTATAATTCTTTTTCCCAATTTTAACCAAATATTACTATTTTTCCCAATTTTGAAGGCACAGGCCCCTGGAATCAAAGGGTAAAAAATCCCTGGAAGGCCTCAAACATTTTCAACATATATTCTTCATGTATATTAAGATTCCAATTGCTGATATTCTTATCATAAAAAGATGAAAAAATTGCATCCTTTGGGAAGTCTTGAAAATGAACTCAATCAGGCAATCCTGCTTCAAATACATCACTTGATACGGTTATAAACTGAATAAAAATTAAAATTTGAGGCAAGAAAATCTTCTTTTATTCATTTTTCAAAGCATTTCATATCACGCTTTGGAAGAATTGACATCCGTTACCGTGTGTAGGGTACCTCTTTTCAATGCTACTTTTAGAATTATAAGAAAATGTGGTGTGTAAAAAATAAATGAATTTAGAAATTTCGAGCATTATACTTTTTGGAGAGGAAGAAGAAGAAAAATTGATCGGATGAACTTTATTTTTTGAATATTTTGTAAAGTCAAATGGTGTCTGGTGCATAATAATTTGGTTTGAAATTTTCTTCAGGAAGGTATAGAGTTGGAACACTTCCGTATTATTAAAATAAAAGCTTATTTCCTGTTGCATTGTGGAGCAGTTAAGCTCGTTCTCCGTAGCATGGATGTTTTTATGTGTATATTATTAACTAGTACTTCGCTTTGTTTTGGCACTATTTCAATTTGACTTTGCTATTTCGGAAACTTGTCCATTCATTAGAAATATCATCGAAATTACAGGAGGTTAACATTTTAGCACCATCTCTCCAATGCTATTTTGAACATAGATTATATTTGGATATGATACTTAATGTTCCCTACAGGAAATATGGAGCCGCGCAAATTTCACAAAATATAACCAGAGGGCGCTACTGAAATGCATTTTGGCTGTGTCTAAAATCACTTAGGATGGAAGCATCAGTGATGAAGATTAAACATCAGATTCTGAAACACGTGTCTTGTGCATAATAAATTGGTTTGACATTTTCTTCCGGAAGGTATAGAGTAGGAACACTCCCATATTATTGGCATGTTATCAAATTTAAGGACTCGTCAAAAGTGAACTTTTTATTTCTTTATCTAAATATATCATGTTATATTCCGTCTCAAATCGAATCCATCGAATTTTCAAAGCGTAATTTGCATTATTAATTGACTTCTAGCACTCTGTTACTTATCGATAGTTTTAAGGATACATTGATACGTATTATTTCACCCTGCAGCACTTCGATGATACAAGATTATACAATGGAATTGGCATGGGATTTTTCTTCTTCAAAATAAAAGAAAATCTAATAAACGAGAATGAAATGTCAATTGGAGATTCTCCAGATCAATCTTACTGTGGCATGAAAGCATAAGATTTTAATCAGTTTAATCCAAGCATGGTAATACGTCTGAAATACGTACGATGCAATAGAGAATGGAATTTCAATGTTTTCATTATGATTTCCTCTCACTTCACTAATATACCTTTTCAACTTAAAGTGCAACGATCATCATGTTTCCAGTAATTACGAGAGAGGAAGTGCCAGCCTGAGAAAGAAGCTTTGTTTTGGCCTTAAATTATCAATTCAACATCGTATGCACATGGTATGCCTTGTTATTTTGGAAACTATTCATTTTATCTAAAAATATCGTCAAGGAAGTCATTTTCCTTGCACAATCCCTCCATTTATGATCTTCTGTCATAGATTTGATTTAACTTTGTTACTTAATCGACCCTAAGGGAGATTTGAAGCCCCTTACTCTGTACATAATAGATACACAAAATTATGAAAAAAAAACCACGAGCGCTGCTAAAGTAGATATGGCTGTGTCTGAAGGAAAGGAGGGAATGAAATCACTTTGGCTTGAAAAACCATTAATTACTAGTCCGTAAAAATTGGTCTCACTCGAGCTCCCATATCGTGAGTTCGCTTCTTTTCATATGGTTGAGGATTTTGTTTGTTTGCTTTGGTTCCTGTTTAATCCTGATTTTCAATTTGTATGCCTTCGGTTTCTGATTTTTTGTGCTGTATACGGGGATATGGTCATTATCCATATTTGTCATTCGAATGTTGTTCATGAAGGTTATATGAGTATGAACACTTCACTTTTTGTAGACCATCTCGATCCTATATAGACTAATACGCTCTACTTACGTGACAGTCATATGTTCCCGATCTTTCTACGCTCTTACCACGATCTATCCGCTCAGATTTAAGGTACATCGCGGCGTTACGGCACGAAAATCTGCACGAGCAGACATAACCTAAAATTTGTCTACATGTAATTTCAGATTTAATCAATCTAAGATATAAATTTCATGCAATTATTCCACGAAGATTTCAAGATTTTAAGCCTCAAAGACAGCATTGACGTTCGAATTCGAAATAAAAAGCTTTTTCTTAACAAAAATCGTTTTAAACCAGAAATTTAAACAAGGAGGTCGAAAAAGAGATAGGTCTTCACGGCAGACGTTTTGTAATTTGAGATTGAAAATTTGTTTTGCGTGTCTTCGACGTAAATTTTACTATTGTCAATAACGTTTCCAGAGGGAACAAATAATTAAACACTGTCAAAAAGAACTCTTTTTACCAACGTTTCGGCCTTAAAAGGCCGAAACGTTGGTAAAAAAGAGTTCTTTTTGACAGTGGTAAATTTTACTCGCAACGTCAAATTAAAGTCACTGCGTGTTCAGATCACATGCGTCAAAATGACGTCAAGAAGTATGCGGGCTGGAGTTCTTCATTTGTTTTCAATCATATGTGTTTAATTAGTAAACTGATACGTTTGCTTTACATAATTTATTCCGTAAAACCAAATTCGTAGTGCAACAGTACCTGCACACCAGCATCTACTAGCTTTACTTCTTCATATTTAAAAAAAGACGTAAATTATGACAACAAAGAAATCATTTTTATTCTCAGAAACGGGTTTCTTTAAAACACAAAACCCAACAAAAGTTTGTTTTTAAGATAACCGAGAAACAATTAGATTGGCCATATTCGAACTAGACCTTTATACGTGTATCTTGTTAATTCTCGAAATAAATTAATTCTCTTTGCATAACTTTTGAAAATCTTTGATTTTTTTTCATAGCGTTTTGTCAGGTTGCAAAGCCAAATCCGGTCTATTAAATGGCGAAGTCCGTCTATCTGTCCGTCCGTCAACCTGTTTACGATCTATACGACTGCGGAAAGGAGGGGATCTACAACAACACTCGGTTGAAGCATCCACAGCAAAACACCAATTCTAATATGACTTGATTCTTTTTCCCTTTTAAGACAACAGACGCGAGCCGGGCTCTATTCTCCAATATAGGCCCTATACTGATAACCCACGCCTACCCATTTTCTGAAAGCAGATAAACCGGCAGGAACTGGTTTTTACCAAGAATCGAAAGGTCTAAGTTTGGTCATCATTAGAATAGAAATAAAAAATGACAAGCCGGGCTGTATTGTCTCATAATGCCCTCGCGTCCCCAGCCAATCACATTTATCACCTCGCCGCTGACGCGGCTCGGTAATAAATGTGATTGGCTGAGGACGCTCGGGCATTATGAGACAATACAGCCCGGCTTGTCATTTTTTATTTCTTAAATTAACCCATGCAAAAAAGAGTTGACACGCACAGCAAGAGACGAAAAGGGACAAGGAACTTCAAATCAACACAGAAACATCAAAAACAAAAGACCACACATCAACCTGAGCAACACACAGATGGATTTGTAAATGGATATACAAATAAAATAGAGTGCATACGAAATACGGTCCGTGCTCTGCCGACTGTAGCGAGCTTATGCATGTGATACCCGAGGAGTCAATGGCAAACCTTCGAATGGAGGCTCGCACAGGAATAAATTACTTTAGGTAGTCTCTACTTAGTTTAAGACCACGAGAATATAAGTATAGATCTAGATATAACTCAAAACAAAGATGAATGAAATGAGTTAAAGAAGATCCTGAAACTGATTTCAATAATAAGCAACGACAGGAAATGATCAAGGAACGAAAAATAGAAGTTGAATACCGGACAAGACACACCGTTTTCTTAGGTATTAAATTCGAAAATAACACGTATTTGCGGAACATTGTTTTCTGGTGTGAAAAGAAAGTTTTTGAAAATATTCTTGGCAAATGTCATTGGTTTTCGGTAGTAGCCCCAAAGGAGCTTATTACGCGTTTACTTAGTAAACGGAAATAAATTAGTTTAGATGAATAACATAAGGATTCTACGGATCTATGAAGACAGAGATTCAATTAAGAACCCTCGAATGGTTCAAGAAAGAAATCACTGTAGATGTTCCCTCCTTAATTAAAGACCTCAACTAGATGCATAAAAAGATGTAACTTATATTAAAGATTAATGAATTTAATATCAATAATATACAATAACAGGGAATGATCAAAGAATGACAGAATGAAAAATTGATTTGAAAACCGGAAAGCGGGTAGGGTAAATAAATGTCAATTTGATCAAAAATTGATTTGAAAACCGGAAAGCGGGTAAGGTAAATAAACGTCAATTTGATCTGATCTGTCAAAACAAAGAATCCGGCATATCAGGAAAGACCTCCGCCAGACACTCCATTATTAGCTTTATTTTAATCATATATCTTTCATGGTAATTTAGATGATAAGTCAATTTGAGTACTATACATAATCTTTGATCTTTTGTATATATGCTATACAAATATCATGCTTAGATCTGGACGGATTGTTTCGGGTCGTGGAAGACCGCGAGAATTCACAAAAATGCTGATTTGTCTAAAATCAGTGCTCATATAAATTTCAAAAATCGACTTGGAACATACAATGCCAAAGCGATATATCACCTAACAAAAATATTTGTCAACACAAAAAAACAAAATAGGAACTTCGAAATTGAATAAAAAATTCATGAAAATTGAATCTCTTTAAAATTCATAAAACTGAATCTCTATAAAATTCAGAAAATTCAGTCTCATTGAAATACATGGAAATTGAATCTCTTTAAAATTCGTAAAATTGAATCTCTTTAAGATTTATGAAATTGCATCTTTTTAAAATTCATGAAATTGAATCTCTTTAAAATTTATGAAATTAAATCTCTTTAAAATTCATGAAATTGAATCTCTTTAAAATTCATGAAATTGAATCTCTTTCAAATTTATGAAATTGAATCTCTTAAAAATTCATGAAATTGTCTCTTTAAAATTCATGAAATAGAATCTCTTTAAAATTCATGAAAAATGAATCTCTTTAAAATTCATGAAAAATGAATCTCTGTAACATTCATGACAATGAAGTGTCCGACTATGCTGCCAGAGACCAGCGCTCTAGACAAAAAATTCTAAATGCGATAATCAGACATGCGTATTATACTTTTTCGGATACAATTATGAATCCTCATGAGTGTTAAAAAGCCAAAATGATTCAAAATGGGAAGAAATTTAATGAAGCGCCAGATCCTAGTTTAATAGCTATTCTCTGTAAGCATTTGCACTTTTATGAAGGACGCATGGCACGGCATGTCTCAGATTTTGATAAAATGTGTACATAAGGTTGTGTCTGACCCAAAAGTAAAAATTTGTTAAATTTTTTCTTAACATCACATCCGGTTGCCATGGAAACGGACTTTGAACATTGAAAAAATGAATTTTGGGGCGTTTTTGAAGTCACATACATAATTTGTGCAGCATAATCTAAAACAAACACTGATGAATTATCAGTTACCTATTGTAACAGGACTCAGCTTGACTCTGAGCGCCTGTCTTCAGGTTCGTAGGATTTCTACTTCTCCAGCCACGTGACGACAAAACAGGTGAAATGAAACGATGAAGATTACTACAGTTTACATACTTTATTACAATACAAACAATTACGACAGATAAAATAGTGAAAATCCTACCCCCAGCCCATGCTTAGACTGCCAAACGGTCCCTTACATCAAAAAGTAAAGTAGCGAGTCGAGAAATGACCCATAGTAAGAAGGGAGAGGAGAATGGTCCGTGCAGTGTTCAACTACAAATGGACAACCTGGCGAGATCGAACACGCCTTTTTATTACCAAAAATAACCACGTGACATATCTAAATTTAGTACCATGAAGGCATTTAAACTTCTATCGAGAGATATACACGATAAACTTTGTTAAATACCAACCCAGGTAAAGAATACAGGTAAATAATTACGAGGGGAATATTTCCATATAAAATCATAGTCAAACATAATGTGTTCCTGTTTCATACCTCCCTCCTTAAAAACAAAAATATGAAAATATTTTTCAAATCGTGCCAAACCTTAACATGGACACATTATGGCTATCAAATATCACCAGTTCAAAATCAATTTCAAAGCAGATCAATTTATCAAACAAAGTTCAATGTTCCAAGAATTAAAAAGCACAACACTGATCCTGAAAAAGAGAACATGTTAACTGATTACACAATAATATGTTCCGAAAATCTGAAAAAGAAGAGTTCATATAATACCACTTCGAAAAAGTTCATCAGTCTTTATCCAATGTTTATAGTCCATGATCCTGTACCATTTGTCAGCTTCCTATCGTCCAATGACGTTCGAATTGTTCAAGCAAACACGCAAATGTTCTGTTCGAAAAAGAGATCATCTTCCTACGCGAATTGATTACACAAATCCACCAGGACTTCTTTCCATAAGTCCAAAATCAAATGTCAACGTCAGACATAATCTGATCTTGACTAACGGCAATGCTGACGGTATGACGGTATAATACCTGGTATCGGCATCGATACAGCAACATACGAAGCAAGCAGCTGATTGACTATCTTACTAGTCAGCCAACGGCTAACATGCAGAAGACAGTTCTCCAAATTAGACATTCAACAGGATAGTTGCTTTATGACATCAGAGTTCGCATCAGATTTAATCTCTTCTGTAGGCAAAGTCATTCAATATGTAGAGTTGTCATCAAACATCGCTTCTTGTGTGTATGTATATCGTCATCCAACCTCCTTCCCTCTTATGAATGGTTGTGATACAGTCGTGGTATCCTTCATGACACATCACCTAGAATAGATCAAAGCATAGAAAATGTAATTATCGTATACATCATTGACCATTAATTGTATCAAAATTTCAAATCAAAATTCAAAACATTTCAAAGTCCAAAGTTGAAGTATATGATACATAAAAACAATTTACAAAACAAAAATACTTATATTTTATAATGTTCTGTCATCCCATGGGTCTGTATAACAAGCCATCCATCCGTAGGTACGTCATCTAGCTATAACATCGAGGCATCATTTCTCATCTCCAGTATCACCATGGTAACAGGAATAAACATTAAGGGACAACGCCCTCAAATATACATTATCCAATGAAACACTATGACAGACATTCACACAAAACTACATACAAACTTGAAATTATCTACACAAAAGACTTGAAAATTGAAGAAATCAATCATAAAAAGATTTCCAATCAACCTTGATGTAAAATTCACTGTCTATGACCACAACATGCGTAAAGTTGAAAGATTCGTTTTCAATAAACAATTTAATGTGAAATTAAGTCTCTTCAAAATCATTGCAAACTCGGCCATTCATACCCATGAACATCTATAAACAGTTTGAACATTCATACACGGAAGATTTTGCCCGTATCAGAACCCAAATGTCTGAACATAAACGTCACCTTACGTTTATCAAAATCACATCCATGATCCTACTTATCATGGTACCAACACGAATATTAACAACACATACATGTACTCAAACACAAACACGTTTACATAAACAGTCAAACACTCCCATGATACTCCTTATCACGGTATCATGCCCATACACAAATAGAATAAACGACATACGAATATACTCTCATCATTATTTGACGATGCGTCATCCCACTGAAGTCTTACATGCCACCAATAACTGACAAGAAAACGCTGATCTAAAATAACCAATGAAGATTCAGAATTCACACGTAAACTAAGAACTAGGCAGTCAACTTTATCGATGAAAAATTAAATACTAAAAATCTTCTGAGGACATTCTCCAAAACATCTATCCTGAGATATGAAATCGAAAATTCAGAAGAAATTCAACGAGGCTCTACCCCACTGTAGTATACTAAATGCAAAATAGAATTCAAAGTCAGAAAGTTTGAAATCTAGAAGAAAATAAAGTTCCTAAATTCGTATAATTACGCAGTATTCATCAATAATATCAGAAAGAATTTATCTGAAAGCTATATAACGTTTCATGTACCGAATGTTCGAAATTCTCAAATATGTAATCATGGACTCTTGTCACGCTCTACGAATCACTGATTACTACGCTATACTATACACAGGTGAACTATCGCTCACTATACTGACCGACTTTCATTTACAGGTAAACATACCTCGGTATCGTACATTGTATCTGTAATCAAACTACGGAGATACAAACTAAATGTCGTCTAATTCCTAATCGTAAATATTTCAATTTCATCTGTCATTTTCAATCGGTGACTGAAAAATTTGATAGAAATCCTGGCGAGCTCGCCAATTTTGTAACAGGACTCAGCTTGACTCTGAGCGCCTGTCTTCAGGTTCGTAGGATTTCTACTTCTCCAGCCACGTGACGACAAAACAGGTGAAATGTAACGATGAAGATTACTACAGTTTACATACTTTATTACAATACAAACAATTACGACATATAAAATAGTGAAAATCCTACCCCCAGCCCATGCTTAGACTGCCAAACGGTCCCTTACATCAAAAAGTAAAGTAGCGAGTCGAGAAATGACCCATAGTAAGAAGGGAGAGGAGAATGGTCCGTGCAGTGTTCAACTACAAATGGACAACCTGGCGAGATCGAACACGCCTTTTTATTACCAAAAATAACCACGTGACATATCTAAATTTAGTACCATGAAGGCATTTAAACTTCTATCGAGAGATATACACGATAAACTTTGTTAAATACCAACCCAGGTAAAGAATACAGGTAAATAATTACGAGGGGAATATTTCCATATAAAATCATAGTCAAACATAATGTGTTCCTGTTTCACTATCATTGTTCTTTCAAGTTAAGTAATAATAATGTGGGGTTTATGGTCTTATCTATATGTTTCCATAGCAACAACACAGATACCCTATGAAAATAGATTTTTTGGCATTTTTTCAAAATTCAACAATAAATTACTTACGTTTTTGAGTTTTTTATGCAAATAAAACATAAACATTTACATTCGGACAAAGTTTCTGTTCATTGCTATGGCAACATGACCTCAAATCGCAAAAATGAAAGCAATTTTGGACAATATTTAAAGTCCTTTTTTTACGAGATCATTGAACTTTAATCCAAAATGATGAAAATTGATTAATCTATTCAAGTAGATCTTTCATTACACGAAATAATTTTTTTTTAATATTCAGGAAATAGCCTGTTGCTATGGGAACGATTGTTTAAAATTGCACAAAGGCCCACTTTGAGTCCTTGGATACGGGCACCAAAAAATAAGTAATCTGAATTTTTCAAAATCTAAAATAAAATTTAGACTTTGCTTTATCGTATATGTGAAAAAGGTTGCGTAACCATGTTTCGTTTTTTGAAGAAAAGGCTTCGAAAAAACAACAGAAAATGCTTATTTTTATAATGTATGGCCAAATTACTATAGCAACCATTAATAATTTCAATTTTTTTCCTTGTATTTTGATAGGGGCTTACTTGATCTTTATTGTTATTAGTCCCCTACCGGCAACGCCGAAGGGGACTCTTAGTTTCCTCTCGGTCTGTCTGTCCGTCAGTCCGTCTGTCCGTCTGTCCGAATATCAGTTTTCCGGACTTTTTTCTGCAACGGATGGAGATATTCAGATGAAATTTGATACAAAGCTTGGTCTTGGTTAGTTACAGAGCAAGTTTGACTTTCGTCACGCTTGACCTATTTTTCGAGGAGTTATGCCCCTTGATGACTTATAAAATTCACCTTTTGTCAGTTTTCCGGACTTTTTTCTGCAACGGATGAAGATATTCAGATGAAATTTGATATACAGCTTGGTCTTGGATAGTTACAGAGCAAGTTTGACTTTTGTCACGCTTGACCTATTTTTCAAGGAGTTATGCCCCTTTATGACTTTGAAAATTCAGTTTTTGTCAGTTTTCGGGACTTTTTTTTCTGCAACAAATAGAGATATTCAAGTGAAATTTGATACACAGCTTGGTCTTCTATAGTTACAAAGCAAGTTTTGTTTTCGTCACGCTTGACCCATTTTTCGAGGAGTTATGCCCCTTGATGACTCGCACGATTCAGTTTTTGTCAGTTTTCCAGACTTCTTTCTGCAACAAATAGAGATACTGTATTCAGGTAAAATGTGATACCAGCTTAGTCTTAGATAGTTACAGAGCAAGTTCGACTTTTGTCATGCTTGACCTATTTTTCATGGAGTTATGCTCCTTGATGACTTGCACAATTCAGTTTTTGTCAGTTTTCCACACTTTTTCCTGCAACAAATAGAGATATTCAGGTGAAATTTGATACTCAGCTTAGTCTTGGATAGTTACAGAGCAAGTTCAACTTTCGTCACGCTTGACCTCTTTTTCGAATCGATAACGCTAAAGCAGAAAACACCTCAGAACTGAGCTGCACAGACAGTAAGTTTAATTAGAACTCACACATGTTTAATTGAAGAGAAATTCATAGGCAGAGTTGCAGGACATAAATATATGCCGCCGGTAGGGGACTATATCGCTCAGCGATCATAACATTTTTGAATTTGAAATTCCTGGGATTAATAATTACTGTTTTATAAAAATAATAAAAAATGGTTGCCATGGTAACACATGTTCCCCATAGCTTTTTCACGGTTTTTGAAAGAGCTCTTTGTGATGGATATTTTCCAACAATTTTTATCTGTTCATCATGATGCAATTTTTTTTTAAAATGACTCTGAAGTTGCAAAATAAGTAATATTAAAGATCATAGTTACTGTTGCCAAGGTAACTTATGTACATAGCAACAAGTGAGTTTATCTTGAATTTGCTCATTTTATAAAATAGATCCTATTTCTTATCATATACCCATCAAGAGAGAAGGAAAATTGGAAAATACAAACTGCATTTTTAAATCAATATATCAAAATTAGCTAATTATGTTATCATGGTAACCAGCCTTTTTTTTACAATATCAGACACTACTAGTGAGCTTGTTTAAAATTTTATGTCCTAATCCTTAGGATGCATTAAAAATCTTCCATTGATGTCACATAAAGACCAAATTATAGAGCTTCAAATAAGCTCAATTTTGCCATTTTCTCAGCTTGAAAGGCCGTTGCCATGGTAACTAGATGACCTAGAATTAAAATTTTTGTCAAATTTTCCTTTTTTCATTGGTCCCTACTTATGTGTGAAATTTCATGAAAATCGGAGACCATGCGTGCCGAAATTGTTTAAATGGTTACAGAGAATTGCTATTAATTTCTAATTCATGTGTATCTTTTATGAAAAGAATAAGTGGGTCAATCGACCACATGTACGTAAGATTCGAAAATGATGATTATAATTCATAACGAGGCCATACATGTTTTTTTCTTTGTTCGACAATAGGTCAAGCAATTGACACCTATCTACATATCCGTTACAAATTACAAAAGATGAGTTTGGAATATCTAAAGAGAACATAGTTTTTCTATTCTTCAGATTGAGAAATAGAAGTCAGAGACAAACAGACAGGTATTGCCCTTATTATGCTCACGAGATATCATGTTTCTATCATAAGCTGTGGAATTAAGAAGGTAATAGAGACAAATAAGAAAAATATCAAGGTGCGTCAATGGTCACGAATTTAGACCATGCTTGCTCATCTCCCGTTTTAGCACTCATTGAGCTTGAATTATATAGATATTTCAATTTATTATGGAAAATGTATCATTTCTGACTCAATTGAAGACTTCAATTCATTACATAACTAAAAGCGGATAAGTTTGAAAATGTGATCTAAACTGAATTAAGTATCTGTAAGAAGATACTTCACGGTAATTTAAAAAAATTGAGCTGGAGGTACTAATTTGAATAGTTCGGATTTCTCTTACGTAAATAATAACCTCAGAATTTCGTTTTACATGTGGAATAGTATTGACTTTAACTGTTTTAAAAGGTAGAGATGATGGATATCGAAATTTTATAAACTGCTTTCATTTTACCCAAATTAAGGCAATTTTTACCGCGCTGATTTTTTTTCAAGAAAACTACAAAATGGTTCATGAGCGTTTGTTCTATATCTTATTTCAACACGGACATATACTTTTTCTTCAATATTATGAACAGTCTTTCTCAGGAGCACAGTTAACTATGTGTCTGAAAAAATCGTTGATATTCAGTATCTCTGATATTTTGACCTAAACTTAGTCGATTTTCGTAATTTTTGTGTAAAATCGAGAAAATTTTAAAAGACCTGTGAATTTGGAACTTACGGTAAAACTTTATCAAAATCAAGTTTTATACAAAGTTGCTAACTTGCCTTATTGTATGTTAACAAAGAAAACTAAAATTAAAATCAAATGAGTGCATTTAAGCACTTTTTGTATCTTTGTTACAAATGTGCTATTTTAGTAACAAATTTCTAGCATTTTTTATCCTGTTTTTCAAATAAGCAAAATTCCTGATTTTCACCACGGACCTATTAGTTTTTCTTCGTAGAAGGATTAATTGACATGGAACCTATAATTTAAGATGTTTTTCATAAAATCGTTTAAACCCTGTAGACGTCAAAGAGAAAATAGACAGACATCGATTCCCATGCCTTATATTAATGGCAGCAATGGTATTCCGTACCTACAATCCATAACGAATGATAGAATTTATATTAATGGCAGCAATGGTATTCCGTACCTACAATCCATAACGAATGATAAAATTTATATTAATGGCAGCAATGGTATTTCGTACCTACAATCCATAACGAATGATAAAATTTATATTAATGGCAGCAATGGTATTCTGTACCTACAATCCATAACGAATGATAAAATTTATATTAATGGCAGCAATGGTATTCTGTACCTACAATCCATAACGAATGATAACATTTATATTAATGGCAGCAATTGTATTCTGTACCTACAATCCATAACGAATGATAACATTTATATTCCCTTACCAAAATAAAAGCTCTCTGGCATATGCTTGCCGCAAGGTTGCCGCAAATGCTTGCGGCAAAGTTGCCGCAAATGGATTTTTTGTATGTAAATCAGGCTTCTGGCGCATAGTTTGCGACAAGCTTGCGGCAAAGTTCTGGCACAGTTCTGGCATACAATATTTCAATGCAAAATTGGTATATTAATTGTTTGTATTTCTGGCACACTTGTGGCACAGTTGCGGCAAGGTTCTGGCACATACATTTCTGGCGCATACATTCCTGCATATTTAATGTGGTGCATAATATAGGTCAAGATTTAGAGATTATTTTTGAAGCACTGGTATTGGTATTTTTCAGCATCATACAAATAATTGTACAAAATTTCCAAACTCAATTCATATCAATGTAATCATTTATTGGTATTCTGCTTGAACTTGAAATACCATTAAATTATAAATCTTTAAATTTATTTATATATAATACAAACAAAACACCAAAATTTACATTACAATTTTCAATTTTAGATTTGAATGTTGTTGTTTTTTCAGTTTTCTTCATGAGCTGTTGTTGGTTTTCATTCATTAATTCCACTTTAAGCACAGTAATTATCTGAGAATTAATTATTAAACTGTTGTCTAAAATATCCAACACATGACAATGCACTTTAAACCACAAAAGTCCCCATCTTTTTGTCTTCCAATCATCTGACTCAGAGTGCATTATCCAACCTTCTGTATACAAATCTGCATGCATAAGGAATATTGACCTTATCGATACACAGAGGATTAATCCAATTCTTTATAGGCTTTATACTGTAAAACCCATGAATGAAGTCGCCATTTCCAAAGAAAACGTGTATATGTTTATAGCGAGCGGAGCTCGCTGCAAAGCCCGAAGGCCTTTGCGAGCGAAGCTCGCCCTTATGGTAACGCGTATACACATATCTTATTGAGAAAATATGCGGAATCAAAGAATGAGAACGTACTACTATGCTTTCAAAAACTTTCGTCCCCTCGCAGACAGAGTTGCTGCGGAGATGCTGGATATTGCCATTTAATTTTTTTTTCGACTCCAAGTAGACGTATATGTTATACTCAATTTTTGTTTATAAGTTAAATTTATTGAAAATATTTTTCGTACATCAGGTAACGATAAAGCATCAACAAGGTGGCGTAACCACGGGAAATCCGACATTTCCGGTTTTAAACGAGACGTTTCGCTCTGATTGCTTTTCTCGTCTCGGGTGGTTTCGTACTGTCAGAAGTCGGAATATGCTTGTTTTTTCTTTTGTTCTTAAGTAATTTATTTTCAGCTAGCCTAAACATTATTCTTACAAAATAAAAATGAATTATAAAGAACCATATTTTTAATTAACCATATTTTAAGCCCCTCCCCCCCCCCTTTAAAATGTTCATCTGCTGGTCTAGATCAATTTTACAAATGCTTCCGTGTTTCCACTCGCCTTATACTACATTTTTTGGCAATCATCAAACAGAAAGTTTTGTAGGATAAGATAAACCATCATAGTCAAAATAGAAAAGAAAGATCTTTTTTTATTTTATATAATCATATCTATTTTCTCTCCGCTCGCACAAAAAGGCTTTGCCTTGATTCATATTATAAATCACAATACGCAGAGCAGGGCCTCCAATTGAACTTGTCTCGTCAAGTCCACAGCATCTTGCAGCATGTCACTAGTTACACAAATTGAAAGATATTATAATTCCTCAGAGCTAGTGGCTCTGCAGCTTGAATTCCTTCTTCCTCTCAAAGAGAATTTTCATGGCAACTCCTACTAGGTGATCTGATCTACAATGTAAATATTCAGCTCTTCAGAATAGGAAATTTAGGAATTCTGCGTAGCAAACTTCTATCTGCACTATTTAAGTAAAAGTTTTAGTTCAAATTTCCTCTGATAGACAACATAAATGTTTGATTTGCATTTGGTTCATAGGTTATTTCTTTTTAATGAGTTAGAATGAAAGTCTCTTACCTTTTGGCATTCTATAGGATAAGTTGTAATTGCTAATGTCACTCCTATAAACCATTATACTTATGGCACTGTTCATCCTGGGCATCTCTTTGTTCTCTTCAAAATGGGCGCACAGAGCAATTTCTGAAATCTGATTGGCTGATTTAATCACCTGTGGACAAGTCATCCTATTTATCTTTCATACTTACAACACTTCTGGCACACTTCTGGTATATACATGTATAAGAGTAATTGGTGAAATGAAAAGACTCTTTTCTGGTGCACCTGTGGCTCATAGTATCAGCAATCTAAGTCTATGCTGAGAAAGTAATATTTCTGGTACATTTCTGGCACACAATCCCAACTCAAAAATGTATGTGCCGCTATTGGCACACAGTGTGCCGCTACTGGTTTATACTGCGCCGCTAGCGGTTTTTGCTGTACAGTTCTGGCCCACAGTTGTGGTGCATGGATTTGTTTGCCGCAAGCTTGCCGCAACCTTGCGGCAAAGAATTCATTTTGGTAAGGGTTAATGGCAGCAATGGTATTCCGTACTTACAATCCATAACGAATGATAATATTTATATTAATGGCAGCAATGGTATTCCGTATCTACAATCCATAACGAATGATAAAATTTATATTAATGGCAGCAATTGTATTCCGTACCTACAATCCATAACGAATGATAAAATTTATATTAATGGCAGCAATGGTATTCCGTACCTACAATCCATAACGAATGATAAAATTTATATCAATTGCCTTAAGGGAGATGTACAGCGCACGATGTCTAGGTATTGTTCAGTATCTATATTGATTTATACTTTGTCGTCTTAAGATGTGATATCATTATGTACATAATCATGATAGTAAACAGAAATCTATTCTTCCTTATTGATGACCGAGAAATGTCCATTATTTTCCATACTTCTATCATATCATTTTCAGTAAAATAATTGATAATAAACAACGTTAAATTATCAGATCCGAAACCACACCTGAGGTCAATCTATCTGTGTTAACTTGAGGTGAGGCACTGGCCCCCTCCACCTCTAGATCTCATGTTATCTTTTGACGACATAGGTCAGTAAAGTGATAGAATATTAGTCACAGAAACAAGCAACAACGCTTTTCATTTTGGGAGAAATTTTGTGTATTAGGCTGCAGAGCCAAGATGACCGAGTGGATAATGCACTGATTGTCCATTGATCTCGTTGGATTATATGTAGTCTTTTGTGTTTGGTGTTTTTGTTCCTTGTCCCTTTTGCATACATTTCTGTGTATGTCTTCTCTGTGTTTTCACTTGGGGGGTGTTTTAATACTTTGCTGTGGGTGCTAGAACCGGTTTTGTTGGAGATCCTCTCCTTTCTTGTGTAATACAAGATATATTCTGCTCGAATTTGTGCCGTAGAGCAGCTACCTAGCTTGAAACATTAGTCAAAGAGGATTTCATTCGCTTTGTTTTACTGTGCTTTTGCTCTTACTTGAATATATATGTTAATTTTCTTATACAAAATTTAATAAATTATATTCTGAAGCTAAGGATTATCCCCCTCATGACACAGCTCATAAATTTTAATGTGTTAAAGAAGATCCTGACGATAATCTCAACGACACTCACAATAGAGCACCAAATTGAGCATCGACGGACCTCTAGCAAGCCAGAGGTAGGACCATGTGCTCGGGAGGAGTAAGCATCCCCTGTTTGCTAGCTGCATCTGCCGTCGACGTTCACGCACGAAAATAAAAACAACATATAAAATACATGCACTGTATGAGGTTATGATAAGTAATATTAAGGACTTTGCTGTTCTTATTTTCAAAATGTGGATTTCCAATCTTTCGGCCTCCAACATTACTGATGATATACTGTTGGTTGAAATGCGCATATGGTGCACTAGATTACAATCATAGAACATATTTTAATATGATTATTGTAGACCCAAATTAAATAGAAATTCTGTGCACAATTAACACAAGTTCTAACCAAGCGTATTTCTATGGTACCTGTGTTGCATCGATATGACGTTGGGAGTTTCACAGTCCTCTATGGTGTCAAGAAGTATACCGTAGATATATATATGATCCGTGTGTCACCAGATGCACTTTCTTCAAGATACTCGATCGATCAAACTTAAAGGCCGAGGTAAATTTTCTGTAATTTCCTCACTGGCCGCTATAGGGTTAACATCTCTTATTGATATCTGATTGGTTCCCTATAATCCTTTAACCCCTATCAATTTTTGATTGACAGCTTAAAACAGCTCAGACTCGGGTATCTCATTACCATAACAAAGGATTACCTGTCGGTTTGTCTTTGATGTAACACGCCGCTCGCAGACGGCTTTGTCTTCAAAGACGGTATGCCACGCCTATCATGCTTATGTCACTCAGGTATAACTATAAACGACCGGGTGGTTCCCAGCGTCGGCCTTTAAGCCTTAACTTCAGTTGATCGTCTGTCTTTTCAACTCATTCCAAAATTTCTGTTACCAAAATTCTTGAAATTCCTAAAACGTTGGTCCTATAGCATCATATCCCATATATCCTGCTACGTCTTTCGGTACATTTTTGGACATAATTTTCACAATCTTTGGCCATATTACATTGTTTAGATTGAGGACCACTGACGAGGGTTAATACCCGAAACTTGAATGTCTGGTCCATGCTGAAAATGTATCTGTTCTTAAAATGATGATATTGAATTGAAGACGTTTAACATTGTATCAGCGCAGTCTTACGAGTTGCACTCTGAGTACACCCTTAGTGGCGGATATGACGGGACTCCACGGCGAGCCTTGTCCAAACGTCTTCAGAGAAGGTAATACCATGTCCACCTGAGCTCTCTGAATGTTGGTCGGAATCCATCGATGATAGCATGCATTAGCTCGCTCTGGGACAGCCAGCAGAATACTGCATATTACGTCAGAGTAAGGTTTGTATTTCGATGCCGTTTTTTTCTAGGTCATCTTGTTCCACTCCACTGAAGCTGAAACAGAGACTTGTTGGGAATCCCTTCCTTTCATTAAGCCAAAATGAGATAAGAGAAGCCAACCTAATTTTGTGGCACCCCTCATCTAAAGTACATTTTACATAATGATATACAATATTCATAGGGAGGATTTACTATAACAATTATAGTTATGTACTACTAACAAAAGCCAATTACATGCTAATACGATAATGAAATGAATATACTTTTGTAGCATATGATGCGAAATTCTAATATCCGTTTAAAGCTATAATTATACAATGCATAATGGAGTTTCCGGTTGTAAGAGAAATATTCTCAGTAGGAAAATCCTTTGTCTGTATTTAGGGTATCGAGTAGAAATGAAAGACAAGTCGTGGGTTGTACTATAAGCGAGGTTAAATGCCATGTCGAAATTCGTAGGTGTATCTTTCTATCAATCAATACGGGATGTCAAAAATAAGATAAGACGCACTCATTCCTGAAAAAAAATATCTAGAACACCATAATTCTAGAATTTGATAATAGTCAATTTAATTAGTGCATACAGGAAAACCTAGAATACTCAACGTTAGAACGAGAAATAAAAGGGGAAATACAAAAAGGAGTACATGTATAATGAGTAAACCGAGAGCAGACCTAAATGAGACCTTCTGTTTCGTGAGATAGTGGTGTTTTCATAAGCCCTGGAACACAGAGACTGACACAAACGGTTAATCCAATAGAAAACATACTTCATATAATTAAGAAAAAATTGTCAGCCTTGAAAACCTTGTCGAAGATCGATCCATGTTAAACTTGGTTAAACTCAGCAAAGACAGCATATAGGGATACTGATGAACAAAAATTGCACGCATCTTAATTACGTTTTTCGAGACTTTTTGGTAACCAGAAAATTGAAGGGTCGACGCACCTGATCCGGATAACCACATCATTTGCTACTTTTCTGGCAAAAGCGATCCTAAGTTGGCACCGATTGCCCATAGGTCTCGTTGGTTTATATGTAGTCTTTTGTGTTTAATGTTTCTATGTCGTATTTATCTTTTACGTCTCCTTCTGTACTGGACACCTCTGGTTTTTTGTATTGGTACTGCTACCGAGTCTAGTTGGAGATCCCCTCCTTTCTTAAACTTGATTTGTTAAATCAATAACCAATATTTCAAACGTATTAACTGATTACCAAAACAAAAAAACATTTTCAAATGCAAAACCACGGAGTGGTCATGTACAACGAGAAACTTCCATTGAAAGAAATGTAGGATCTATATGTTATTTTCTCATCAAATTAAGTCAGTATACGTTAGTGATTCTATGCTCCTTCTTACTGTAAGTCATGTAAATAAGCTTCAAATTCAAGAAAAAATGCGTTTTCATAATCGTCCATTTTCAGACGATTTCGGCGCGATTTTACCTATATTTTACTTACTTTACTCGTCATAGTTGATCTATGACAAGAGGTTTGGATAGGGCCCGTGATGGAGTCCTGTCGTCACTCTCAGTCAGAGTGCAATTCTTAAGAATGCTCTGGTACAAGGATGTAGACTGGTCCAGTACTAAACCAAGTGTCCTTCTGGTGACAGAAGGATCATATCCACGGTTTGATGAGCGTTTGATGATACTAACACAATTTTGGTCATTTTGTCTAACTTTGATCCCTCTTATTTTGTTAATTATGTCACCATAAAATGCAGGTTGTGAAATACCCAAAGTAACAACTCTGCTTGTATGGAAACAGTTTTCGTTACAAAACTTTGTATGTAGATGTGTTAAAGAAAATTGATGCTATTATGTTCATGAAAAAATATCAAGGTGATTTTGAAGGTAATTTGCTCATTTGTCAAGGTTATTGAAAAATATTTGCTATTTTCAGGCCAACATATGTTGATTTATCTATAAAAAAGACACGATTAACAGTAAATGGTACGGAGCTTTGGCAAAACAATCAATGAGAGGTGAAAGTATGATAAATGTATTATTTGTTGGGATGAGTACCAAAATTATCGAAATTCATTGAAGACCCAAATAAATGTCATATATTAAAAAATCAAAAAAATTTGTTTGTAGTCATTTGTTTGTACTTTGATGATTCTATGTGATTTGGCGTCCCTTGGTCATTTGTGTGTCATGTTTCTATGGTGTGAGTTGGTGTTCCTTGTCCCGTTTTCGTATCTTTCTGTGGATGTTTGCTTTGTGTTTTTGCATTGGGTGTTTTGGATTTTTGCTGTGGTTGCTGCATTCGAGTGTTGCTGGAGATCCCCTCCTTTGTCTTATACAAAGAAGTGAAATACATTTTTGCGGAAAAATGGATGAATTTCGCTTGTAGTGAAAAGTTGTTCAATTATATTTGAAATCAAATCGTGAAATTTGAGTCTAAATAGAGGATTGAACTTTGAACAGTTGAAAACAAAACTTGAAGAAAATTTCAGACCATTTTTAATGCACCAGACACGTGTTTCCGATAGTAAATTCCACATCAGTGACGCTTCCAACCAAAGTGATATTCAGACACAACCAAAATTCATTTCAATAGCGCCCTTCGGGTTTTATTTTTTTAAATTAAATTTCGATAAAATTTTGGATGAAATGACAAATTTCCGAAACAAAGGAAATAGCAAAATAATATATCTGATGTCAAAGTGATAAAGGGCCAAAACAAGCATCATATCCCAACCATCCTGCTACGTCTTTCGGAGGGTTAAGTACCCAAAACGTGCATGTCTCGTCCATAATGAAATTTTATCTGTTCTTAAATGATGGTATTGAATTTGCAAAGACGTTAAACATTCAATGCACCAGATCTCGACGTTTCGGATCGTAAATATAGTAAAATCCTCATCAGTGATGCTTCTAGCCAAAGTGATTTTCAGACACAGCCAAAACTCACTTCAGTAGCGCCTTCTGGTTTTAAATGAAACCGACAATTGGATAGAGGCACTTAATTTATAAAAGTATATAGAAATTTTAGAATTTTTAAAATAAGCACTAAAATTAGATGCAAGAATGACGTTCAAATTCTATCGTCTTTGTGTATAAGTATAGGATGCCTGATCATCGGTATTTCCATTTTAAGCTACACTCGCGACCTGCTACAAAAGTACATTTTTGCTTTCTTGCACTCATGTGACTTGGTTACTACTGTCTAACAGATACACATAGCTATTTTCCTGCTGTGACAATGCTCGGTATATCGCCATATATATACACTATTGACAGATGCCTGTTTGTCGCTTTACTCCATGGCCTATTTCTATTAGTCTCCTACTCTCCATCGATTCATAAGAATATGGAACGTCAATAAGGTAGGTTTTTCTTCTCCATAGCGGCATTACTAACTTATGAACTGCAGTATATTCAAAATAAGAGTATTAATCAGTATATAGATAAAGTTAAGTAAGAATTAAGCACTACAATACACAGCAAATGAAAATACCATTTAAGAGAATAATATGAGTTTGAAGAAAGGACAAGCCTCGAGAGCCAAAACGAACTCAGTGATGAAGATTTTTAATTTTAAAAAATGTCAATATTGGACTATACATTCTATTACAAAACAAAATTCAATGTAGACAATTAAATAATATTAAATGTTATTGAATTTACGATTATATCTTTTATACTCCAAGGATTCCAAATTATGTAACATACTAATACAGAAGTTGAATAATTCATAATCTAAAATTGTTTATTTATGATATTTAATTTGACTTTAGGGTTGACAGAGTATATAGGTATCTGGATCCATCGTTACTATTCGGTGACATTGTTATTTTACCATATTACAATTATTTTGTTATATAGCAACTTGGTAATTCATTATCCTAATCATATAGATCTGGTACATAGTTATTTAGAAATATGAATACAAAAGGCTGATTTTGGTAGCACAGTCGGACACACAATTTCTCTTACTTGTGATCCCGACGTCGGCGCCTCCTATTTCTGACAAAGGTTACAGCCCTCAAAACCACAACAAGTTTTATCCGTGTTAAGAACTAGCGGTCGGGTAAGTTTTCAGGTATTGTTTGAAAATACAAAAACAAACTATCTATTTCATATCTTTCAATCTTAATATTCGCTTTTTCAAGACAGAAGTGTTGTCAAAACAATTCTCATTCTATATTTAGTATAAAAAGACTAGGTAATCTGAAAATAAATTAACATGACACAAAAGGATAACTTTGTGCCACTTCCTTTGCTTCCCTACCATGCGATGATGCTCTCTAGGAATTTTTTAACATATTTACGTCTCTCTCTTGTTTGTTATTAACGGATAGGTGTATAGGTTTGGGTACCTTGACCTGATACTTAGATTTGAGGATCACTGACGAGGGTTTAGTACCCGAAACGCGCATGTCTGGTCCATGCTGCCAATTTTTCTGTTCTTAAATGATGCTATTCAATTTGAAGACGTTTAAAACTTAACAAAACTTAACAAAAAAAAAATCCCACAGGTATTACCTAATCATGGGTTTGGCTAGCTTGATGATATTGACTGAAATTTATCGCATAAACTCAATCTTCATAATAATAATACTCACTTTGTCAGACGTACATGTTTTATAACCTTTTATTGTTTTAAGCTCAACAAAACAAATTCAAATTTAGGGAGAAAACATTCATATTCACGATAATTGAACTTCATCAACAGAACTTATAGCTTTCATTTGAATCCTTGATTTATCAGTTCTCAATGAAAATTGCCAATCGATTTATTTCATTAACATTTTTAGTGCTGAATAACAAATTAACTGCATTCAATTTTCATGCAATCCATAGTGATTGATGGTTACAGGTAGGATTGTTATTAAGGATTTCGTAATTTAGAAAATATCAAGTTGAGTTTGTTGTTACTCAATCAAAATTGTTCAAACCTTCAGTCAATTTGCATATACTCAATCAAGATTGTTGAAACTTTCAGAACGGTTAACGAAGATGAACGATTCTGTGAAGGTTCATCCAATGGCTGACTTACCCCAGACCCGGTCACCTAGTTTGAAGAGCATCATATCAGGTCAAGCTGAGCTGTCCAAGAACATAACAAAGAAGCTGGAAGCATCCTGTTTTAGGAAATTCATTGAGCAATGGCAGATGATTTTGGTTATTTTGATCCCATTAACAGGTATGCTGGTTTTATCATCTCTGGCTCTGAAAGAAGCAGTCGCTACGAAGGAAGTAACCACAAACAGTATAGGAAGCGTAGAGGTAGTTGAGCTTTATGCAGAACTAGTCAAAATGTTGCAGAGGGAACGCGGGCTATCTGCAATGTACCTGAGCTCTACAGAGCTTAATCCCGACATTTTGGCTAATGTTCGTTCTGACACCGAGGTGAAATTATCTCAGATCACATACCCTTCCGAGGGATTAATGTTAAATGGCCTCAGGTACAAAGACAAAACTGATTTTAAAGAGTACCTGACGGAGTTGAGAAGGAATGTAACCTACCGATATGTTGAAATACGTGTTCATCTGCAGCTATACACTGAAATAAATGAGGTTTTAGTAAGATACTGGAATACAGATTCTTGAGCTACCCAAAGCTTCTACACTTCATAATGTAATGGTTGCCTACAATTATCTCCTTAAATGGAGTGACGTCATCGGTATTCAGAGGGCGCTAGGGTCAACTTTCTTCACCAACTGTGCAATGAGCTTCAAAAATGAAAAGTACTACCTAGTTCTTCACGGTGAGGCATACGCCCATGAAGGTACTGCCATTATGTATGGTCAAGGTATTCAACAAATGTTCACCGAGTCAATCAGAAGTAACGATAATTTTAGTTCCTTTTACAATCAGATCTATAACAAATTTATGACAGAGATTTCTGTTGAATTATGCGAGAACAAGACAACATCAGAATTGCTAGAAACGAGTCAGATATGGTTCCACAATATGACGGTTTTCATAGATGAGGTGTTCCGCATTAGAAATGAAATTTCGTCATCCATGAAAAAAACTCTCGCCGAGCTGATCTCAGAAGTGACTTCAGTGTACACAGCATACATCTCTCTGCAAATATTTTCCGTCACAGCAAGCTTCGGCCTTTCAATGTGGTACTTTTCTTGTCTCAGTAAAATGAACAATAAGATAAGCAAATTTGCACTAAAGGTCGAAGAAAGAACAAAGGAACTTCTCAAAGAAAAGAGACTCACGGAGAAGCTGTTGTTCCGAATGTTACCAAGGGACGTAGCATATACATTGAAAACGACAGGAAAGTCTCCCGCCTCCGAGTTTTCGGAAGCCTCGATATTTTTCAGTGATGTCGTCGGGTTTACAGCGATCGGGAGTAGATGTTCCCCGATGCAGATAATTGATTTTTTGAATGAAATGTATAGGTAAGTGCATCTATTTACCTCTACATATCATGTTTATATCATATTCTTGACATTGCGTTTTCATTAAAATCAATGAAAATATGGAATCCCCTACGGACTTGGTTGCAGCACCGAAAGTAAAACATAGAACCATATAGTATTTAAATGCGTACGATGGATTTACATAAATATTAAGGTTTTCATGTACCTTGATTAACCATGTAGGCAATAAGCTACATAAATCTTATAAAATTTGTAGATTCAAACTGTGGAATGAATGATGTCCATTTTTTTAATTTCTCTTAACACTTCATTTTCCGGAGACGAAGGAAAGGGCATTTACAGTAAGCTTCGTATGTAACGAAACCCACGGAACCATTGGTCCAAATTCGTTATAGTCTTATTTCGTTACATGCTTTTTGATGCAAAAGTGACAGAGCCAGAGAAAGGCGACGGGCTCTGGCAAGCACATAAACCCTCTACATGTAGATTTAAACCTCCTTTAGAAATGATATTTTAGTTTCTAGTGTCAACGCTTTACGTTTCCCTGGTGTGGCCATTTTTAATAAGTTAAGACCAGTATCCACTAGCTAAGCTGTGATTTATTAAGTAAACATATTTTACAGTTCATCCTTCCACAAAACTACGTCAAATACTCCGTCAAGATGCGTTATTTCATTGTTTACATACCCTGTAACCGGTAACAATGGAGAGGTACTTAGAGTTATCGCTTTTTGAAGCAAAGAACAAAAAAACGGGAATTATGGAAGGGTGAGTTGACATGCCGATAGAGTATTAATTACCTTATGGGTAGTATACAAAAGATCTGCTAAAAGGAAATTAGCGCGGGCGAGGAGAGTAATTATGTGATTATTAGTAATTGTGTCCACCAGGTGTGTTAATTGGGAATACAAAGAGGGTATTTTGTTACATCAGATGAAAATGGTGAAGATACTATGACCACACGACCACGAGATGGCTTCGTAAAAGCCGATAATTCGTTATCACTGTATGTAACGTGCGACTGCGATAAAAATATTTTTACGGTAATTGCGACTATTTTCTTCTGGGTTTTGATGGATTATGGGTAATCTACAGTGTTTCTATATCTTTTCCCCCAAAACTCTATCAGCTTTAGTTCTTTATAAAAATAAGTACCAACATATGCTTATAATATCTACATGTATAACACCACAGAATAAAAGATGAGTAAGTAGCGATTTTTTGCAAGATTTTCCTCTTTATGCATTTTGGCATTTTAAACGTAAACCGAACAAACTTTCTATGCTTCAGACATGTATATGTTCGGTTTGATAGGATAAAAGAAATACAATAGTTTGAGCTTCTTTTTGTTATGCTTTCTGCCAGAAAGATACAAACAACATATAACAATATAATAATATCCAATAACAATATCAGGCGACATTTTTTAGACAATGGCGATACTTTTTCCTGGTAAAGCGATTGCTTTTTATGGTGCGAGGATTGGACTTACTATTTTTTTTCCGGTAATCAGATATTTGTTCTATAGGCGAAATATCATTTATCTGACGGAGATTTCATTTGCAAGATGCACTTTCACTGTAAAAAATATATACAACACCATACTACATCAAGAGCATAAAACAAAGTGATAAATGCTCTACACAATGATAAGTTGCGAGGTTATATAGATAACCTGCATATAATCAAAGATATATGTATGACGCCGATCTAACTCCGACTGATGACGAAAGAGAAACGATCTGCCCGACTTAGCCTCGATATACTATTCTTTTATGGAACAAGTCTTTTCGGAACCTATTTTGGAGTAAACTGAAATCAACTTACTAGACATAATGAAATATTTGCGCAAGTCGGGGCTTAGTCGGGGCTAATCGGAGGCTAGATCGGGCAGATCGTTTCTCTGTCTTCATTACTTAGAGTTAGGTCGACGTCAATAGACCCGTGGTAAATTCGGGGCATAGTCTTAGTGAGCTAAGTCGGGGTGAATCGTAGCTCAGTTGGGGAAAAGGTCTGTTGCCGATTATTCCCGATTGATCCATGCTTTACCCCGATACCCCGATAGCCCTGACCTTGCTTCGACCTAGCCCGACCTAAATAAGTCAGTGCTGAGCTCTGATCTGCGTATGTAAAAAGATTTGCAACACAAGTCGTAGTTATGTCGGATGAAGTCGTCGTCAATCGTGGTAGGTCGTAGTTAAGTCTACTCAAGTCGTAGTGAGTAGGAACGGTTTTATACCGTAAAAAGTGTCGAAACACGAGGTAAGTGAACAATATACAGTCTTGTACGACCGCATTCTTAAGACTTGCACTCTGACTGACTGTGACGACGGGACTCCATGACGGGCCCTGTCCAAACCTCTTTAGAGAAGACAGGGCCCCGACCACCTGTCCTCTCTGAATGTCAGTCGGACTCCTCGGGTGATTACATACATGAGCTCGCTACAGCCGGCAGAGCACGGACTGTATTACGCATGCCCTCTTTTTATATCCATTTACATATTCATCTGTGTCTCTGGGGCCTCTGCGTTTCGCGGTCTTGTTTGTGTGACGTCATCTTACAGTGAGGAGATTGTTTTACACCACATTTGTACGTTCTTCGAGACCTCTAGGTAACTGGAGAAGTGAGAGGGTTGTGCGCACGTAATCCAGGATAACCACACCGTCTGCTATTTACTTGGCAGATGGCCGTCCTAAGTCGGCACCGGTTGCTCATGGGTCTCGTTGGTTTATGTGTAGTCTTTTATGTTTCTATGTTGTGAGTTGGTGTTCCTTGTCCCTTTTGCGTCTCTTTCTGTGGGTATCTGTTCTGTGTTTTTTGCATGGGTGTTTTGGGATTTTGCTGTGGGTGCTGCAACCTAGTGTTGTTGGAGATCCCCTCCTTTCTTTTATTCGATACAAAACTTGCCCACGAGGGGTTTGACAGTTGGTTTTTTGAATATATTTTTCCTGCATTGGTCACCATAGAACTTAATATATAGAAATAACATCAGACAGTGCATGTTTTGAAGATATTTCATTCATTTTCGTGCATGCACATCGACGGTCGGTGCGACGAGCCAAACAGGGGATGCTTACTCCTCCCGGGCACCTGGTCCCACCTCTAGCTTGCTAGGGGTTCGTCGATGCTCAATTTTGTGCTCTTTTGTGAGTGCTGTTGAGATTATCGTCAATATCTTCTTTATCTCATTTGTGTCACACTTATGCGCTTTGTCGTGTGGAGCTCGTACCAAAGATCCCCGCGAGGGGTTTGGCAGTAGGTGTTTCGAATAAATTTTACCTGAAATGGTCGCCATAGCACTTTCTATATAGACATTACCTCAGACAGTGCATGTATTGTATATATTGTTCTCATTTTCATGCTTAAACATCGAACACATAAATTCACAGCACGGACCAGCCATGCACGTTTCTGGTTTCTTAACCCTCGACAGTGATCTTCAATCTAAACAATGTAATATGGCCAATGAGTGTGAAAATAATAATGTCCAATATGTACCGAAAGATGCTACAGGACCCACGTTTCAGAAATTTCAAGATGTTTTGATTACAGAAATTCGATCTAAACCTATCGTTTTAGGTGAAGATTACAGTACATTTTGTACGCTTTTCTATGTTCTTATTTTTTTAAAATATTTCTTTCTGACAAGAATGTATTATTCTTTGCTCAGTTTCTTTGACGACATAATCGACAAGTATGACGTGTACAAAGTTGAGACTATAGGAGATGCCTACATGGTGGTGAGTGGAGTACCTACACCAAACGGCCAGGCGCATGCGTATCATATTTCCAAAATGGCGGTAGATATTAGAGACGAGATGATACAGTTTACCATACCATGCCTAAAGAACCAGACAGTATTGATAAGAATGGGCATACATTCAGGTATTTCAAAAATCATTCCTTGGAGTGGAGATGTTCTTAACATAGGGTAGAAATTTGAAAGAAAGTATGACCTCAAGCGGAATCATAATAAGAACAAAACACACTCTTACTTCAAATTGATAGAGGGATATGGTTGAAGAGAGGAAAAAAAACACGCATGACTGTCACTGACAGAGGACCCACAAATGATCTGAGACAACAAGTAGACCCCTTCTAAGTGGACCATAGAAATACAAAATGAATAACACCATAGGACAATGTTTTGCTCTTTCCAACAAAGAAAAGATGGGTCCTAACATTTTTATCAAGTCGGTTGGTTGATATCAGCAAAAGTTAGATTAAAGAGAGTTATCTAATTGAATGAATTGAATTAGCTTCCAATTTCAATGAATCTCCTTAGTATATTATTTTGTGGTATTTTCATTGTCTCTGACTGTTTATTGATATGGTTGGTTTAAGTACATTGTTTGCTGATATGGTTGGTTTATGTACATTGTTTATTGATATGGTTGGTTTAAGTACATTGTTTGCTGATATGGTTGGTTTATGTACATTGGTTTATGTACATTGTTTGTTGATATGGTTGGTTTATGTACATTGTTTGCTGATATGGTTGGTTTATGTACATTGTTTGTTGATGTGGTTGGTTTATGTACATTGTTTTATGATATGGTTGGTTTATGTACATTGTTTTTTGATATGGTTGGTTTATGTACATTGTTTGTTGATATGGTTGGTTTATGTACATTGTTTGCCGATATGGTTGGTTTATGTACATTGTTTGTTGATATGGTTGGTTTATGTACATTGTTTGCTGATATGGTTGGTTTATGTACATTGTTTGTTGATATGGTTGGTTTATGTACATTGTGTGTTGATATGGTTGGTTTATGTACATTGTTTGTTGATATGGTTGGCTTATGTACAGTGTTTGCTGATATGGTTGGTTTATGTACATTGTTTGCTGATATGGTTGGTTTATTCACATTGTTTGCTGATATGGTTGTTTTATGTACACTGTTTGCCTATATGGTTGGTTTATGTACATTGTTTGCTGATATGGTTGGTTTATGTACATTGTTTGTGATATGGTTGGTTTATGTACATTGTTTGCCGATATGGTTGGTTTATGTACATTGTTTGTTGATATGGTTGGTTTATGTACATTGTTTGCTGATATGGTTGGTTTAAGTACATTGCTTGCTGATATGGTTGGTTTATGTACATTGCTGATATGGTTGGTTTATGTACAGTGTTTGCTGATATGGTTGGTTTATGTACATTATTTGTTGAAATGGTTGATTTATGTACATTGTTTGATGATATGGTTGGTTTATGTACATTGTTTTTTGATATGGTTGGTTTATGTTCATTGTTTGATGATATGGTTGGTTTATGTACATTGTTTGCTGATATGGTTGGTTTATGTACATTGTTTGCTGATATGGTTGGTTTATATACATTGTTTGCTGATATGATTGGTTCACGTACAATGTCTGCTGATATGGTTGGTTCATGTACATTGTTTGCTGATATGGTTGGTTTATGTACATTGTCTGCTGATATGGTTGATTTATGTACATTGTCTGCTGATATGGTTGGTTTTTGTACATTTTCATGCTGATATGGTTGGTTTATGTACATTGTTTGTTGATATGGTTGGTTTGTGTACATTGTTTGTTGATATGGTTGGTTAATGTACATTGCCTGCTGATATGGTTGGTTTATGTACATTGTTTGCTGATATGGTTGGTTCATGTTCATTGTTTGTTGATATGGTTGGTTTATGTACATTGTTTGTTGATATGGTTGGTTTATGTACATTGTTTGCTGATATGGTTGGTTTATGTACATTGCTTGTTGATATGGTTGGTTTATGTACATTGTTTGCTGATATGGTTGGTTTATGTACATTGTTTGCTGATATGGTTGGTTTATGTACATTGGTTTATGTACATTGTTTGTTGATATGGTTGGTTTATGTACATTGTTTGCTGATATGGTTGGTTTATGTACATTGTTTGCTGATATGGTTGGTTTATGTACATTGTCTGCTGATATGGTTGGTTTGTGTACATTGTCAGCTGATATGGTTGGTTTATGTACATTGCCTGCTGATATGGTTGGTTTATGGACATTGTCTGCTGATATGGTTAGTTTATGTACATTGTTTGCCGATATGGTTGGTTCATGTACATTGATTGTGATATGGTTGGTTTATGTACATTGTTTGTTGATATGGTTGGTTTATGTACATTGTTTGCTGATATGGTTGGTTTATGTTCATTGTTTGTTGATATGGTTGGTTGTTGTACATTGCCTGCTGATATGGTTGGTTTATGTACATTGTTTGCTGATATGGTTGGTTCATGTTCATTGTTTGTTGATATGGTTGGTTTATGTACATTGTTTGTTGATATGGTTGGTTTATGTACATTGTTTGCTGATATGGTTGGTTTATGTACATTACTTGTTGATATGGTTGGTTTATGTACATTGTTTGCTGATATGGTTGGTTTATGTACATTGTCTGCTGATATGGTTGGTTTATGTACATTGTTTGCTGATATGGTTGGTTTATGTACATTGTTTGTTGATATGGTTGGTTTATATACATTGTCTGCTGATATGGTTGGTTTGTGTACATTGTTTGATGATATGGTTGGTTTATGTACATTGGTTTATGTACATTGTTTGTTGATATGGTTGGTTTATGTACATTGTTTGCTGATATGGTTGGTTTATGTACATTGTTTGCTGATATGGTTGGTTTATGTACATTGTCTGCTGATATGGTTGCTTTGTGTACATTGTCTGCTGATATGGTTGGTTTATGTACATTGCCTGCTGATATGGTTGGTTTATGGACAATGTCTGCTGATATGGCTAGTTTATGTACATTGTTTGCCGATATGGTTGGTTCATGTACATTGTTTGTGATATGGTTGGTTTATGTACATTGTTTGTTGATATGGTTGGTTTATGTACATTGTTTGCTGATATGGTTGGTTTATGTTCATTGTTTGTTGATATGGTTGGTTTATGTACATTTTTTGCTGATATGGTTGGTTTATGTACATTGTTTGTTGATATGGTTGGTTTATGTACATTGTTTGCTGATATGGTAGGTTTATGTTCATTGTTTGTTGATATGGTTGGTTTATGTACATTGTTGATGATATGGTTGGTTTATGTACATTGTTTGCTGATATGGTTGGTTTATGTACATTGTCTGCTGATATAGTTGGTTTATGTACATTGTTTGCTGATATGGTTGGTTTATGTACATTGTTTGTTGATATGGTTGGTTTATGTACATTGTCTGCTGATATGGTTGGTTTGTGTACATTGTTTGATGATATGGTTGGTTTATGTACATTGTTTGCTGATATGGTTGGTTTATGTACATTGTTTGCTGATATCGTTGGTTTATGTACATTGTCTGCTGATATGGTTGCTTTGTGTACATTGTCTGCTGATATGGTTGGTTTATGTACATTGCCTGCTGATATGGTTGATTTATGGACATTGTCTGCTGATATGGTTAGTTTATGTACCTTGTTTGCCGATATGGTTGGTTCATGTACATTGTTTGTGATATGGTTGGTTTATGTACATTGTTTGTTGATATGGTTGGTTTATGTACATTGTTTGCTGATATCGTTGGTTTATGTTCATTGTTTGTTGATATGGTTGGTTTATGTACATTGTTTGTTGATATGGTTGGTTCATGTACATTGTTTGCTGATATGGTTGGTTTATGTACATTGTTTGCTGATATGGTTAGTTTATATATATTGTCTGCTGATATGGTTGATTTATGTACATTAATTGCTGATATGGTTGATTTATGTACATTGTTTGTTGATATGGTTGGTTTATGTACATTGCTTGCTGATATGGTTGGTTTATGTACATTGTTTGTTGATATGGTTGGTTTATGTACATTGTCTGCTGATATGGTTGGTTTATGTACATTGTTTGCTGATATGGTTGGTTTATGTACATTGTTTGCTGATGTGGTTGGTTTATGTACATTGTTTGCTGATATGGTTAGTTTATGTACATTGTTTGTTGATATGGTTGGTTTATGTACATTGTCTGCTGATATGGTTGGTTTATGTACATTGTTTGCTGATATGGTTGGTTTATGTACATTGGTTGTTGATATGGTTGGTTTATGTACATTGTCTGCTGATATGGTTGGTTTATATACATTGTTTGCTGATATGATTGGTTTATGTACATTGTTTGCTGATATGGTTGGTTTATGTACATTGTTTGTTGATATGGTTAGTTTATGTACATTGTCTGCTGATATGGTTGGTTTATGTACATTGGTTTATGTACATTGTTTGTTGATATGGTTGGTTTATATACATTGTTTGCTGATATGCTTGGTTTATGTACATTGGTTTATGTACATTGTTTGCTGATATGGTTGTTTTATGTACATTGTTTTATGATATGGTTGGTTTATATACATTGTTTGCTGATATGGTTGGTTTATGTACATTGGTTTATGTACATTGTTTGCTGATATGGTTGGTTTATGTACATTGGTTTATGTACATTGTTTGCTGATATGGTTGGTTTATGTACATTGTTTTATGATATGGTTGGTTTATGTGCATTGTTTTTTGATATGGTTGGTTTATGTACATTGTCTGCTGATATGGTTGGTTTATGTACATTGTTTGTTGATATGGTTGGTTTATGTACATTGTTTGCTGATATGGTTGGTTTAGGTACATTGTTTGTTGATATGGTTGGTTTATGTACATTGTTTGCTGATATCGTTGGTTCATGTACATTGTTTGATGATATGGTTGGTTTATGTACATTGTTTGTTGATATGGTTGGTTTATGTACAGTGTTTGCTGATATGGTTGGTTTATGTACATTGTGTGTTGATATGGTTGGTTTATGTACATTGTTTGCTGATATGGTTGGTTTATGCTCATTGTTTGTTGATATGGTTGGTTTATGTACATTGTTTGCTGATATGGTTGATTTATGTACATTGTTTGATGATATGGTTGGTTTATGTACATTGTTTGCTGATATGGTTGGTTTATGTACAGTGTTTGCTGATATGGTTGGTTTATGTACATTGTTTGTTGATATGGTTCGTTTATGTACATTGTTTGCTGATATGGTTGGTTAATGTTCTTTGTTTGTTGATATGGTTGGTTTATATTCATTGTCTGCTGATATGGTTGGTTTATGTTCATTGTTTGCTGATATGGTTGGTTTATGTACAGTGCTTGCTGATATGGTTGGTTTATGTACATTGTTTGTTGATATGGTTGGTTTATGTACAGTGTTTGCTGATATAGTTGGTTTATGTACATTGTTTGTTGATATGGTTGGTTTATGTACATTGTTTGTTGATATGGTTGGTTTATGTACATTGTTTGCTGATATGGTTGGTTTATGTACATTGTTTTCTGATATGGTTGGTTTATGTACACTGTTTGCTGATATGGTTGGTTTATGTTCATTGTTTGTTGATATGGTTGGCTTATGTACATTGTTTGCTGATATGGTTGGTTTAGGTACATTGTTTGTTGATATGGTTGGTTTATGTACATTGTTTGCTGATATGGTTGGTTTATGTACATTGTTTGATGATATGGTTGTTTATGTACATTGTTTGTTGATATGGTTGGTTTATGTACAGTGTTTGCTGATATGGTTGGTTTATGTACATTGTGTGTTCATATGGTTGGTTTATGTACATTGTTTTCTGATATGGTTGGTTTATGCTCATTGTTTGTTGATATGGTTGGTTTATGTACATTGTTTGCTGATATGGTTGATTTATGTACATTGTTTGATGATATGGTTGGTTTATGTACATTGTTTGCTGATATGGTTGGTTTATGTACAGTGTTTGCTGATATGGTTGGTTTATGTACATTGTTTGTTGATATGGTTCGTTTATGTACATTGTTTGCTGATATGGTTGGTTAATGTTCTTTGTTTGTTGATATGGTTGGTTTATATACATTGTCTGCTGATATGGTTGGTTTATGTTCATTGTTTGCTGATATGGTTGGTTTATGTACAGTGCTTGCTGATATGGTTGGTTTATGTACATTGTTTGTTGATATGGTTGGTTTATGTACAGTGTTTGCTGATATAGTTGGTTTATGTACATTATTTGTTGATATGGTTGGTTTATGTACATTGTTTGTTGATATGGTTGGTTTATGTACATTGTTTGCTGATATGGTTGGTTTATGTACATTGTTTTCTGATATGGTTGGTTTATGTACACTGTTTGCTGATATGGTTGGTTTATGTTCATTGTTTGTTGATATGGTTGGCTTATGTACAGTATTTGTTGATATGGTTGGTTTATGTACATTGTTTGTTGATATGGTTGGTTTATGTACATTGTTTGTTGATATGGTTGGTTTATGTACATTGTTTTCTGATATGGTTGGTTTATGTACACTGTTTGCTGATATGGTTGGTTTATGTACATTGTTTGCTGATATGTTCATAAGTTGATAGTACATGTCTTCAATATTCACAATGTTCAACATATATTAATACCAATTCTCTATAATCACCAAAATGCTTTGGCAACGCATTTTCATGAAATTTCATATATGGGTTGGACAAAAAATATGAAATAGAAATTCATCAACATATTGTTGCTAAGTGACTTGGTTGCCATGGTTACCAGGTTATAAGATACCAAAATATTTTACTATTTTGAAACCTTACTGTGTTTCACGCAAATGGTTAATAATTTCAATCGTAATAAAAATCAAAAACAAAGGCTAAAAGATATTCAACCAAATATCAGAAACATTTCAAATTATATCAATACACATGGTTACCATGGTAATGAATATTGCTTATTCTAACAAAATTCCTCAAAACATTAGATTTTATTTTCTTTTTTTTAATTCTTTGAGACAACAATTTGCGATTTCACCCATTGGTTTGAAAGATCTTTAAATAAACAAATAAATAGGTTACCAAGGATCTAAATTTTCAAAGCAACCGTCTCCATGGGTTTGCAATATTGATAAATTTGTTTTTCTGATTTCGATTAATAAAATATCCACTTGATCGATAAAATGTGATAACACTATAATGTCAAATGTAATGTACATTTTCAAACACTGAAATAAAATTGGTGGGGTAAACGTTACCATGGCAACTACCTTAAGAAATGTTAATGTGAATAATAAAGTATTGTTATAATTGTTTAACGTCTTCAAATTCAATAGCATCATTTCAAACGGATAAATTTTCAGCATGGACCAGACATAATAAAAGTTCCCATGCTACATGTATAAGAAATGACCTTATCGATAGAATCTATTTCGCTAAAACAAGACACAACTTTGAATGGTTACTATGGAAACGAGACCGATATACATAAAAATGCTTCTTTGTTTGGACTTTTTTAACCTTTTGAAATCAAATTTCTTGTAAGGTTACAAAGGAAAATTCCATGTCACATAAAAGTAGGTTGCTTCAACTTTTTTATGGCAAAACGTTTAATCAAATTATATTCATTCAAAATAGCCATATCCAAGGGAACAATCAAGCCTATTCTAATTTGGAGACTTAGGCATCTATATGTGTCCTTAGCATTGGCTTACCTTTCTTACTTGTTAGCAAAATACTTTTTATCGAAATTTAAGACATCCTAAATGGCTTTTTGACGTTTTGTCATTTGATTTTGTAAGAAATAAGGTCTACAATCTGATGAAAAAGGTAGTTTTCCTTGGATACCGTCCATGTTCCCTTGGAAACAAAGATTTTTTTCTTTAAATTTGCATAAGATTTTTTGTATTACATGACAGACAGTGTATAAGGTATTACCCCTTTGACAAAACCATTCATATTCCAGGCCAGAATATGAAGGGAAACATATATCACTAAAATCTTATCACTAGACATAATACAAAAGTCAATAGTGAAAAATAAAACAATACTTAAATGCGGAACTTTTTTTAATATTGAGGCTGTTGTGGAAAGTGTGAAACGTAGACGTAATGCCTGACTATGCTTGTGTGTTTAACCTGATAGGAAACAGCGTGAATTTATTCATTGGAAAGTTATATGTTATTACATAGAATTGTCAAGATTTCCGTACACCTTGTTTAAAGTCCTCCGTACTTTTACTGTAAGAAGGTGGAATTGATGTTGATTCGAGTTATCTACACTAGGTTCATGCTTCGATGAGCACCAGGTAAATTGGAAATTTCCAGACGAAGATTTTTAAATGCTCTCCAAGAACTTTACAATTAGCTATCTGATTAGTTTTCACTTTAAACATCATAGAAACTTCACCATAAACATGTACCTTTATTTCAGTTAAAATAACAAATTGCTTTCTTCAGATAATGTTGGATTTATTGCCATGGTAACTACCTATTTTTTAGTTTTTCTCGTTATTTATGAAAGGTTATGGTTGCGACTACAAGGAGATAACTCTATTTTCATATCACGTAATATTTGAAACCGACATAAACGAGAAATGATATCAGCTCAGTTTGTTTACTTATTACAGAAGAAAATAATACTCCTTGGCATTCTACATTGCTGAATGGGTATTTTTGGGAAAAATGCATCTTTTTCAATGAAAAATCGCCGTAAATAGGAAAAAAGTTGTCGTTTTTGCATGAGTTGTGCTACCAAAACAATTCAAACAGCAGAATTTATACTATTCATTATTCTTCATAGGTGAGATAGTTAGAAATTCGAACTTCGACTAAAACTCTATTTTTTGGGTCAAAAAGTTGTTTTGTTTTGTTTTTTTTTTTTTGCATAACTTATTGTGCTATTTATAGAAACAGTAAATTTGCTCAAAAACTAATTGGGGTACATATTGGTTTGACTGCATTCGGATTAAGCAATATCAAAGCTCTAAACGTATAAGAAAAATTGCGCAACTGTAGACCTTCTAGCAATGGCAACCAGTAAAATCGTATTTATAAGAATAATGTCGAAGGGTTCCAACTCTCTACCTTCTTGAAGAAAATTCCAAACCAATTTACATGCACCAGACACGTGTTTCGAATATCAAATTCTCATCAGTGATGCTTTCAGCGGAGCCACCAAAAATAATTTCAGTAGCGCCCTCTTTAATTTTTTGAAGTTAGATTTTTACATTTACATTACAGAGAGCGCGCGGCTCCGAATTTCCTGTAGGGTCGATTCAGTAGCATATCCAAATAAAATCTATATGTTCAAAATAGCATTGGAGGGATGGTGCTTAGATGTTAAATTTCTCAAAATAGACTTTAATTCATACACAATCTATAAGAATCCGGAAAATAATGATATATATGAATTTCGCAAATTTCATGCATTGCAGAGGTATGAAAAGTTATGATTGTTTAACGTCTTCAAATTCATTAGCATCATTTTAGAGGAGATAAATTTACAGCATGGACCAGACATGCACATTTCGGGTATTTAGATGTTATATTCTCCGAAAAGGCCAGAATGTTTAAAAACGCCAAAAATGGACGTTTATAGTCAAGAAACGAGACGGGCAAATTTTGATACCCTTGGTCTGAATAGTTTGAGATGTTCCTCTTCATGTGGACATATTCATCTCTCTTCTACCTTATTTCTATTTAAAGTCGCCACCCTGACCATAATGGCTCTATCACAAAGAATTGGGATTTTATCCCAAATATCTGAAGAAAATGAATAAGTAAGATTCTGTAAGTCTTCAAAAAAGCTAAAAATTGCACTTTTTCAGTGTTTAAAACAATCTGTTTCCACGGAAACCAGAAAAAATATAAGATTATTTTTCGTCAATTTCAAATATATTCATTATGGCTTCTCTTTTGCATGAATACCACAAGGTTCTGTGACAAAGTATACCAGGCCCCTATACTAGATTTCTGGTGCTTACAGAGAATTGGTGTTAAAACATAAGTTAAAGTTAGATCGGGGTCAATAAAGAAGGTCGGCTCGACCCGTGGAAAAGTCGGGGCTTAGTCTTGTTGATTCGGGGCTATGTCGGGGTGAATCATAGCTCAGTTGGGAAGAAGTGTTCAACGTCTTCAGATTCATTCGAATTCAATAGCATCATTTAAGAACAGATAAATTTGCAGCATGGACCAGACTTGCAGGTGTCAGGTACTTAACCCTTGATGGTAATCCTCAATCTTAACAATGTAAAATGTCGAAAGAATGTGAAAGTTATAATGTTCAAAAATGTACCGAAATATGTAGCAGGATTGGTGGGATATGATGCTACAGGACCCCCGTTTTAGAAATTTCAAGAAATTTTGATAACAGTGATTCTCCTATGCGTTGAATAAATGATCAACCGAAAATTGATCGAACTTGGCTACATGTGCCCTCGGGGACTCTAAGTCCTCCAGCACTGACACTCGCCAAGTAGAACAACATAGATAAATTCCGATTACCTCTAAATATATTCTACACATAAGAAATATATTTTGAATTTTGTCATCCGAGATTTGATACTACGACCGTCACAACATTTGTTTTTTTTTTTATTTATTTGAACCACTTTAAAACTTTGCATCTTCATATTAATTCTGCTCCAAATCAATTTCTATGATAAATGTTGTTTAAGCACATTGACATTGTGAAGATCATACATATACATGTAGTGTTGCCTTCCAAAATTCAATGATGTAATTTTATTCTCAATGTTGCCTGTGTTTGGCAACATGTTTTGGATCTCCCCGTATTCCAAGACATGATTGTTAACAAAGCAGCTCTATTGAAGACATACCGAATATGTTATACAAACAAATGACAAATGTGGATAATGACCATCTCCCTATATACAGCGCAAAGTATAATTATTTGAGGCTTTGTCTGCTGGTGAGATGACATAATGTTCTTGGAGGTAGGTAAGCTCTGTGATAACCTCAGGGTCTTTAAAGATAGACTCGCATTTGGTGTTCACAGTTGATTTAATCGGTAAATTCTAGATAAAAGTAACCCTCTGATAAATTTTATCCATTCGGAAAGGGTGTCGAGCTGTATATCCTCTTTCTTTGCACAACGTCTAGCATATTCCTCACAAGAATCCAAGCTGCAAACTCCGTTTTAAATTGAAATCAAGAACATGTGGATCAATATTGAGACGACTCACCTTAGTCTGCAATTAAACACAAGTGCAGTTATGCAGCTGGATATGGTACATTAATGAATTTGCAAATAATCTGTACGATGATAAATATTTATCTCAGTTAAGCGACTGAAATGTCATTGCTCAAGAGCAACAACTTAGCAGGAAGATATAGTTTTTTTTGTCACAATAAAGTTAATGCAATTATTAAAAACAATCTTTCCCTGGAATCCTCCCATGCTTTATCCTAATTCTTACTTAAGTTCATCTTATAAACGAAAGCCTAACGAAAATGTTTCTGAGTTTGCAAAATAATATGTCAAAAACAAATACATAATTATAATAAAGGAAGGGAGGGATCTCCAACCAGACCTGGTTGGAGAAAAACACCAATTGAAAGAGTATCAGTTATTTAGTCTCGAAGTCGAGAAGGCAAGGCCAAATCATTGAAATTTCAATTGGAACGGTTGCGATGTTTAAAGTTAAGCTTTCAAGCCTTCTGCTTTAATGTATAAGTTTATAAACATTTCGAGGAAAACTAAATTTTTCATAAATTAAAAAACAGATTTATTCTATTCGGGATCTCTTCTAGAATATACTTGCCCTTGACACTTGACCTCGAAAATAAGTAGAAATCTCTTTTGGCACAGAAAATTCACATGATAAATTTTAAGGTTTGTGTAATTGCCTTTAACAGCCTATTTAATGTGTCGTTTTGACTTTAGGTCCAGTTGTAGCAGGAGTTGTAGGAAGAAAGATGCCGAGGTATTGTCTGTTCGGAGACACAGTAAATACAGCATCGAGGATGGAATCTACAGGCGAAGGTTTGTGAGCAAAATTAGTGATTTGTAAAATCAGGAAATGATTAGTCTTTCCGGGCGACTTCTTCTCTCATAAGAACTGAGATTCAATTTAATTCGCTTATTTGCATTATATTTTTAGTTTTTCGCTTTTGTTTTCGTTTTTCTGGTTTTGTATGTACATTCATTGTGAGTTTTGAATAATGACTTGGTCTTTGTGTTTGATTTTCACATATTTATTAATTTTAGAAGTTAGATTATTTTTAATAAGATTTAAGGACGGTGTTAATAACATAACCTACTGTCTTCGCTCCATAAATCAGAAAAAAAGGAGGGGATCATAATTTTTTTTATCTTGCTAACTCTGTTACATATCAGAATAATTTTGATGATGTTGGAAAGATCGTCTTCTCTGGTATATATATTTATTGTAGATTATTTAACTGATCAAAGTCAATTTGCTACGAAATCAAAAGTTTACCGACGTCTCCGTAATAAGCATCAAAGAAACCCACTCGGAAATGAACTTCTGTTTTTGATGACCTTAGACAAATGAGACCTAAACACATAACAAAAGGCACGAGATAAAACACTCTACGAAACGATGGACAACTAATCAATTTTTCTTTCTAAGTTAAAGCTGAATAGCTAGATGTTTTCTTTTCTTTACTGAACAGCGCACGAACAGTACTTTAAACATTGCTTTACATCACACAAATATATGCTGACCTTTGATCTCCTATTTCTACTTTGAAATTTGTCAATGATTCAGCGGAACCATAGACTCTGATATTCTGTATCATTTTTTAAATTTGTACTTGTAAAAAAGTTCCCCGCGAGGGGTTTGACAGTAAGTGTTTTGAATACTTTCCCTGACATGGTCGCCATAGCACTTTCTATATAGACATAACCTCAGACAGTGCATTTATTTTATATATTGTGATCATTTTCGTGCATGAACATCGACGGCGGGTGCGGCTAGCCAACAGGGGATGCTTACTCCTCCCGGGCACCTGGTCCCACCTCTAGCTTGCTGGGGGTCCGTCGATGCTCAGTTTGGTGCTCTTTTGTGAGTGCTATTGAGATTTTTGTCAGGATCTTCTTTAACTCATTTGTATAATGTACAATTAATGATCACTGACGAGAGTTAAGTACCCTAAACGAGCATGTTTTGTCCATACTGTAGATTTATCTGTTCTTTAATGATCCTATGAGTTTGATGAAGTAACATTAGAGCTTTGAACTATTTTGGGCGATGAAAAACAACAAGAATGATTGAAATCACATTCTTCTATGATACTGAACTTTCTTCTTCATTCTAGATTTTCTTATATTCATCATTAAGAGGAATAGTTCCATTAGGAATACATATTGTCCTACTGTTGATTTACATTGTATTTTCCGACGTAAAAATTCTTCGTTTGTTTAGTCTCAATTTTTGCAATAAGTTTGATATTCGCCTTGAGCATATTACTAGAACAAAATTAATTCTCCTATTCGTTTCTACTTAAACCTTTCAGGTGGAAGAATTCAGATCAGCGAGAAGACACATCATATACTTGATAAGGATGTTTTTGTGACGACTGAGAGAGGCGCCATTAATATCAAGGTAAGCCTCTTGAAACAATTACTGAGAAATTGAGATAGGGATTCCACTATTGATGCTAATAGCTAGAAAAAAAATCCTTAATCCGACCTTCAGACATTTCGATTACAGTTTTCATTAGAACATGCTTTACCAATCAAATCAAAAGTCGTTGTAATTTACACGTCAAATATTAGATGAATAAGAGGAAAGGAAAGAACACGTTAGCCGTTTAATCGATTAGCAGTGCAATGACATATACATGTATTTCTGTTAATTCGTAGGGGAGTTTTTTTTTTCCTTTGAAAATTCTTTAGTCGTAAATTGAAATCAATTTTTCTTTCATGATGTGTCAATTCAATTTACGACAAGTATTTCAATCTACAGAAGAATCAAATCCTATGAAATTCTTTCAAATCGTAAAACTGGAATTACTATGTCTATACCAAATTCAAGTTATCGCAATTTTGCTCTACTTGTCAATAATAGTGAGCCATGGTGTCCATTGTAGCCATGATTAGAAAAATATCCAGGCATGTACAAATAAGGGATGATTACTCTTCTACGGCACCTGGTCCAACCACTAGCTTGCGAGGGTTCCGTCCTCAATTAGGCGCTCAATAGTGAGAGTTGTTCAGATTGTCATAAGGATCTTCTTCATCTCATTTGTGTCACACATTTGTGGCCCTTTGCCGTGTAGAACTCGTAAAAAGTTTCCTTCGAGGGGTTTGACAGTAAGTGTTTTAAATGATATCCCTGTCATGGTCGCCATAGCACTTACTATGTAAGCATAAAATCAGACAGTGCATGTATTGTACATATTCCTTTCATTTTCGTGCGTGAACGTCGATGGCGGGTGCGGCTAGCCAAACAGGGTATACTAACACCTCCCAGCCACCTGGTCCCACCTCTAGCTTGCTAGGGGTCCATCGATGCTCAATTTGGTTCTCTATTGTGAGTGTTGCTCAGATTGTCGTCAGGATCTTCTTTATCTCATGTGTATCACGCTTATGCCCTTTGCCGTGTGGAAATCGTAAGAGAAATCCTCGCGAGGGGTTTGACAGTAAGTGTTTTATATGTTTTCCCTGACATGGTCACCATAGCACTTTCTATATAGACATAACCTTAGACAGCTCAGGTTTTGTACATGTTGTTTTCATATTCGTACGTGAACGTCGGCGGTGGGTGCGGCTAGCCAAGCAAGGGTTGCTTTCTTCTCCCAGGCACCTGATCCAACCTCTAGCATACTAGGTGGTGCGTCGTTGCTCAGTTCGGTGCCCTTTTGTGAGTGTTGTTGAGATTGTCGCCAGGATATTATCTAACATATTTTTCTCATGTTTATTCTCGTGTCATTTTCTGTTACTTGTAGGTTATCAAATTTTGTCATTGAAAATTTAGTTTAAAGCATCTCCTTTTTATATCGTTTCTTCAGTAATTTTGCTATCTCCAAGTTTTAGCAATCTTCAGGAGATACCTTTTGGTGCAAAAACGAAATTTCGCTAACTTCGCTTACCTCTGAGAATCGCAATATATAAATTAAGGGAATGTTCCAACTCTCTACCTTCTTGGAGAAAATGTCAAACCAAGTTTTAAAAGACAAGTTCAGTTGCTAACTGTTGGTAATAGGGATGGAAAAACATTCCTGATATTATACTATGACAATATATTCAAAAATTCCATCAATCTTTTTAATTTTATGAAATCTATAAATGCTAAACGTCTTAAAATTCAATAGCACCATTTTCAAAAGAACAGATGAATTTGCAGCATGGACCAGACATGGACTATAAACAAAGTTTAACTGCAATTACTATCATGTTTATAAATATCTATGACACGCCAAAGTATCTATATTCTTCGAGGCATATTTTCAGTTGACATAGTTAAATTTGATACCCATACAGAGATATAAGAGTCTGATTTAGTGATACTTCAGCAAAAAATAGCTAAAACAGTTGAAAGTTTTTTTCCGTCTCTTTTCCGTCTCGTGCTGTACTCGTCTTTTGTGTTTTTGCATCGGGTGTTTTGGTGTTTTACTGTTGATGCTGCAACGGGGTCTTGTTGGAGATCTCCTCCCTTCTTTTTAGAATTCACGTATTTTGTTAATACAATTTTTGAGAAATATTTTCCTAGTGTTCATATTCCTTATCGATGGAAATTTAATTTTTCATTTTTTCTACGCATGACAGAGTCTGAAAGAAATCAATAAATAATTTCTAAGTCATTGTTATTATTAGTTGAGAAATAACAAACACCTAGCCGCGGTTTATTGTCCAAGAATTCCCCGAAATCCATTAATAATCCAAGTCATGACCGAGTCGCGAAAAGTTATTTCTTATAACAAAGTTATAGATCTTAAGATTACTTTATTCCCTTGTTGAATCTGAAATATTACCTGACTTTATTTTCAATATGCTATAGAAATACTTCAAGACGCTAATGTCGTAAACGAAAGCTTATTTCCATTGTACGCTGGAATTTACACAATAATGCATTGATGCAACGATAAAAGATTCAATTTGTTACATTTTATTACTTTTTTTCTCTCAAACATGTCTTTACAATTCTTAAAAAAATATAAATGAATACGAAATATCATATTGGGATTTAGCACAAATTATGAAACTTCAACGGTAACAGATAAAATGAAAGTTGAAAGTTGTACGCTGATTATTTATGTATTATCGAATATAATTTGTTGTTACAGAGTTCACCGTGATACACAAGTGATATGTTCCATGGGAATCCCCTTTGAGTGAACCAAGTAAATACTGTCTAAATCTACTTTAAATGAATTTATTTTAGGCCTATCATATGGTCATTATTATAAATTATATGATGGTAATTTATTCTGGTCAAGAATAGACGTATATTTGGAGAACACTTAAACAGAAAATTTTGTATCTGTCCGTGCACCATATCATGTGGCGAGCATTTAAAAATTTCTGTTAAAGTGTATATCATCTTCTTGTTTTAATTAAAAGTTACCCAGATTTCTAATTCTAAAATGTTACTATATACACATGAATTAGAGATTTAAAACTGCATTGCAAAACTTCAGTATATAACGTAAGGTATCAAAATAGGATCTTTAAAAAATTCAGACTTAAAACGATGTAAAGAATTTAATTTAAATTGGAACCAAGAACCGTTTAGGTTTTTGTTGTTATTATTTTTTCTTTCTTTCTCTCTTCTTATACATTTATTATTATTTTTCTTTAGTTGATTTGCATGATATGGAGAAACGTGACTTTTCAGAGAAAGTACAGGAAATGAAAAGAAATTATCTACTCATGGTCCAGCCGCTTACTAAGCACAAATTGGAAAATTACAGTTACTGTTACATACACATACAGTAGATAAATCGGTTATATTACCTTAATTGACTCGTTTGAGTTTTTATAACTTCTTTGTTTCATGCATTATAGTAAACCAACAAGTGAAGTCAAATGGGAAAATGAATTGCAATTTCATTTGAATTAGAAAAAGATAAATTTGGCGGTTTCTAAAACGACAAATGATGTTCAATATCGCAATAAACATAGAAGAGTTAAGCATCCCCTGTTAGGGTACAAATTTACTTTTTGATAAGGTAGTTATCAGTCCAACAAATCTATGTACTTTTTGTCAATTATCACAAAATCGATAATTCAGAAAATCATAAATCGAAGGCATACAAATGACAAATATGGATAATGACAATATCCCTATATACAGCACAAAATCGATAAATCAGAAAATCATAAACCGAAGGCATACAAAATCAGGATAAAACAGGAACCAAAGCAAACAAACAAAAATCTCCGCCACATGAAAAGCAGCGAACATCCGATATGGGAGTGAGATATTAAAATAAAGATACTACAGGGGAGTGTTCAGGGAGTTATCTTAATGACGTAAGTCAAACCACGATATGCGTTGTTAGTTGTTACTACTTATAGGGGTAACTACAGGAAATAAAAACCTTCTTTGTATGATTAACGAATTAGCTCGATTTGACTGACTTAAAATGCCCGGAAGTTTGTAAAGTTGGTCTTTTTCGCTTGCGACATCTTTGGCACGCATAAAAATGAAAAGAAAAAGGGGGGTCATGCATGTCATTTTTTCGCAAATTTCACTTTTTTACAGGACCCCTCCGTCCTCATCGAAAAATTTCCAATTTTTACGTATTTTCAAATCGATCTGTAGAATGCATAAAAGACAAGATGAAGTTCAAAGTTGAATTTATCACGACTACTGGTCACATTTTATTGATTCTATATGCTATAAATACATTTCCAACATTTTTGACCAATGGTGTGACACCTTTTATTCAGTACGGTTGACCAGTCAAAACGGAGGGGAATCCCCATGAAATTGATTTCCTGTAGTTACACCTATATTTTTTTCATTTTTTCGATTTTTTAAGAATTTTAGCCTTAGATATGTAAAATGAAGTATTTTACATCCGCATCGACTAAGTTTCCTTTACTCGTACGAAGCTGAATTCATTCAATCTTTGGTCTCTGAAGGGAAAAGATACTTAGCTTCTGACTTTAACTTCACTTACAGATACATAGACGATGTGTTGTCCATCAATAATCCAAAATTCGCGGATTACCTGAGCAGTATCTATCCTTCGGAGCTTGAAGTCAAAGAAACCACAGAGACAAATAATTCAGCATCCTATTTGGACATAATGTTGTCCTACGACACTGATGGTCACATGAACACCTCACTCTATGACAAACGTGACGACTTCAATTTCAGCATTACAAACTTTCCTTTTCTGAGTAGCAACATCCCTTCATCGCCTGCTTATGGCGTGTTCATATCTCAGTTGATACGCTATGCCAGAGCAAGTACCAAATATACGGATTTTGTTCTGAGAGCTAGGCGTCTTTCAGATAAGCTTCTCAGTCAGGGATATGTTTGTGACCGACTAACATCGTCACTGAGGAAGTTCTACGGTCGATATGGGGAACTCGTCATACACTATGATGTTCCACTCTCAAGAATGGTGGATGATATTCTGTCATAGACCATTTGAACCATCCAACCAAAGATTGTACTCTATATCTTCCAAAATGGAAGTAACCGGATGTGACAGTTCTACCGAATTGAAGCGACGGGTGTTGCATGCAAGCAGGAGATGCTTACTCTTCCTGGGCACCTGGTCTCACTCCCATATCGGGAGTTCGCTTCTTTTCATATGGTGGAGGTTTTTGTTTGTTTGCTTTGGTTCCTGTTTTGTCCTGATTTTGTATGCCTTCGGTTTCTGATTTTTGAATTATCGATTTTGTGCTGTATACAGGGATATGGTCATTATCCATATTTGTCATTCGTATCGATATGACCATGTTTGGTGGAGTATTGGACTCTTTTCTACAGCCCCCCTTTCAACAAAACTCTAATTTCTACGTTTTCTGCATCGAGTAGTATTCCATCTAAATCTGTCAAGTTTAAGTTTACTTTTAAAGGAAAACCCTTTATTTCACCATGTTTAAGTAAAACCAGGTTCGTACTATCAATACACATGAGAAATCAGCATAAAAGACCTTTAACTGCTGAATTACAGAAACTAAAATACCATATATGGTAAAATATCTGATTATTAACAAATTTTCAGTGAAATCGGCACAATGGAATAATTTTTAACAAGCAAATGATTCAAACACACTATTTTATGGAATAATAATGATGCTGATCGAGAAAAAGATAAAATTTAAGTAAGTCAAGCCTCACTATGGACACTGAATGCATGCAGAAGCGGTATCAAGAGAAAGGATTGTACTCAGTTCTTATGTACTTATCTACACAGCGGGATCCTTAATTTGATTAACACTTGCAAAGTATCATGCTGGGCGATATACAGGATTCCGTAAGTCTTCCTCCCTGAAGGTTTCTCGTCCTGGTGTTGGAAATTTTGCCTATCATAACCATACTCAACTGCGCATTGTTGTTCTTTATTTAGTATGACTGTATATTTTGATCGCTAAGCGATAACGTTTTCAAAATGTCGACTGGATGATAAATTTTCAGATAGAATAAAGCTGTACTGAATTTTATTTCAATTATTCAAATAAACTACAAGAAAAACGAATAATGTGATTTTGGTCCATTTTCCCCTATAGGGGTAACTACAGGAAATAAAAACCTTCTTTGTATGATTAACGAATTAGCTCGATTTGACTGACTTAAAATGCCCGGAAGTTTGTAAAGTTGGTCTTTTTCACTTGCGACATCTTTGGCACGCATAAAATGAAAAGAAAAAGGGGGGTCATGCATGTCATTTTTTCGCAAATTTCACTTTTTTACAGGACCCCTCCGTCCTCATCGAAAAATTTCCAATTTTTACGTATTTTCAAATCGATCTGTAGAATGCATAAAAGACAAGATGAAGTTCAAAGTTGAATTTATCACGACTACTGGTCACATTTTATTGATTCTATATGCTATAAATACATTTCCAACATTTTTGACCAATGGTGTGACACCTTTTATTCAGTACGGTTGACCAGTCAAAACGGAGGGGAATCCCCATGAAATTGATTTCCTGTAGTTACACCTAAACACATAGAACGGCATATAAAATGCTTAAAAAATACATACACTGTACCCGAATATTATTCACTTCACTTGTCCCTTCGATGAGAATTTAAAAGAAACATATGGCAGATTGTTGATTTAAAGCGATCGTCAATCATTATTGGTAAAGAGATCTAGGATAAACGAGAAGTAAATGTACTCAATGTTCATTATTTCAAATTAATTGTATCTTTTCGCCGTGATGTCTAGATTTTTTTTGATAGAAGGAGCAAGTTAAAATTCGATATTCAAAATATGAAAGTGCGAAGAGGAAAAATCATATGAAAAGGATAAGCCAAATGAAACATATGTATGTCAAAAAGCTAACAGTGAAGTAATTAATTTTCCGTCTAAGCTACTATACACACAGACGAAAGTTAAGCAAAACCGCAATATTTCGGACACATTATCCTTTAAGCTTGCATAAGCTAGTATAGTCGGCAGAGCATGGACTGTATTATTTTTTTTATCAATTTACATTTTAAACTGTGTGTTTATTGGCCCCTGTGTCATGCTGTCTGTTTGTATGTTCATTTTACGGTGAGGAGGTATTTTACACCACAATTGTACGTTCTTCGAGACCTCTGGGTAATCGGAAAAGTTGAGGTATGTGCGCACGTAATCCAGGATAACCACACCTTCTGCTGTTTGCGTGGCAGATGGCCGTCCTAAGTCGGTACCGGTTGCCCATTGGTCTCATTGGTTTATGTGTGGTCCTTTGTGTTTCATTTTTCTATGGTGTGAGTTTGTCTCATTGGTTTATGAATGGTCTTTTGTGTTTCATGTTTCTATATTGTGAGCTTGTGTTCCTTGTCCGTTTTGCATTTCTGTCTGTGGGTGTTTGTTCTGTAATTTTTCATTAGTTGTTTTGGGGTGTTGGAAACCCACTCCTTTCGTTTTAACGATAGCACAGAGAAAGTTTCGTAAAATATATCAAATATAGATTCTTAATAGAAGACTTTACCTTTTTTTTAACAAATAACACTAAAATGTTGGCTTGGGTAGAGACGCAAATGAAAATATGGTATTTTTGAGGGACAAATGAAAAATAAAGTTTGAAAAGAGATAAACCACATCAAGCGCAAGATTCACAAATTTAATACGGTTTAATTTCGTATTAAATCATCCCAGTCGACTTCCGTTTGAGGTTTAATCAAGCGATCCTATTTCACTCGCTTATGTTGTTATATGGCAGATTATTCTCATTAAAGACATTTATTGCTCTCATCATTGCTCTATATTCCATGTTCACAAAAAGGGGTAGGGCCATGAAGCCCGATATTGGCCCTAATTTTGAGAAATTTTGAACATTGTACTTCATAGAATTTTTAACTGTTATTTGACATTTTGAAACGTTCTCTACTGAATCACGAACCTACTTTTTGTAAACATTGCTTTTATCAACACCCTTTAGCCCTTTGAAAACACCAAAATAGGTCATATTCGGCGAAATTGATGCAAAAAATCAATATTTCTATTAAATTAGCAATGGCCGCATGCATTAACTATGATGGAAAATTTATATGTGAAAGATTATCATTATATCCTTTTGTCATAAACGCATGCGGCCACATTGAATTCTACGACAAAAGACAAAATTCCCAGCAATTTTCGTCATATTTTATCAATAACGTCAAAATGACGTCACGTCATGACGTCATTACAGTTAAATGGCACATTCGTGTATTTTCATGAGAGATATCAAGTATTCTTCATGAAATTTATTTTATTAGAAAAATCAAGGGCCGATTTAGGGGTCTCGTGGCCCTACCCCTTTTGTCGCATTTTGGTCAAACGGGATGTATATACGGTTTTTAAATTCGAAATAAAAAGAGAAATTTTACGATTCGAAGGAGTCATTCTTTAAACGGAAGTGAAATTTTGGCAGGTGGTTGCACTACATGCAGATATTGGTTGAACTGGGGTTAAATAGATATCCAAGAAAATATTTGCCACAAAAGTTTTATCTTACAGAAGAACAGAAAAGGCATTCATAAAGATATCGTTGACAAAGTTTATTTCTTTGAAAAAAAAAGTCGTCAGTGATTGAAAATACACCCCAAAATTATCTTATTCATAGTCGAAATTTTCAGACTGATAATGAATTTAGTTCCACCGGTACGTGAGCGTGAAACGGTGCACTTCCGGTTTCATGAAGCGCTTTTTGAAAACTTCTTTCTTTGGACTAACAATTTGATTCATTGCATTGAGATAAATAAGCTCCTTGAATATAAGTCTAACTTGAATTGCTTAAAGTCATATCCGTCCCTTATTCGAACCCGATTTAACATACGTTGCATGATACTTCTTTGTGAAATAAGATAAAAAGGTATTTGTCAAAAGTCCGATCTAAATCTTGATACATAATTTTGATCACTGACGAGGGTTAAATACCCGAAACGTACATGTCTGGTCCATGTTGTAAATTTATCTGCTCTAAAATGATGCGAATGATGAATATGAAGACGTTAAACATTTCAAATTAGCATTTTGCAAGAAAAACAATATCAATGTTGCTTAACTTCTGTCTGTGTGTATATCAAGACAGAAAGGGGACGTTTTGTAATTTAACCAAGTCCGATCAACTTTGGTTGATCGTTTCTTCAAACGCATTCGAAAATTTCTGTTCACACAATTTTCTGAAACGTGGGTCCTGTTGAATCATATCCCTCATATCTTACTACGCCTTTCGGTATTTTTGCACATAACTTTTATAGTCCTTGGCCTAATTTCATTGTTTCGAATGAGAACCACCGACGACGGTTTAGTGTCTGAAACGTGCATGTTGAGGACATGGTGCAAATTTATCTGTTCTTAAATGATGCTATGAATTTCAAGACGTAACATACTTCATTACAAACATCGTTGAAATTAATTGCTCCATATTTGTTTTATAGAATACGCTGATTTTTTCTTCCAGGGAAAAGGCGATATGGTCACATATTGGCTAGAGGATTATATATCGAAACATGGTATTAAAATCAAGCAAACTCATGGAAGTCTCAACTGGAAACGGACAAGTGGCAAAATTTTAAATGGAATAGGCAATGGCAGCAGGAATAAAAGTGGCCAAGATGGAATGCATATCAATGTGTGATACCTGGAACAACGGGATCAACTTAATTAGATGAAAAGAGCGGTAAATCCTTCCAAGGAGCATCAAGTGATTCTTTTCTTTGTGCAGTATTTGACATGTGGTTTTTTTTAAAGTTTTGTTTATGTTATTGTTAAGGCAATTTTAAGACCTTGTGAATATTCCTCAATTCTTTTTACACAGACCATTATCTACTGATTTTTGTATGCATTGTGTAATAGATTAACAACTTGATAATGCTGAATACCTCAGAGAAAATAGTCCTTGTTGTGCAGTCAACTCCTCCGAGTTGTTTATCTTGATTCCCTTTTGTATTTAATTTTTTTTGTATCCAATAGTTCAATAGATTGATTGACCATTTCCTTGAATCCATTATTGCTGAGATTTGATAAATTCACGGTGCAATTTATGTCATGTTCATATAATAAAGAATTACAGAAAACTTGACAAGACGTTCTGCCAGTCTAATCTTTAAAGATAAGAAGATCTTGAACGAAGCGAAGTGGCTATAGCAGTACAAACAAAGCAAACATCATTGAAACATTTCGGGAAAAAATTGGGAGAAAATCAATAATTTTCACCGTTATACAGGCTGGTTGTGATGGAAAACGAAATTTGTTGCTGATGACACCAAAAAAAAAAAACAAATAAACAATAAGGAACCATTTTTAGCTCACCTGAGCCATAGGACGGACGACAGACGCAACACTATGACAATAGCTCACTTGAGCCTATGGCTCAGGTGAGCTAAAGAGGGGAAAAAATTGTTGGGGTCCCGCCGGGGTTTGAAGCCACTCCCCATGGGTCAATTGGGCATGGAAAACATACATTATACCTATGTACAATCTTTAAAAATATTCCTTTAAAATCCAAAAGTGGATATCTTGACAAAATTCTTTCACTTGTAGGGTACCATGCATGAGTACCTCATACCTACAAATTGTCATGACAATCTGAAGAGTGGTTATAGAAAAGAAAGAAAAAATGTATGAAAATCACCCCCCCCCCCCCCCTTCCTTTTTACATAAGAAAAAAATTCATAAAAAATCAAAAACATAAAATTTAAGCATAAAATACATATCAAAGCATTAAGTAAGTTAAATATGATAAATATGTAGTAAATGAGTGTGTAAAATCATACACTTATTGAGTTATTTAAAGAAATAGTGCAAAAATGTGCATTTCTGACTAAGTCCGAAAAGACGTCAAAAACGCGTCAAAAATTTGACTTCGAAGTGGAACCAAAAATAACAACACTTCTTAAGACATCTCTCTAGATCATCCTGATGCTTTTGGTTTGTCGATACATGCTTCGGTTCTGAAGAAGAAGTTTGTCAAAAGAGGGTACCCCCCAGTGACCTTCTTTTGGCTGTGGTGGCGCCACCTGTTGACAGATCCGGACGAAAAACAACAACAATGCATGGTACCCTACAAGTGAAAGAATTTTGTCAAGATATCCACTTTTGGATTTTTAAGTAATATTTTTTAAGATTGTACATAGGTATAATGTATGTTTTCCATGCCTAATGGACCCAAGGGGAGAGGCTTCAAACCCCGGCGGGACCCCAACAAAATTTTTTCCCCTTTTTAGCTCACCTGAGCCATAGGCTCAAGTGAGCTATTGTCATAGTGTTGCGTCTGTCGTCCGTCGTCGTCGTCGTCGTCGTTGTCGTCGTAAACTTTTCACATTTTTAACTTCTTCTCCAGAACGGCTGAAGGGATTTTGATGAAACTTGGTAGGTATGAAGTACTCATGGTCCCCTACAAGTGTTGTTGTTTTTCGTCCGGATCTGTCAACAGGTGGCGCCACCACAGCCAAAAGTAGGTCACGGGGGGGTACCCTCCTTTGACAAACTTCTTCTTCAGAACCGAAGCATGTATCGACAAACCGAAAGCATCAGGATGATCTAGAGAGATGTCTTAAGAAGTGTTGTTATTTTTGGTTCCACTTCGAAGTCAAATTTTTGACGCGTTTTTGACGTCTTTTCGGACTTAGTCAGAAATGCACATTTTTGCACTATTTCTTTAAATAACTCAATAAGTGTATGATTTTACACACTCATTTACTACATATTTATCATATTTAACTTACTTAATGCTTTGATATGTATTTTATGCTTAAATTTTATTTTTTTGATTTTTTATGGATTTTTTTTTCTTATGTAAAAAGGAAGGGGGTGATTTTCATACATTTTCTGCTTCTTTTCTATAACCACTCTTCAGATTGTCATGACAATTTGTAGGTATGAGGTACTCATGCATGGTACCCTACAAGTGAAAGAATTTTGTCAAGATATCCACTTTTGGATTTTTAAGGAATATTTTTTAAGATTGTACATAGGTATAATGTATGTTTTCCATTTTTAGATCGACCTTTCATCCATAGTTACAGCTGATAATTCAACAAGTGACACATGCTCCAATGTCTTATTGATTGACCTTTTATGTGATGTGATTTAATTATTTAAATTCTTTATACTTGTTTAGAATTTTATTTTTAAAGTCGGGAACAAGCCATTTTTTGCCGTGTAGGATCCAGATCCCAGTTATTTTTCAAGTACTTTCTTACCAAAAATAGAAAAAAATTCTCAATTCGCACCGGCTTAAACACATTGACACTACTTTTGAATGTTTAGAAATTTTATTTGAATTACATAGAAAAAAATGCCGTAAAGATTAAAAGTACACAACTTTTTTAATATTTTTTCAAAGCCATGCACCTGGTTCCGGACCGGAATTATTCGAATTTTATGATCTGGATCTGAGGTCCCATTTTCACACGTATTCTTCCACACATGTAGATGTCTCACACACTTTAAACTATATTCAAAATTTTATTTCATCTATCTAGTAAACAATCACGGGAAGACAATTCAAGATAAACATTGTGTGTATTTTCCACCAATTGTTGAAAATAATAAGAAAATAATAGGAACTATTTGACAGGACAATGACCTAGATAATGACCTGGACAATGGCCTAGATAATGACCTAGATATGCATATCTGTATCCTGTACCCGAAGGGGATTCCCCATGTAGTAATGTGATACCTTTAGTACTGCGATACATTTCAGGAGATACAGTGCAAACGGAAAAGATTTTTATACTTGGAACACTTTCGTAATGATTATCATTCATGTACTTGGAACACTTGCATGTACTTGTTATCATATATAAAGTTTGCTCGAATTCCCTCTGTCTTAGACTCTCTTAGATGAAGTAATTTACGGACTGATTTCTTGAAGAAACGTCTAATGATTAATCTCTTCCTCTGGATTTTGAGAATGCATAGGACATTTGATATCTGAAATTCTTGAAAATAAATAATTCAGTTCAGACTTCCTGAAATCTTCCAATGAAATGTTGGACCACAGAAAGCTGTTATTTTATTAGAGAAAATAAAGTATTATTCACAACCTTAGGCCACCTCATCTTATATAGGCCTTTCAACTTAATTTTCAAATCCAAGAATATCCCTTTAAAACTGCTTCACGACATTTGAATCTGTGTCAGGAGAGCATTAAAGAACTTTGAATTGATAAAGACATGCGAATTTTCAAAATTTATTAATTTTAGATACCAAATTCTAAATAAAATCTGTTTAAGAAGGGAAACAATTCAAACTGTACTATTTGACAAACACTTTGTTCCCGGGACACCTCTTGATTAACCGAATTTAACGGGTTCCTTTAAATTGTGAAACGCACAAGAAAAGAAATGAAAAGTAACGAAACGAAGTATTTTTTTCTTTGGCAAAGAAAATATTTATACAGATTTTTAATTCGAAATTCAAAACGTAGAAAAGGAGGTAAAGTAACCGGATTATTTACATGTACGTTTGGGTATGATATCCATTAGTTCCGCCTACATGCGTACCGTAAATAATTTCACAGAAAAACTGACCAAAAAAAAAATCTCCAGACTGATGATCTAATTAAGAAGTGGGGAGGGGGTGAGGTTATTCCAACTGCATGAACAAGATATAGAGTCTCTTGATACATTTACTTTACGTTTATAGGTAGACTGGCGAAAGCAGCGAGCCGGAAAATTGTAAGATGTGAAGTTTTCATTTATTTTTTTTTAATTCAGTCATCCATACATGTACTTACAGCTTTATTCTTAATTGGCGAGCGGAGCGAGCTGTAAGATTTTGGGACTAGATGGTTACATTTTGTCATAAAAATACAATCTCTCTCTCTCATTTTCTATGCTAGCTGTATTTTTGTTTGACCAATGGGGGAAGGTTGGGGAGATTAGGGCATTGCAACCCGGCTATCTACCTGCCTAACCTTTTTAGATCGGCCCATGTAAATGAAGCATTTGGTAATTATTCAAGTGTAAATTTGATTTTTGTATAATTATGTTTATGACATATTGATTCGTTCAAACACGATGACAAAGAAAGTTGAAGACAAAGTGAAGACGAAAAAATAAGACATCTAAGGAAAAATTATGTGCGGCGAGCGAAGCGAGCCGAAAATTTCCCCAAAAGTAAAGAGATTAAGCATAAAAAGAGTATTCTGAATCAATCACTTAAGGTGAAAAAGGGGGGCCCGGGACCCCTGTTCCCCCCTCTAAATCCGCCACTGGGTTTGAGTTTTTATTCATTTATATTTCTTTTTTTTTCTTTCGCGTTTTGTGCTCATACATTCTTTATTTATCTATTACAGCTAGATCATTTGTAGAATTAATCTTTTATCAGGAAAGCCGTTACAAATGTACAGTCATATATTTGATGTCATTTCGTTTACAAATAACCAATCACATTAAAAACCAAATTTTGGTGCGTTGGGGGGGATGTATGGATTACATGACAGCTAGATATGTTTTTTATACATATTTCTATCCCCTCCTCTTCCACCAGATATTTCTCCTATTCTGTCAACTGAAATTACATGTATGTCTGTCAGTCTTTTAAGGTCAACACTTAACCATGTTAACAGTGTCGGTGTAGCAAGTTTATTTCTCATGACTGTTAAAACGCGGAAGTCTCTGAAAAATAATCGAACACGTGAAAATAGCAAAAGAACTAACCGACCCCCAGATATAGCAAATCCAGTCTTTTCAGTTAAGTATGAAAAAAATAGTAAAAACAAAAAAATTTCATTTTTTTTCTTTTTGCGTTTTGTTTTTATTTGTTTTAATTTGTTTTGTTTTGTTTTGTTTTTTTAAATACAGTCTCCAAGAAAATAAATTTAATTGAAAACGTAAATTTTATTCCGAAGGGTCTAGATTGAGGAAAAAAGGAGCCATAAAAAGTTTTATTTGAAAATATGCAGTAACGACCATAATATTGCCGAATTTATATAATTAAATCTCCATATATCTCTATTGTAAAAACGCAATACATTGTAGGTGGCGCCAGTGTAGTGAGTTAGAGCCGCGCACCCCAAGTTTACTGCGAATGTATGCGTTAGATTCATCTGAAAATTTGAATTAATACAAATGAGAATGTAAACTTTCATATGAAAAGAAAGATTTTGCATTATAGAATTTTGTAAAATTAATTAGTTATCAGGGATACCAAAACCAGAAAATGAGAGGTACCGAGCCCCATATGCCTTGAGAAAATAAATATATATTTGAATAAGTACTCTAAAACATTAAGCCTTTTAAAAATATATCAATACAAGCACATTTGAAGTGCTGCAGTAATTATTGTCGTAAAAAATCACCTTTCAGAGTGTAAATGATATCATTCTGCGTAACCGATTGATAATCGATAAAATCGCATCGGATCACTAACAGTTTGTAATCGATGATCGATTATGAAGGCTCAGCCAATTCTTTTTTGTCATACCCATGATTTTGAAATAAAATTCTGGAAAGGTCTCTTCTTGCAAATATGACGGCGGATGGGGTGGGGGTGGCTCAGACTACCCCCTCCCCAAACCCATCGCACTCTACATCCACGCTTGCAAGTTTAGGTGACATTTTTTTAGTATGCGTTTATTCAATTCAAACTTATAAAGATGTATATAGCGCTCTTTAAATCTATATAGTATTGAAACCAGAAAATATAATAAAATGAATGTGAGAAAAAGACAATGCATATCATGCATATTCGCAGATTTTATCATTTATCGTAGGGGATAGGGCGGGGAGGGGGTTTACACCCTACACCTTTAATTAGCAAGGGGTTAAATTACAAAATAATTTCATTTTGATAAGAAGATTTGTAACATTGAAATATTTTCAAATACTATATCACATTATCGGATTTTTGCACTGTAAAATCAGTATTTGACGTCCGCAAACATAACGTCAGCATCTACTGTCCACGCAGCTCACATATCAGAAAAAAATGAAGTTTTTTTTCTACTTCGTCGGCAAATGTTCTGATTAAAATTCATATATGGGATAAATCTCGAAGTCTTGCAACCAACAGTGTAGGTCTGTACGACCAATACTTATTATTTTTTATTAATTTATTATTATCATTTTTTCTCATTTGTCTCGCTAGTTTCCGATCACTATTGATGCTGTCGTTATGTATACTTATCGACACATTTCATATATATATGTTACAGGGAATAAGTGTAATCAGGGATTTCACGTAATTCCTGAAATTTAGGGATTACGTGTAATCCCTGAATCGATTAGTCATTACATGTAATTCCTGAAATTGACCAGATATTTCATGTAATTCCTGAATTTTTCATGACTTTTTACACTTATTTCCTAACCTGAATTTCGTCTTATTTTGACCTTTGAAATCAAAGATTTTTCGTTCATTTGATGCTGAATATCCTATCTGCCAAGAGCAAAGAAATTTTTATGCCAAATAAATGAAAATATTCGAGCTAGAACTTGTCATTTCTGTCAGAATATTGCTCATTTCTTATTATTTATGTAAATGGGCATAAAACCACATATGTTTGTACATAAATCGAAAGTATTAAACTAAAATATTGGTATTTAACCTTCACTTTCTTTTCTTGCTGACGCACAAACGTAAAAATATGCCCAAATTGTTTTCCTCTGGAAGAAAATATTGGATTTAGAATGTTTTGATTTTTTAAAATATGTAATATCTTGTAAAGATTAAAGATAAATATAAAACCGATGTATTGGCTAGACAACGAATATCCCGCTCAACAGCAAGCATGAGCACACTGGTCAGTATTCTAAATCAATTAGGCATCCCCCTTACTTTGAATATGACTTAATACTTAGATTTTAATTGCAATAAAAGAAAGAGGGGATCTCCAACAACACCTAGTTGCAACATCAACAGCAATTTCCCAAAACACCCACTGTAAAACACAAAGAAGACACGCACAGAATGAGACGCAGTGGTACAAGGAACATCAGTAGCAGACGGTGTGGTTATCCTGGATTACGTGCGCATAACCCTCCCACTTTCCGATTACCCAGAAGTCTCGAAGAACGTACAAATGTGGTGTAAAACAACCTCCTCACTGTCAGATGACCACACACAAACAAGACCGCAAAACACAGGGGCCCAAGCAACACAGATGAATATGTAAATGGATATAAAAAGAGGGCATGCGTAATACAATCTGTGCTCTGCCGGCTGTAGCGAGCTCATGTATGTTTTCATTGCTTCATAAGTTTCATTGATATCGGTAAATAACAGTTGCAAAGACAATAATTTGGTACGAATTCAATCATCATTTTTGGACTTTGGTGCCAATAGCTATTTAGAGTAACTTTGTCCGATCAAGATTCTATATACAATTTGCAAAGTACCTGTAAGTTGGAAAGATTGATTTCGCACATCAGTAGGTCAAAACTATATGTAAAACCAAAATATGCTAGCTCTTGCAAATGAGTTTTTCTATCTTTTCATTTCACTTTCGATTTTAAACATTATCCTATGTAAAAATATATCTGTGTTTTCTTGTTCATCGATGGGATAACACATTATGAACTTAAAAAATATCTATCAAATCGCAATTTGATTACTTTTATAAGATTTTAGACAGTCAGGAAATAAGTGTAAAAATGCTAAAATATTTTAGGAATTACATGTAATCCCTAATATTTTGGCGATTTCACGTAATTCCTAAAATGACCAGGAATTACACGTAATCACTGAACCTTTCAGGAATTACATGAAATCCCTAATTACACTTATTCCCTGTAACATATATATATTTTTATATCATGTCAATGACATTTATCTAGATACATACATGTATATCTGCCAATTTTATTTTTAGTGTTTATTTTTCGTTTGCGCACCTTTTGCCATAATTCTTCCATTTATATACGTAGAGCTCCTCGTTAAATTTTAATGAAATCGGTAACAATAATGCCTAGATTAAAACTTGTCATTTAGTTTTGTTCGATGGCCTTTCTTAAAACACAGCTGAAATGTAGATACTATAATAAGCACTGGTTCCCGCGGCTCACGGGAGGAGAATGCAAGGGAAAATATCACCACTATTTGATCGTAAACGAATGATTTAACGGTAAAATTTATATACATATTTTTTTTTTCGTTTCATTTCGTTTCTTTTCATTCCGTTTCTTAGTTTAAAGACCCCAGAGTTTTACAGATATTATTAAGGAATTACCTCCCTTCAAATGTTTTACCACAACGAAAAAAAATTTTTCGGTCTGAAAATCGAATGTGCAAATTTGTGCTATCTTTCTCTGTCCATTTATTGTTTTAAGTACATGAAACAAATCAAAGTGTTGTGCGTAATCATACCAACTTTGTCCAACAACCAAAAAGAGATAAATAAATGAGAAATTTCATCATTTGAAGTGATTTTTGCCCATTATGTTTATGAAGAAGCTCGAAATGTCCCGATTTCTGACACTTAAGGTACGAGTTATCGTTACTCTCAGTCGAAAAATAGCGGTCGTTGAAAGGCCTATCTTATATGTATAATATTTCTAAGAGGAACACAGAGGCCTGAGGTTGTGAATAATAAAACATTTTCTCTCATAAAACGACAGGTTCCTGTGTTAAGACATTTGGGAATTTTTATCTGTTCAAAAAATAGATACATGATGAGTTTTTATCGGACCAAATAACTTTTTGTCGGCAAATCCGATGCAACCGATACATTTCATGAACTCTCTCCGCTAACAACTTGTCCGTGTAACAGACCTATGATGAGGTAAAACAATTAGTTAACAGTAAATAACGATGTCGTAGGTCTGCTAGTTGGACAAGCTTAACAATTTCATGGGCCTTTTAATTTGTTTCAAACTGCGAAACCTAGAGAAACCACTTGAGTTGTTGAACAGCGTATGCTGAAATGCAACGCTCCTTCTCGCCTGTTGAAATCACAGGGAGCAAGCTCAGTGTGCGTGTGGAATTTTATAGCCTAAGAAAAAAGAAAGGGACACATCTTCGGTATTGTCAAAATACGCATATTATTATTCAAATTATTAAAATTCTAAAAAATTGAAATATTGGGGTCAAATTTTCGTTTCTGTCTTTAGTTCAATGTATTTTCCATAATCCCTCAAAGTTTCAGCGTTGTAGCTTTCATAGAAGAGCCGTTATAGCCGATAATCTTTTTGTAGATGACCGAATTTTTTTAGTCGACATTTCACTTGTCCGGAATTTACCGCAAAGATAGCAGGGCATATTGGAGGAAAACCAAGTGAAACTGATAATGTCAATAGCATTCTCCAATAAAACAATCAAAAACAAATTGAACCTACCCCTCAAAGTATTAAATGCAGTCTTCCAGCAGTGGAAATTCGTCTTTTTTCTACACGGTCGGTTTTCAAACAAATGATCAGCCATCTTATGCTCACGTGATCAGCCTTCTAGTCTCATTTGCAAGAAGAGCGCTGATTGGTCGGGGGTGTGTCCTGTTCATCCAATGACACACCCCCGACCAATCAGCGCTCTTCTTGCAAATGAGACTAGAAGGCTGATCACGTGAGCATAAGATGGCTGATCATTTGTTTGAAAACCGACCGTGTAGAAAAAAGACGAATTTCCACTGCTGGAAGACTGCATTTAATATAGATTCTATGTAAAAACCTAAAAAATCAGACATGTTTGGCCACGACATGTCTCAGATTTTGGATATCTTTTGTGTATAAGGTAAATATGATGTCCCCAGAACGAATTGACCTTCCATTTTTTTCTCCGACGTTCCGTTGCCATGGTAACCAAGGTTTTGTATAAAAACACCTTTAAACAAGGCATTTTTATGCATCCCGTTACCATGGAAACAAATGTTGAATGTATATGTAATTTTCCGAAAAGATTATTTAAATCCTCTTAAGTTGATACAATTTGATTTTTCGATGCTCCTTCTGTCTGTGTGTCATGTAAATTCACTTCAATTTCAAGAAAAATTGCTTATTAAAAATTAGCCATTTTTGGCCAATTTAGGCCTTATTTTACCTATATTTTACTTACTTTTGACAAGAGTAATAATGCAATTGCACAAGATTTGAAATACAGTTGACTATTTCCTGAAGAGTATTATCCTAGGACTTCATGGGAATCGAAGGAAATTTATCTAGAAGTGAGATTTTTCTGTTTACATGCCTTTGAAATAGGTTACCATGGCAACATTTGGTACGAAGGTGTAAATACCTGTCATATGTAAAAAGCTAATTTCTACAGATGTATGCCTGCTATTGATACAAAACTTGGTATGTAGATGTATTAAAGACCATTTGATGCTATCATGACCTTGAGAAAATGTCAAGGTCATTTGCTCAATTTTCAAGGTCATTTAAAAGTATATGCTATTTTGAGGCCAAATTTTGTGGTTTTTCACTTAAAAGAGACATGATTAACAGTAAACAGTCTGGAACCTTGGCAAAACAATCAATTATCGGTAAAAGTATGATAAATGTATTATTTGTTGGGATGAGTATCACATTTATCAGAGTCCAATGAAGACCCCAAAAAATGTCACATATTTTACGAGAAAATTTTAGAAAATCGCAATTTTATGCTCTTTTGAAAGTATGTCATACATAGAAGTGAAATACAATTTAAGAAAATTGTGATGAATTGTACTTCTTTTGATCGGTTGTTCAACTGTAAATATTTAAAATCAAAATATCTAATGAAATAAGTAAGAGAAATCAATTTAAATTAATTGGAAATCCTGATTTTTGTCTTAATTTTAGTCTAAATTTAGATATGACCTTGAGATTTGGACAGATGACCTTGAAATGATTTGAAGGTCAATTGATAATGATAAATATAATTTGTATACTGGTATGCTATTTCATAATCATAGGACTCAAACATGAGGAAAAACAATGTTTTTAAATATGCGGTATATGGTAATATGGATTCCAAGTTGCTATAGCAACGGATTTTGATTGGCATTCATGACAAAATGGTTAGTTTCACCATAGATTTTATTTCTTGATTTTTCCCAGCTATAGACATTTATTTTGGCAAGGTGATGTTAAATACCCATAACATTCACCGAATAATGGTTTTCAACCTTCAAAATAATCAAAAACAGGCCAAAAATGACCCTAAAAATAGACCTTATTTTTGCTAAATTTTCACATAATTTGACTGAATATCAACAACTACCTGATAACCCCCTCCCCCGAAAAAGTTACTCTTGTCAGAGTTAAACTTACAAAGAAAAGTTTTTGTGTTCATAAAGTAAATTTTGACCATGGTTTCCATGGCAACAGAATGCCACAATATGTCTTATCTCTCATATTTATGGGGATGTCAAAAAGATTGACCCCGTTACCATGGCAACCGATGTTCAAATATAACAATATGGTTTGTTTTCATTGTTTTTACATTAAGTATGATAATTACAGAAAGTTTCATCAAAATCCATGACATGCCGTGGCCAGCTGTTTTAGGTTTTTACAGAGAATCCATATTAATACTTTGAGGGGTAGGTTCAATTTGTTTTTGATTGTTTTATTGGAGAATGCTATTGACATTATCAGTTTCACTTGGTTTTCCTCCAATATGCCCTGCTATCTTTGCGGTAAATTCCGGACAAGTGAAATGTCGACTAAAAAAATTCGGTCATCTACAAAAAGATTATCGGCTATAACGGCTCTTCTATGAAAGCTACAACGCTGAAACTTTGAGGGATTATGGAAAATACATTGAACTAAAGACAGAAACGAAAATTTGACCCCAATATTTCAATTTTTTAGAATTTTAATAATTTGAATAATAATATGCGTATTTTGACAATACCGAAGATGTGTCCCTTTCTTTTTTCTTAGGCTATAAAATTCCACACGCACACTGAGCTTGCTCCCTGTGGTTGAAATATGCATAGGCAAGAAGCACCGCATTTCAGCATATTTACTGAAAATTATTTGTTCAAGTGGCTTCACTGGGTCATGAGGTTTGATACAACATACACTGCTTTTTTGGAAAAAAAACTGGCCCAATTTCTGCACAACTCACTTGAATGGATAAATATTGGATCAAAATGATTTTAACTGTACGTTTCATGTATTTGAGATGAAATCAATACTATTCAAAAGCATAATTCATAGATTTCAGTGAATAAAGGCAAAACCGAAAAATCTTTTTTTTTTTTATGCCCCTGGAATAAAAGATTCGGGAGCATATAGTTTTTGGCCTGTCCGTCTGTCTGTTTGTCTGTCTGTTTTCCGAAAAACTTTAACATTGGGCATAACTTTTGAATGGAAGCTGGTGATAGAGGTTTCATATTTCACATGTGTATTCCTTGTGACAATACCTTTACATTGATACAAAAAATTTTGACCTCATGACCATAACCTTGACCTTTCACGTACTTCTCAAAAACTTTGACATTTGGCATAACTTTTGAATGGTTAGTGATAGGGCTTTCATATTGTACATGTGTATTCCTTGTGACAAGATCTTTCCATTGATACCAATATTACGCTGACCCTGACCTCTCACATACTTAACAGAAAATGGCGTTTATACTAACAAAGATGCCGCCGGGGGCATTCTTGTTTCACAAACACAGGCTTTATAATTTCTGTCATGCTAGCTATCAATAATGAAAGGTTTTGTGTTCAATTTTAAATAAACTTAATTTATGAAATCATTTCATTGTTTTATTCTTTTTCTGCTGCACATTAATGTGGAATGTTACAATATGATTTTATTTTTGATGTTGCATAATTGAACTATACTAGCTGGGCATATGACGTTGGACCACTTTATCCGTCTTTTCAAATCAGTAAAAAAAGCTATTGTTTTGAAATGTGACTATTTTTTCTTTTTTGTACTTTTAAAGGTTGTCTGAAAAAAAAACTTCTCTGCATCCGGCAAAAATCTTTTTAGAAAGGTTGTGGGCTAAAATCCTGGTACTGGCACTATCAGTATTCAATGTCAGTATGTCAATTAGAGCGTGTATGGGTATCAGGTGAGCGTTGTGTCCCCCTGGGGCTCTTGTTTAAAAACGTTCAGATAAACATGCAATCGCATCAGTGACCAGATTTACAGATATTCATCAAAAACAATAACTCCATAATCAACAAACTACTAAATCACCCTTGACACGTGAAGGAGAACACGCAAAAAAATCAATATTTTTCAATGCAATTTTTAGATGATGCCAATAAGACATACAAAAAGCAAGCAACCTAAATTAAGTGAAGTTAATCAATCTTTAACCATGTTTAGAGCTGCACGATCTGCATCTTTACCAATATTACCTTTACATGTTTTTGTACCATATAAAAATACAAAGACCGCAGTTTGTACATATAAGAATCTTAACTCGGCGAGCTTTAGATAACTTTCGTAAGTAAGTCTTAAAATCAGTAAATGCAGTAAGTAATGTTGTATAACGGAGGACATGTTGGAATCGATAATTAGAAAATATCCAGAAAGGGTAAAGACATCGATTGTCAATTTCGGGAAACAATATTGATTTTTAAATATTCAATATCTTTAAGTTTAATTTTGAGATAAGGCCATGGTTTTGGGTTTTTTTTTTCTGTTTTGCGTCAGGTTGTGATATGAAAATCTACCAGCCAGCAAGGGAAAAAACAAACAAGTCGAAAAAAAAAACAAAATATGGACTGAGCCGGAATTTCATAGATGACTGAGCTATTTCTTTACACTTTAACATCCATGATGATTTAACAAAGGGATAACACTTATAATTAAATTTTGAATTACTGTCAACTGTGCCCAATCACTATTTCAAGAATTATTTGAATATTCAAACAGCAAGTAAAATATATTCTAATCATACGAATTAGCGCAATATGAGAGAGATTGACTGATATGAAGACTGACATTCCTTTTTGACCCACCCCAACCTGTCTGAACAATTCGCATTTTTAAGCATCTATAAATTTTCAGAACATGACACAAAATGGAAACAATACAACTGCCTTACTCCCTCCCTTCCAAATAGTTTTTTTTTATTAAAATGAAGCTTCATAGTTCTACCCTATCCCAAATACCTAGAATAGATCAGTTTATAACAGTAATATATTTTCAATGTGGAATGTGTACAGGCAAAGGGCTAAAATGCACTACTTTCTGGCATTCTGGTGAGAACGCATCTTGTTTTGTAATGATCAGACAGAGATTCATGACAACACTTTTATCATGTTGCCTGTAACACAAGAGTGGCATATAGGAATATAGTTATCCTGCATATGTCTGTCTGTGTGTCTGGAAGTTATATACTATAATACAAATGAATATCAAGGTCACTTTCAACCACCTGTCCTCTCTGAATGTCAGTCGGACTCCTCGGGTGATTACATACATGAGCTCGCTACAGCCGGCAGAGCACGGACTGTATTACGCATGCCCTCTTTTTATATCCATTTACATATTCATCTGTGTCTCTGGGGCCTCTACGTTTCGCGGTCTTGTTTGTGTGATGTCATCTTACATTGAGGAGGTTGTTTTACACCACAATTGTACGTTCTTCGAGACCTCTGGGTAATTGGAGAAGTGAGAGGGTTGTGCGCACGTAATCCAGGATAACCGCACCATTTGCTACTTGCGTGACAAATGGCCGTCCAAAGTCGGCACCGGTTACCCATTGGTCTCGTCGGTTTATGTGTAGTCTTTTGTGTTTGATGTTTACATGTCGTGTGTCTCTTTTCCGTCTCGTGCTGTACTCGTCTTTTGTGTTTTTGCATCGGGTGTTTTGGTGTTTTACTGTTGATGCTGTAACGGGGTCTTGTTGGAGATCTCCCTTCTTTCAAGGTTAAGATTACATATTTAGGGTGAGACATGACTATATTGTGATTGAATGACTGTCATCATCACCAAACAAGACATGCTAACCTGATATGTACATCAAAATGAACATCGAGACAATCACCGAATTTGACAGGTTTCCATGGAGCTGTTGCGACGGGTGTTGTATGCAATCAGGAGACGCTGACTCTCCCCGGGCACCTGGTCTCACTTCGGAATGTTGTTCATTCCGAGGTTCGCAACCGTTTCGATGGAAATTCTCACGATTTTGCCTTGCCTTCTCGACTCTGAGACTGAATAACGGCTAGGTACTTCTTTGATGTTTCTTTAGGTAACATATTGTTCATGAACTGATTTCAGCGCAACCATATATCATATTTGTCAAAACAGGAAACAGGAGACAAAGCGACATAAAAGCGAACATTCAAATTATGAACAAGTCTTTGACGTGCACATGTGATTTTCCAATTATGGTTCAATTTACCTCTTTAAGGTAGTCTTGAATTGATGAACTCTGTTAAAATTGATATGAATCCCGATAAAATAAGAACACATACAGTACGTACCTGTTCTTGATCAGTTCTATTTTTTGCCACTCTTTATCTTTATCCATGGATTCCCCCCCCCCCCCTTTAAAGAATACATATCTGTACATGACAAAGTTATTTTTCATTGGAAATAAATGCACTATGCACCTCTTTGACAGTATAAACTCATCGTACTTAGTTCAATGTTACTTTGATGCTTTAACAGATGCGGTATATGTTTGAGATCGATTAAAGCGCTTAAAAGTCGTCGTTAGGAAAAATAATTTAACGCAGAACACGGTTTTGGAATTCCGTATATGGAAAATTAAAAAAAGTGTTTGTTTTTAGACAAGTGGTACAAAAACCTACCAACACGCGGACGCAAAACAGAAAAAATAAAAAAAAAACAAAACTGTGGCCTAAATAAACATCAAAGAAGTACCCATCAGTTATTCAGTTTCATAGCCGACAAGGCAAGGCAAAATTATATGATTTCCCACAGGAACGGTTGTGAACCTCGGAATGAAAAACATTCCGAAGTGAGACCAGGAGCCCGGGGAGACTTAGCGTCTCCTGATTGCATGCAACACCACTCGCAATAGCTCCATGGAAATCTGTCAAATTCGGTGAATGTCTCGATGTACATTTTGATGTACATATCATGTAAGTATGTCTTGTTTGGTGATGATGACAGCCATTCAATCACAATGTAGAATGTCACTTATCATTCTGGAAAAGGGGATTTCATATGCTTTTTTACATCCCCGTAGCGACCGAAGAGCTTACTTCATGATGATTTCAGCCGTTATGTAATATAACCCTGAACAAGCAGCTTACTTGCAAGCCGTCTGGCTCTAATGATGAAACTTCATATTTGGAGCATGCCCTGGCTTACCGCATCATTTGAAAAACAAAAACACCATAAGCAGGAGAAGACGGAATGTTGCTACTCACGAAAGAGAAGTTATTTATGTGGAAGCGAAAATTGTCACGCTTGTCATACAGTGAGGTGTTCAAATGGCCGTTTGCGTCGAAAGATAGGAGTATATCCAAGTACGAGGCGGATCTGTTACTCTCTGTTGTTTCCATGATCTTTAGTTCATGAGGATAGATTTCATGTAGATGTTCCGCAAAGTTCGGATTATTGATGAATAACACGTCATCCGTGTATCTGAAGGTAGAATTGAAATGAGATGCGAGGTGCTTTCTCCCAGTCAGTCGAGATCAAGGTCTGGATGAAGTCAGCTTCGTATGAATACAAAAATAAGTCCGCAAGCAGTTGATGCATTCTTAAGACAATTCTTGAGACAATTTTTTACGCATATTGACATAAAATTGGCTAACTGCTTTGCCATCTTTACAAGGAAAAGAGCAATAAAATGAATACAAAAGAGGAAGTATCAGTCGTAGTCCAGGAGTCATGGTGTTTTGCTGTTGATGCTGCAACGGGGTCTTGTTGGAGATCTCCTCCCTTCTTTCATAGATCTAGGTAAATGTAAATTTGAAAATAATGGATAGAAGAGCTTCTCAAATACAGGATGGGGACTATAAAAGAAGACTGATAAATTTTCTGCCATTTCACACTGACCGCTATAGGGTTACCCCTACCAAGCCTACGTCACCCAAGTACGCATATTAATGACAAGCCGTTCATTAACCTGGCCTTTAATTCATTTCAGCGAGTATCGATTGGGAAAAATTGAAACCCATAATCAGAATCGAAAGACTTTTGGCGATCGAAAATCGATTACCGTCGAAGAATGGTTATTCTCTAACCAAATGACGAACGAGGGTACATGTATCTTTAAAAAGAAAGGAGGATATCTCCAACAAGACCTGGTTGCAGCACTAACAGCAACACACCAAACACTTCAAGTGAAAACACAGAGAAAAGACACACAGCAAGAGACAAGGAACAGCAAACGAGACATCAACCTTCGAACATAAAAGACAATACATTACCGAACGAGACCAATGAATTCGAAGGAAATATATTGGAGGTGGCATCATTACAAAGAAATTTTTCAAGCTTCATTTATTTATTTTTCTGTCCTGGTTCATGTTAAAAGCACTTTTGTTTTTTTTTCTGGAGTTAGCTATTATTTTCCTCATTGAAATTTGACATTCGACCATCGCTGAGTGAAAAATTAAAATAAAGATATCACAAACAATAACCATACAATACCTTGATCAATACAAAACTAAGATAAGGAGGAAATCCTAGACATTGATAACAGCGGAACACAATCGTAAGTAAAGAGGTTAACTAAGTGTTTTAAGTGTCTTCCCTGGCATGGTCGCCATAGCACCTTCTATATAGACATCATCTCAGACAGTGCATATTTTGTAGATATTGTTGCTTTTTTTTCGTGCGTGATCATCGACGGCGGGTGCGGCTAACCAAACATGAGATGCTTACTCTTCCCGGGCACCTGGTCCCACCCCTAGGATGCTGGCGTCCGTCGATTCTCGATTTGGTGCTCTTTTGTAAGTGCTGTTGAGATTGTAGTCAGGATCTTCTGTTTCTGATAGAGGAAAAGTGAAAACAATCGGAGACAACATTGTAAGAACATTGAAACAAACATATTGATGATATTTACAAGTCCAAAGTGTAAGCAGGTGATACAAAGAAATTGACGTTAGTATCTGCAAGATTCACTTGAAAGAATGTCGAAGTCAGTTCCTATTTTTCTTTCTTTCATTCGTGATAAAAGTTACTCTGCTTTAAAAAATAAAGTGCAAATTATTACGCACATTTCAGTAAATCCAGTTGACATATGGTGTGAAATATTCTTACATTCTAGGCATTTGAATATTTGAAGAAAATATAATACAGGTATTGTCAAAAGGGACTGATGTTTGTTATCAACGGATTATGTCGGGATCGGCAATTTCAAATATCTGTAGGCGTAGTGTCGAGTTCATAGTATTAATATAACTCAATCAACAACAAACAATTGATTAACTGGCAAATAACATTCACCACAGGAAATCAAAAATTACATACAGAAAAAATATTATCAACAGAACCTTATACTTCAGTTGACTCAGAAGATGATGACATTCATTGGGAGCGTCAGAATATATACCAAAAAGATTTATAGATAAATAAGAAATACAATAGGGTAAATTAGAATAAAAATATTCCCAGGAAATGGAAAACAAACGAACAATGCGGGCTGAACCAGGTCTTATTTCTTTTTTGTAAAATAACACCATGCGTGAAGGCAGTCTCTTATGTTTCGTAAGTTTTCAATTTACGTCATGATTAAGTACATATGTACCCGACAAAAAAGAAACGCACATCATATTATATAGTGATTTTTTTCAATTAATCATCAATATTTAGATAGACATTTGAATACATTTTTCGAGTTGGCGATGATTTAACACATTTCGATAATTTTTTTCGCAACATATCACAATGGCAAGTGCTGAGTTAAGCGTGTTGTATCCAGCTCCTGGTGCATGACCGCTGATTTGGTATCCTTCTTAAATTTGTTGTTTGACCACTTTAGTGGAAATTTCCGTGAAATGGGATATGACTATCCCCAGACACCTGATCTCACTTCGGAATGTTGTTCATTCCGGGGTTCGCAACCTTTCCGATGGGAATTCTTACGATTTGACCTTGCCTTCTCGAGTTTGAGACTGAATAACTGTTAGGTACTTCTTTGATGTTTATTACAATAAAGGATAACATTATTTTGCAATTCTGATCCCAATGGATAAGTAATTTTGTCTTTATCCATTCTTATTTTTCTGTTGCAGATTATGGTTCAACATCGCATTGAAATAATCAAATGAGATACCAGAAAAGCTTAGAATTCACGTCCAAAACCATTGAAAATGTGCGTAAAATTTTATCTGTCAAGATCGAGGTATTATGTCTGAAAACTGCCCTTGCGGGAAAATGTCCGATACTTGCTGTAGTAGGATAATTTTGCGCTTTGCGACACATTTAGGAGCGAAAAATATCAAACCATGACTTCATTTTCAAAAGACTTGATGTTGGAATGTTCTTATCAAGTTTAGATTTTCTGTTTGATGACGTTAAATTAAATGGATTGTTTTCAGGGAAAATTGTCAATAATCATTGAAAAAATAAATGACAATGAATGATAGACCAATCTGGATAGGTTTAACAGCTTTAATTATTTCTAAGATGGGAAAGGAATTTCTAAAAGCCATTTTGTGATATTGCGTTTTGAATCAAATGTCCTAATCATCATCATGGCGCGAGGTCTGATAATTAATACCGATTCATTTGGCATCTGACAGAATAAGTTACTCTCAAGGGATAAATTACCTATTCATTACATAATATATTTTAAAGAGTGAAGATTATGTGAGTTAAGTGGTGTGTTTCTTTCTTTGTCGGGTACATTTTCATAATGTAACCTAAATATACACTAACATTGATTTATGTGTATATATATTCAGATGACTCCGACATATATAATGTTAAACATAAAAATTACCTATGTAAAATCAAATTTAATTTCTAAATGTGATATACCAAACATTCATGTTACAGAGATGGAATCCTCTTCATTTACGCCAATATGAATCAAAATGAAAAAAAAAAAAGTGAAGCGCACATTAGCTTAATTTTAAAATTGCTTTACATCCATTTTAACGGGCAGAATGAGAGGGTTCAATTTGGGAGGACAGGAGGGGATCTCCAACAAGACTCGGTTGCAGCACCAACAGCAAAACACAAAAACATCAAGAACAGAGCAGACACGCACAGAAAGAGACACAAAAGGTACGAGGAACACCAACTCACATAGAAACATCAAAAACACAAATGTACTACACATAAGCCAGCAAGACCAATGGGCAATCGGTGCCGACTTCGGGAGTCCATCTGCGCATTATCCACCCACAACCCGGGGAGAATCAGTGTCTCGTGGGTTTATTTATGCTTTGATGTGTTTGTGTTGTTTTTGATCATCATAGTCCCTTTTGCGACTCTTGCTGTGCATGTCAACTGAGCTTATTTTCCAAATGAAAAATATAGATAATGGCCATGATCCTGATTTTGTATGCCTTCGGTTTATGATTTTCTGAATTATCGATCTTGTACTGTGTATTGGAAAATAGCATTGTCCATATTTGTCATACATATGTTAATATGTAGAACGGACGTTATTACATTCCTTAGGTACTACATAACAATCACCACCTTATGACGCAGGCAAAAACCTGCATGACATTCCAAAAAAGGCAAACATTACATAATTATAGATAACGATATAATCATATTACAAAATTAATGTAATTGGAAAAGCAGGAAAACTTGAGAATAACACCCTCCCCCGAAATTCGTCACTATAGAAGTCGACACTGAAGTGGAACTGTTTTAATCTGGGTAAGCAATGTTGAGAAACAAAATGTTAATTTTTTTTTAAATTGGACGTTCATTAGTCTAGATGTTGCAATACAAAACCGAACGCTTTTTGTCCAGCGGCAAGACATATCTTCATCAGAACACATGCGTATTAGACAAAAATGGAAGAACATGCACGCAAACAAAACAATCTGGAACGAAATACGCACATCCTTGGAACATAAAGGAAAAAAAACGAACTTTTAAAATTGTTATCGGCGCCATTGGTAATAAAGATTGCAGCGCTATTGATACCTACATGTATACAATACAATATACATCAAATAAAAACCATCAAATGTTCAGTTTCAAGGGAAGGCAAGACAAAACCATTAGAATTTCAATGGAACATTCTAAAGTGTGACTGGGTGTCCTTGGAGAGTCAGCGTTTCCTGTTTGCACCACCCGTTGCAACAGTTTCTTGAATCTGTACATGTCTCGATGTACATATTGATGTACATATCAGGTAAAGATGTCTTGTTTGGTAATGATTACAGCCAATGGATTCAATCGCACTCCAGAATGTCTTTGATCATTCTGGAAAGAGGGATATCATATGCCTTTAATTATAAAATCCACCTAATCTAAGTTATATGCTGTCGCTGATATAAAACTGTACATTTCGATAGGGACAAGATTGTTACTTTTGCATGGCCTCTAAAATTAATATTGAATTCTATTTTAGAGAATACTGAAGTATTGATACACCAATAATACATAGCAATTACTTGGAGGTAATGAAAGTACTCATATGTTTTGGTAATTAACAGCACAGCAAGCATTGGTTTATTCCCGGAATGCCCACATTCTTTGATGTACCGACAGGTAAACCTGAATTATTTTGTGGGCATTCCGGGAATACATGAAAGTACTAAAACAACACTTTGTGGCAATTAATTCTATTACCGTAAAACTTTTCTATGTCATAAATGAGAACGCAAAATGATACAGAAATGACACAGAAAAGTTTAATTTCACTATTTTATTGTAAGTTTCTGCATTTTTGTCGATAATATATACATAACAAATCCAAGATGATAATAAATACATATATAATGATTGTAAGCACTATAAGAGTATGCGTGTTTTACATTACATAATAATTATTACAGTTTCAATTAGCACTACAATTATGATAGATGAAGTTACTATTTCATTCATGATTATCGATGATATATCATAAGTTCAACACAAATATAACATTATAGAACAAAGTGCACTATGAGATTTAGCACAAATATAGGTTTTCAACATCAAATGTCACATCATAGTCACATCATAGTCACATCTACACAATTTTAACCAAGATGTATAAGGTGAGACGCTGCATCCGCGTAGGCAAGGGCGGTGATTTCTCCGTTGTTAAGTCTGGTCTTCAGGTCATCTAGTCGTCTGTCTATCTCCTTATATTTCCTTTTCCTCGTTGCCCTCTTCCCGCCAGCTGCGTATTGGACCTGTTGAACTTCGTTGGCCGCCTGGATCCGCTTGATGACGTCGATGAGTCTGTAGATGTTTGGATGCGGGTGGTTGAAATGTTTGTTGAGTTTACTGTGCCAGCCCTCCAGGTTGTTGGTGGTGCGGGGTCCCTCAGTCTCGAAGTGGTTCCACAGGTGTCTGTTGCCCTCGACCCAATACTCTGTTACGTAATCAGTGAATGTTGTTGCGTCGACGCCAGAGTCTGCAGCATCGAAGTCTTCCAGGGTGTAGAACCATACGTCCTCTACATCTTCTGCCGGGAGGAGTGGGAGCACCGCAGCACGTCTGACCAGTTGTTGGACGGAGTCGATCTCTTGGTAGGGGACTTGCAGGCCTGATTCCTGTGTCTTGCGCCAAATGCACTGTGTGAAGTGGAAGAAGCAGCGTTTAGGTATGATGCCTGGGAAGTGATGGAGTGCTGCGTTGCGTGGCGCTGTCTCAAAGTCCAGGAAAATGGTGTTGGGTGACAACGTCAGGTTGTGTCTCTGGCAAGCGTTGATGAGGAGTCCGAACATGCGTCTGTAGATAGCCTCACTCTTCCCGGGTAGTAGGGCGTAGACTAAAGGGTACATGGCGCCGTCAACGAAACCATGGATGGTGTACAGCTGCTTGAAGAGGGATGGACATGCGTAGAACGTCCCATCTGCGTAGATGGTGTCAGCTGAAGCGAGATGAGCTAGGCTTTGGCGGGTTGCGAATATGAGAAGACGGTCCTGCATCCCGTCATCAGCAACCAGAAACTTTTCATCTGCGGTGGTGGTGGTCCATTGATCTGGTAGGTTGATATCAGCCAGGGTTTTAGGTAGTGCGGGAATGGTTTTACAGCGCTGCGTGTAGAGGCTGTTTTTGGCCGAGTGGAAAGTTTGTAGGCTTTCGGCCAGTTGTCTGCTCTCGTCAGTCCAATCCCCTTGGCGGATGCTAGTTATCTCTTGGCTATAGATCGTAGGAATTGGTGTGAGTTCGTCACGGCATCGTCTCTTTATAGTCTGCATCAGATCATGAACTTCGATCTGCATTCGGTCGGCTGGATGGTTGTGGTTGTTGGTGGTGCTGACTAACAGGTCGTTTACAGTCGTGACCCTTGCAGGACAGCGGCTGGTGGAGCAGATCCAGTAGACTCTGTCATCTCTGCGGCTCTTGACTCTGTATTTGTAGTTGTTAAATACCAAGCTGCGGTTTCCAAGACGATTGGTGATGAACTGGAGGTTAACTTGAGCATTTGCCATGGTTGAAACGAATGATGAAAATCAAACTTTTTTTGCCTATTTATTCATGATCTGATAGCTTGGACACTGTTCTCGCAAAAATTATTTCACTTTGAAAAAATTATTATTCACTTTGAAGGAGTACAATAATTGCATAATCATAAACATTATTATTAAGGTGATGTAACCACAGCTAATGGTTCATCAGTAAAGTGTTAGCTTGGACACTGTTCTCGCAAGCATCGTTTCACTTTGAAGAGATATTTTAATTTTACGGGGTTATTAATCGTATTAATTGTATAATAATGTTATAATACATGCAGATGAAGTAATTGGTCCATTGATTGTGCCGTCATTTAATTCATCAGATACATTATCTATTCACATTAAAATTTGAAGTAATAATTAAGAAAATTTTATTTTATGGTATATAATAACCTTTTTTTCTTTTCAAATATTTCAAAATGAACGCTGATCTTTCTCTTATCAAATTCATTAAAATTTTATTTTATGGTATATAATTACTTTTTTCTTTTCAAATATCTCAAAATGAACGCTGATCCTCCTCTTATCAAATGCATTAAAAATCGTCGTCAGATTCATCAATACGACGGAAAATACTGTTGATATTTGACAATCTTAATGCAGTTAAAATATGACTTTTTACCTGGTTTATCTGATCATATACGGTAATTGTACCTTCTTAATTGATAAAAACAACACTTATTGTCTTTTGCATGTGGGCATTCCGGGAATATATTTCATTTAAAATGTGGGCATTCCGGGAAGACACCCAAGCATTAATTGTCTCCAAACCAAACAAATTATACGCAAGAAATTCAAAATAATACCGATAATAAATTCAACGAATCGTGATAATATGTTGGTAATAATTGCCTTGATTAACATAACTTTCATTAAAATGTTCTTAAATAGAAATTCTATATACTCAATTTATTAACATTTTCAGTGATCAAAGAAAATGTCGCATGGTTGAGTTTATTTCAAAACTGCATGGTCATAACTTATAATACAGTCACATTGATAAATCTGGGATTCCTGCACTGTCACTGTCGCATATCACGTGATACGCAAATGATCAAGAATAGACATATATTCACAGAACACTTAAACAGAAAATGTTGTATCTGTCCTGCACCATATTATAACATTAGGTGAGCATCAAAACTTTCGAATTCTCCTTACATGTTCCCAAAATGTACGTCTATTTTGTCATAATAGATTACCATCATATAGTTGATAACAATGGTCAAATAATTGGCCTAAATTACATTCATATAAAGGAGATTTAGACAGTATTTAACTGGTTTAATCAAAGGTGATTCCAGTGGAACATGTCATTTGCGTATCGCATAATTTTAGACAGTTTGAATTGAAAAAAGGGTGTAATTTGTAGTGAGGATAATTATTTTCAGATATCCAAGCCACACTGCTATATTTTAGTTCATTACGTACCTAGAGGTGTTCTAGGTATCCCCATGCTTCTTGTTAGGGATGTATTAAAATGATCATCAAAATATTAAACTCACAGTTTTCTGAAAATTTGTTTATGACTCTTGGACGTTTGACTGATTCGTTAAAGATGATTTTTGATTCCGCAATTATATCAATTACGTCTTTTGAAATTCTGTTAGAGGTTAGAATTTCAAATTAAAAGAAATCTTTAATCGATTCAAAAAACTTAACTTTTGCCTTCCATCTATGATTTTTAACGTTGTATTTGACATTTTATTCTAAATTATCTTCAAAACATAAGAGGTTAACGTCTTCGCATCATTCCTCCAATGAACGGTCACAATTTTTATTATATTACTCTTCTGATATAGGAAATAAGAAACCGTTCGCTCTTATCAAAAATACAGAAAAGGGAAAATAAAGGGGTTATTGAACATTTTATAATGCCAAATTCAATTTTCATAATTTTCCTTATTCCTGTCCAACGTTGACTCCACAGGGGAACAAAAGTGTATATCCACTGAAAATAATATGAGACTTTGAAATAGGATTATTAATCAATTCTTTCATGTTTGTAAAAATAATGTTCTAGCTCTTGCTAAGCTATTGTAAAGTGATACCTTATTGACGTAAATGATAAAGATGAGATGACGTGTTTGAAATCATAACAGGAACCTGAAAATAAGAAAATAAATTATTGCTCAAAGTATATTCCACTTTGAACACACCCATTTTTTTTTTTTTTTTTTTTTTTTTTTTTTTTTTTTTTTTTTTTTGGTTAAGCTCCTCAAAATTTCCATTAGCTCACTCAAAATAAAGAATAAAGCTGAAAATTTAATTTAAAATTTACACAAGAAAGCCACATACTGAATTGATATATTTTACTCAGAGCTCAGAGATTCATTATACGGAACGTGGTTATCTTGTGCACCACATAATTTGAAGTTTTTTTACTATACGATACATAGTTATCTTGTGCACCACATTTGAAGTTGTTTGTCTCCATCAGCAGAATTTGAAATTTTGTTTTTCTTTGTTTTTTTTATGTTTGTATTTAGGTAAACGTTGATCCTTATTGATACTGTTTTTTTTTCTAAAGAATCAGTACTTGAGAGTCAAGCAAAAAATTAAAAATCAGAATCTGTAAAACACAAACAAAAGGCTTGTAAATGAAAGAAAATATAAATAGAATTTCCTCACAAGAAAAACCAATCGGAAAAAAGGAAGATAATAGTAAAGCACCATAAATACCCGAAGGAGTACTGTACCTTACTAACAATAATTATCAGACTCGTGTGCAATAATGAAATGTATTGTAGGTGACGCTGCATTGTTTTGCCGTGTTCTTAACCTATGAGCGTTGAGGTTGGATATAAATCTACAAAATAATGATTGACGCTGTATTCAAATGAAAATAGGAATTGTCAGGTTTAACGACCAGCATTTAACTAGTATGTTTGAATATATATCCATCAGATCATTTTATGCTTTTTTAGGCTTGTTAGATATAAATAAATGTATTTTAGAGAAGGCTTGTGTATTGCTTCCTTTGGGGCATACCATCCATTGTATAACAAATCGATGTATTTATTCCCATATGCAAAATCAATATAACACTGAAAAATATTGAAAAGTTCATTTGTGCTTCTATGTCACCATTAATAGGTCTTCAAAATTAACTACGTCACGGGGAAGGCACGGGGAAGTAATATCAGTTCAGATTCGATTTCTTATTGGATATAATATCACTTAATTTTGGGTTTAATAACCATTACATCATGTACATCGTCAGGTTTTACGTAAATTGCTCAACTTGTCATAGCGATGCCGACGTGAAACTAAAAATGGCTATATATTTATTACGAATCCTTAACAATAAGGCATATCAATTTTCTTCCCATGTTTTCGTTCTCTTCATATAAATAAACAAGAATAAGGGATTCAACATTTTCGTTTATCTGTCAGTCTGTTTGTCTTTTTGTCGGAGTATTTGCAAAACCTTAAAGATTTGATTAAGGTTTTGATTGCTAAGATTATTTTTCATGTTTCAGGACAGAGCACGGATTGTATGCCCTCTTTTTATATCCATTTACATATTAATCATCTGTGTTGTTGGGCCAGTGCGTTTTGCGGTCTTGTTTGTGTGTGGTCATCTAACTGTGAGGAGGTTGTTTTACACCACAATTGTACGTTCTTCGAGACCTCTGGGTAATTGGAACAGTGTTTTCATGTTTTACTGTTTGTGTTGCAACAGGGTCTTGTTGGAGATACCCTCCCTCCTTTTAAATTGCAAAAGAATACTTCAGGTTATGCCTGTAATTTTCTTAAACAACCACTTCATAGATAGACCATGAAGGAAAGAATGGATCTCCAAATGTCTCGGTTGCAGCATCTACATAAAACACCTAAACACCTAAAGCAAAACACACAACAAGAGACGCAAAAAGGAACAACAAATACGTTTATAAAACACATAAACACCTAAAGCAAAACACACAGCAAGAGACGCAAAAAGGAACACCAAATAGAGAATAAGTGTCTTAATTTGTGTTTTGTTACGGGTATACAACACACAGCAAGTGCATTTATCGTACATGTAATGCGCGTTAGCGCATTTCATGCGATAAATGCACTTGCTGTGTGTTGTATACCCGTAACAAAACACAAATTATGACATTTATTCTATATATATGCACTATAGTTGTCTATTTCATTCTTGTTTTCTGAAATTGCCTTTTCTAGGTAAAAGAGTGACGTCAAAATTCATCTCACCGCGGGTTCAGTTTGCAGGTTATAACAGCCGTCGCGGCATGTTTCTTTAGATCTTATGCATTGTGACGTCACGAGTGTTAATACATGAATTGCAGCACGTTCCTTTCGATAGTAACATCTCAGGGAATTTCATTGGTTGTGCATATATAATACAATATAACCACACCATTTGCTTATGACATGACAGATCCTAAGTCGGTACCGATTGCCCGTTGGTCTAGTTGGTTTGTGCAGTCTTCTGTGTTTGGTGTTTTATAAACGTATATATATGCACAACCAATGAAATTCCCTGAGATGTTACTATCGAAAGGAACGTGCTGCAATTCGTGTATTAACACTCGTGACGTCACAATGCATAAGATCTAAAGAAACATGCCGCGACGGCTGTTATAACCTGCAAACACCCAGCGAAACAAACCCACAAGAAATCGACACATTTTTGAAACCATTTTACGGTAATACTTCGTTAACTACAGCTGAATCTCTGCAAGACCATTTGTAACTTTAAAAAAAGTGTCCATACAAAAAATGAAATATAACGGTAACGATGAAGCGAATATCAATTTAAAGGAAACTTTGTAAGAGACCGTCTAAGGGAATATTTATTTGTTGTAGCCTGTTGTTTGAGCAGCTATTTTATGTCATTCAAGCAATATTATTTCATCGGCGAATGAAAGTCAAACACAAAACAGAAAATCAGAATATAAAAATCATAATCCCTTGGGATGCAAAGTGCAGAAAAATACATAAGGCCATAGTAATTAAATATTTTGTTTTACGTCCGCTGGCGGGTACATTTTAGGAGCATTCCTCGGAAAAAAACACAACACATAAACATGCATTTTTCAGGTTAAATAATATCGGTAAATGATCTTGAATACCATAAAATGCTTAATTATCATTAATTTCAGGAGATAATAGTTGTTTTTTTTTTTCTAAAAATAAATTCAGAATTATCAACTTCAATTGAGAAATATATTTTTCTTTTATTTTTTAGTATTCCTTTCAAAATCCCTTCATATTGATCTCGTATTTGTTTTTTCATGCATGGCGGGATAGTACCTTTCAGAAAACAATCGGAACGTAAAACAAAATATCAAATTACTATGGCCTGACTAAACAAAATATTAAATAGCAAATGATGTGATCATCCTGATTTCGTGCGTACAATACACATTTTTGAGTTATAGACTTGTTATATATTCCACAGTCGGCCAATAAATTCCGCCCGTGTTTAGGAAGCGTCATTCTAATTTATTCATCCTATCCTATACTCCCTCTTGTTTATGAGTTAAATATATGAAGGAGAAGATTAGCATATTGATTACGATGGGCTGAACTATATCCCTCCAAAATTGAATGAAAATTATCCAATAAACCTTAGTTAAAGAAGATAGATCATTGTATTCACATTGATTTTGTCGTCATTTAGTAGTTTTGTTTTGTTTTGACCATCCATTTCAAAGAGGGACATTTAGTGCTGCTCAGTGTACTCTTTCATCCTTTCGCCTGTCAAAATTTGATTTTTAGATTTTTTTCCTTGACGGTTAGATGAATTCATATGAATGTCAGTTTACAAATGTAACATGAAAAAGCACAGATCATTTATGGATCTGTGTTAAACATCTTCAAATTCAATAGCATCATTGAAGAACAGATAACTTTACAGCATGGACCAGACATGCATGTTTGTGGTACTTAACCCTCGTCAGTGATCCTTAATCTAAACAAGTAATATGAACAATGTGATATATATGTGCCCTTTTAGAATTAAAAACTATAAGTCCCCTCCAGCAAGCCTTTTAGGTGACCAAAAATAATAAATAAGATTAAATTTTTTACCAGGTTAAAGTAAAGAAATCTGGCTTCCTAGATACCACACAAATTGGTTTTTGAAGTAATAAAATCTTAGCCTAAAGAATCAGTTTGTTGATATTCAGAGCAAGGACAGCTAAAAATAATGCGTAAATTATTTGGCCAATAAAATAAACCCTGGTACTGACAGTTCGGTCAAGTCAGTTCGACTCTAGTTAATTCTCACTTAGGGTGATCCATATATTACTAGAATAGATTCATTGTATAATAAATGTTTAACCAATTTTCCTGTCATTTACATATGACCTAATTTATGCTTATAACTTAAGGGTATGCCCTAAAATAGCCACGATTGCATTGAATTTTTGACCAATATAGCAACAAGTAAACAAAAACAACAAATATTTTCCATGATAAAAGATGCTGTTTGAAGAGTATGAATTCACTTTGATTTGTGACAGGAACTTTTATCCACAAACAAATAAAAGAACAACAAAGGATGACAACGATTGAAAGGAAAGGAATCAGTTATCATGGTTGCCTTAGAATGTATCCTCTGTTAAATGATTCAGGTATGAAAAATCTTCTTTCAATAAAGAAAAGTTCCAAACACAAACGGAACACCAGTAAATTCTACAATAAAGTATAAGGTATGCTACTGGATCGATCCTACAGGGAAAGTGGAACTACGCATTCTTTATCATATGTACATGTACATACATGTACTTTGGCTGGAAGCATCACTGATGAGAATCTAAATTACGAAACACGTGTCTGGTGCATGAAAATTGGTTTGAAATTATCTTCACGAAGGTAAAGATTTGGTATTATGTAAGAAGATACACAATGATGTTAGTAACAAAGAAGAAGAACGTTTATTAATTTGCTGTGTCTGATAATTACTTCTGTCTTGAATTATAAGGAAGTGTTCCAACCCTTTACCTTCTCGAAGAAATTTTCAAACCAATTTATCATTCACCAGACACGTGTTTCGGGGATCAAATCCTCATCAGTGATGCTTCCATCCAAATTGATTTTTAGACACAACCAAAAATTATTTTAGTATCGCTCTATGGTGATTTTTTTGAAATTGAATTTGTGCAAGACAGAGCGCGGCTCCAAATTTGAAGTACAAACGATGAGAATTTACAATCAAAAACATGTTGCGATAAAATTTGTTTGAAATAATGCTTATTGCTCTATTGTGAGTGCTGTTGAGATTATCGTCAGGATCTTCTTTAACTCATTTGTGTCACACTTATGCCCTTTGCCGTGTGGAGCTCGTAAAAAAGTTCCCCGCGAGGGGTTTGACAGTAAGTGTTTTGAATATGTTTCCCTGACGTTGTCGCCATGGCACTTTCTATATAGACAGAACCATAGACAGTGCATGTATTTAATATATTTTCATTTTTGTGCGTGAACATCGACGGCGGGTGCGACTAGCCAGCAGGGGATGCTTACTCCTCCCGGGCACCTGGTCCCACCTCTAGCTTGCTAGTGGTCCGTCGATGCTCCATTTGGTGCTCTATTGTGAGTGCTGTTGAGATTATCGTCAGGATCTTCTTTAACTCATTAAGCAGGTATCGAGTTTGAACATAATTTTTTTTTCAATTCCCTTTTTGTGGAAGAATTAGGAAAAGTGAGAACATCCAAAATCGTACATCTAAAGGTTTGTTCTAGTGTCTCTTGAAGGTAAGTAAAGTGCATAAATTATCACTTATATTTTATCTTGAATATATCTAAATCATGTAACTACATCACAATTACGGGAAGAATTGGAAAGAAAATATCCGCATTAATTTTCTATTCTAATCTTGAATAGTTACCGAATACTGGTGAAATGGCATGTTAATTTTCATGAAGATCACTTCATTTGATTATCTCAAAAAGACAATTTTTAGAAATGTGCTCTTCAAATATTCTTTGTTTGGATTTACTCTGATTCGGCCGGAATTATTAAAATGTGCATATATAGGACGCTCCACCATTATTATGATAGAAGATCTGTATTTCAATTTGGATAATGAGAAAATTGCGTTTAGATATCGGAACGCTACGCTTTGGTATTTAGTATTTTATCAAAGCAGTAGCTGTCACTGTTTAATGGAGCTTGCACGGGTATTTGTCTAGTCTTGTATCATGGAGCTTAACATTTGATTGTTTAACTTTATGAATCATCTGATTGTTGTTAAATCAAAAACAAAATAAAATAAGAATTTATTGATCAGACATGTTGTTTTGTGTGATGTTTTATTTAATTCAATGCGATGGTTTTCTACATGGCGAATCAAATCGTTGTTTTGAACGAAATTTTATTAATAATTTCATATTGCTTTTTATTGTTTTCTCAATATATATTGGATATATTTCATATCAAAGAACTATGTCCAAATGCTGCGGCAAAAAAACAACCAAACTCTTAATTTTGCTCAATCTCAATCTTAGTAAATTGATTCAGACAGTGTCCAAGATTTATTTGAACTAAGCATACTTGGTACATGTAGTAAACAATTGCGTAAACATACAACGAATTCCGATACAAATGTTAATTGCAACGAAAAGGAATATGAACAGAAAGAGCGTCCATGCTGCAAATTTATCTGTTCTTAAATGATGTTATTATATAGTATGTTTTTATCCCACTCTCATTGGCTGAGAACTGTCACGTGACGAGTCATTGTCTCATCATATTGACCTGTGAGGGGCGATTTCATTAAATATCACTACCGCGAAACTCTTGCTTCCGGTTTACCATGAAATATCGAAAACGCGCGAAATTTATATCTGTGACGTCATAAACGTCATTTCGTAAACAGCAGCAAGGACCCTGAAGCTGAGCTCAAATTCTTGAATTTTGATCCTATCTACGGATTTTGACTCTGAAATATTCTTCATTTGACTCATTGAATGAATTCCATTACGTTCAGGATAATTCAGCGACAGAAAATGCTGATATAGACACGTCTTGAAACATTTTCAAAGAAAAGTCGATTTCAGCCATTTCGAAAAGGTACCTTTATAAATATTGATTAAGTCCACTATATAATAAAACAATTGTGGACTTTTCACTCGGTGAATATGGTGTGATATTTTCTCTTGCTTCCGGTTTACCATGAAATATCGAAAACGCGCGAAATTTATATCTGTGACGTAATTAACGTCATTTCGAAAACAGCAGCAAGGACGCTGAAGCTGAGATCAAATCCTTGAATTTTGAGCCTATCTAAGGTTTACGACGGATTTTGACTCTGAAATAATCTTCATTTGACTCATTGACTGAATTCTATTACGTTCAGGATAATTCAGCGACAGATAACTGTCAATATTGAAATATATGTTCTATAGTACCATTTTTGTTGTACTAGACACATGTTTCGGATATTTTAATCCTTTAATCCTGCCGAAACCCAGCCAAGGACAGAGGTATGCTCTGAGGGAGATACCCCTTACTTTTCGAAATTTAGGTCTAATTTGATGACAGGAAATCTAGAATATATTTCAATCCAGTGCGTAAACCGAACTAGGTGAGCGATATCCTCGGGGACTTACAGTCCACCAGCAGCGATACCAGCCAAGTGGTTGAAATTGTCAATATTGAAATATATGTTCTATAGTACCAATTTTGTTGTACTAGACACGTGTTTCGGATATTTTAATCCTCGTCAGTAGTACTTCATGCCAAACAGTTTAAATAAAGCCAAGTGAATTTCCCTGGCGCCATCTACAATGCAGAACTTTAATTTCCTCTTGCCAAAATGAACGGCTCAAAATGTTGTGTAGTATTTATTCAGAAGCGTATTTAAGTGGAAAATATTGCCAAAAAACGTTGAGGGTAGGCGCAGGGAGTTTAATTCTAAACATGACCGAAAAACTAATTTTGCCGAGACCCAGCTAAGGACAGAGCTATGTAATGAGGGAGATACCCCTTAGTTTTCGATATTTAGGTCTAATTTGATAACAGGAAATTTAGAACATATTTCAATGCAGTGCGTTAACACTTAAACTAGGTGAGCGATATCCTCGGGGACTTACAGTCCACCAGCAGCGATGCCAGCCTAGTGGTTGAAATTGTCAATATTGAAATATATATTTTCTATAGTACCAATTTTGTTGTACTAGACACGTGTTTCGGATATTTTAATCCTCGTCAGTAGTACTTCATGCCAAACAGTTTAAATAAAGCCAAGTTAGTTTTCCTGTTGCCATCTACATACTGATATTCACAAGTCTTGAAATATTTTCAAAGAAAAGTCGATGTAAGCCATTTCGGAAAGGTACCTTTATAAATACTGATTAAGTCCACTATATAATAAAACAATTGTGGACTTTTCACTCGGTGAATATGGTGTGATATTTTCTGAATTTAAAAATATTGACCTTGGCTATCGCCTAGGTCAATATTTTCAAATTCAGAAAATATCATACCATATTCAGCTCGTTAAAAGTCCATAATTGTATACTATTGAATTTGAAGACGTTTAACAGTAATGGAGTATAATCATTCCATACTTCAATCGAACATTCAGCAATTAGATTTTACTATAGAGCATATATTTCAATATTGACGATTGACTACTTGTTTCAAAAACATATTTCATGTAAGATATTAAGTAGTAACACTTTTATTGTCGTCTCTCTATACTTTAACTACAGTTATACCGATTGCAGCATTTGACATCATAGAAAATTTTGCAAAGAAATGTCTTTATAATGTTTTATCAATTGTAAGAAAAACTAGTGTCCATGGCTGCGCTAATCATTGCCTGAGAAGAAAGTAACAATAATTTGAAGGCCGATTTTAGCAAAATGGTAGAATACATCATTTACGTTATTTCTTTATTTCTCTAATTTAATTATCCACAAATAGTTATTAGAGTTAATGAATTAGAAGATTTTGATTCAAATAAAATTGACATGCTGAGAGTGCATGAAAGGGGGGGGGGGGGCTAGGCACTTTTCATACATACAGCTCGTAAAAATAAAATCTTTGTAAGCAGTATGAATTGTATCATCTTATAAAGAAAGGGAGGGGATCACCAACCAGCAGCACCAACAGCAAAGCACCAAAACACCAGCAGTCTGTTTCACAAAAATACTTGCGAACAATTTCTGGAATTTTCATAACTTTTGATTGCTCAGTTCTACTGACTTTCTTTGATTTGAGAAGTTGTGTTTTTGAATTTATATTTAGTATGTAGAAATGATATTAGAATGAGATAAAGAAGATCCTGAATACATGATACAATCTAACTGAAAAATATTTTGAACCTCTTATTAAAGGAAGAAAGTTAAGAAAGTTCCTTTTGCATTTCGTAAGAATTTTGTGAAACTGGGGACTGATGTGAAAACGCAGAGTAGACAAGCACAACAAGACACGTAAAAGAAACAAGCAACATATAACACTACAAATAAGGATATTTAGAACGAATAAGAACGAATAAGAAAAAAAATCTCTAAAAAGATTTTTTGGAAGATGAGTGAGAGACAATTGATATCTAAGTTCAGTTATATGTCAAGAACAGAGGTCGAGCAAAACTAGATCGAATTCCCTGGTACTGGCACATAAACAATAACAATATTCTGTTTGTTATCTTCGTGTCATCGTCTTTGATGATGACTGGAATGATCTACTCTTATGCAAGAGATTGGCAAAGGTGAATTTAGGTGAAGGACCAATCTCCGGAAAATTTGTAAAATTTAACACTTTGTGTATCAATTTATAGAACTGTCAATTTGTTACATGGAAACCGCCGTCTTCTCTCGAGGTGTCTGTAAATTTACGCGAAGATGTATGTCAAATATGGATAATGACCAAATCTCCATGCACAGTACAAAATCGATTATTCTGAAAATCATAAACCGAAGGCATATTTCAGTTTAGGTACCAGAATAGGAAAATTGTGTGCACAAAATAACCTCTTTATCTTTAGTTCCACTTTCTCAGAAACTAACGCAGCATATACTTCTAAAAAATGAAGGGAGCAAGGTTAAATGAATTTATCAAAGGTACTATGATCGATTTATGGGTCATTGATTGATCGTTAAATGGATTACAGAGTGTTCGAGTTTGTATAACTAGAGTGTTCGTTTTGGTATAAGTGAGTGTTCGAATAGAGACAAGTGTTCGATTTGTCAAGAGTGTTCGATTAGTACTGAGACGTGTTCAGTCGAGTGTTCGTATTGGTGAACAGGTTATTCGCATATTGTGAGAGTTTCGTGAACAGAGTCTTTATATAGTGGAATGATAGAGAGTAAGGCCATTCGAGCCTTTGCCACAGCTACTTCACGACATTTTTGTCAGTATGTCCGAAACCGAAACGCCTAGTGATGAATGTCGCTCGATCAATCCAGATCCTGAAACTTCTGCGTTTGTCGCATTTGATTTGTTCAAGTCATATCTCGATACAAAGCTGAATTCGTTCTAAAGAGACATAATTGACACAACGGAGAGCAACTCCAGGGAGGTCGCCAAGAAAGTGAGAGTGGAGTCGTCCTTTAAATTTGAAGGAAATAAAAGACAGTACGAATTCAACGAAACGTTAAGGGCCAAGATGAAGTCTGCTCAGCGTGCCGTCAACGAGAAAGACGTATCTACAGTCAAGCGCATCTTTGAAGAGATTGACAGCAGTTTTCACAAACGTAATAAGTGCATTAAACTAGCAGATAAATCTCCTGCAGGTTGGGATACAGTCCGTGAATATCTATCTGATGAACTGGCGTCTGACTAACTCCGAAGATGAAAAGAAAATACGGAACACTGAAAGTCGGGCTATGCGTATCAGAAAGCAGAGATGGGAGAAAAGAATCCGTGGGAATCGAGTATCGACGCCCAGAAATACCAATAATTCCGATCGTACTCCTAGTGCTACTATCACTCGCCCGGATCAGTCCTTTCGAGGATACAAGAGGTCCTACGGGGTTGCCAAACCAACCGATATCTGTTTTGCCTGCACACAGTCAGGACACTGAAGGAAGGATTGTCCCAAACTCAAGAACGAAATAACAGGGGCCTCAAAGTGACTTAAATGATGAGTATTTTAATCAATTTGACGATTTTCAATCAAATTTTGAAGACTTGATCATTAATTCATCATATGATTATGAAAATGATTGTAATGATAATAAGGGTAGATTAAAAGCTCACGTTAATTTTTGGAAGGAAATATGTGCTTCCGATTTCATTGTGGACGTAATATAAAATGGTTATTCTCTGTACCTAAACGAATAAAGCCTACGCTCACGCAGCAAGATACGCCCGTTGGGATTTTTTTCACAACACCAAAATATCTAAGTCCCATAACTCCATAAGGACAAATTGGATGAACCTAGCTTAAAATCGAAAGGCGGCTTCCTCTTCAAAGTCTGATCAAAATGTACAAATATGATGAAAATCTGTTGACACATATTCAAGTTATTGCGTTCCATGCACCTATATTTTGCCCTTAGCTTAACATGTATGTGCATATAACCCCCCCCCCCCCCCCCATTACACATAATTTCTGGATTATGTGACAAAAAATTCAAGAACCCCTTATATATGTGAAAGAACATCCTTTCTACTTGAAGTATACAAAATTTCAAAACATTTCAACCAGAAATAGATTTTTAAATAATTTTTAACTATTTTAGTATATTTTCACTGTATTTTAAAATATCTAAGTCCCATAACTCTGTAACGACATATCGAATGAACCTGAAAATCAAAAGGCGGCTTCCTCTCCACAGTCCAATCAAAATGTATGAATATCATGAAAATCCGTTGACGCATATTCAAGTTATTGCGTTCCATGCGCCTATATTTTGCCCGTAGCTTAACATGTATGTGCATATAACCCCCCCCCCCCCCCCTTCCTATTACACACAATATCTCGCTTATGCGACCAAAAATTAAAAACCCATTACATATGTCAAAGAGCATCCTTTCTACCTTAAGTATACAAAATTTCAAAACATTTCGACCAGAAATAGATTTTTAAATAATTTTTAACTATTTTAGTATATTTTCACTGTATTTTAAAATGTCTAAGTCCCATAACTCTGTAACGACATATCGAATGAACCTGAAAATCGAAAGGCGGCTTCCTCTCCACAGTCCAATCAAAATGTATGAATATCATGAAAATCCGTTGACGCATATTCAAGTTATTGTGTTCCATGCGCCTATATTTTGCCCTTAGCTTAACATGTATGTGCATATAACCCACCCCTCCCCCTTCCTATTACACACAATATCTCGGTTATGCGACCAAAAAATTAAAAACCCGTTACATATGTCAAAGAACATCCTTCCTACATGAAGTATACAAAATTTCAAAACATTTCGACCAGAAATAGATTTTTAAATAATTTTTAAATATTTTAGTATATTTTCACTGTATTTTAAAAATCTAAGTCCCATAACTCTGTAACGACATATCGAATAAACCTGAAAATCGAAAGGCGTCTTCCTCTCTACAGTCCAATCATAATGTATGAATATCATGAAAATCCGTTGACGCATATTCAAGTTATCGCGTTCCATGCGCCTATATTTTGCCCTTAGCTTAAAATGTATGTGCATATAACCCACCCCCCCCCCCTTCCCATTACACACAATATCTCGGTTATGCGACAAAAATATTAAAAACCCGTTACATATGTCAAAGAACATCCTTTCTACTTGAAGTATACCAAATTTCAAAACATTTCGACCAGAAATATATTTTTAAATAATTTTTAAATATTTTAGTATATTTTCACTGTATTTTAAAAATCTAAGTCCCATAACTCTGTAACGACAAATCGGATGAACCTGAAATCGAAAGGCGGCTTCCTCTCTACAGTCTGATCACTATGTATAAATTTCATAAAAATCCGTTGACGCGTATTCAAGTTATTGCGTTCCATAGGCGGACGGACAGACGGACAGACGGACAGACGGACGGACTTCGCCATACCATAATACGTCCCGTCAAATGACGGGCGTATAAAAATGAATAGAAACAATTTTTCTGCTCTGTCACTGAAGCCATCAATGATCTTTTGAAAAAAGGGTGCGTTGTGGAGGTAACTGATTCCCCAGTAGTTGTCAATCCTCTCACAGTTTCTACTAATAGTTAGGGAAAGAAACGGCTCATTCTTGATCTACGTGAAGTTAACTTGCATGTTTGGAAAAATAAGATTAAATTTGAAGATTGGAAAGTTGGGTTTGAATATTTCATTTAAAATGGTTATATGTTTAAATTTGACCTTATGTCGGTTTATCATCACATAGATATTGCTGAGTCTTTCAGGACTTATCTTGGTTAGTTTTTGGCGAGAAAACGGTGTTAAGGTTGTCTTATACCTAGATGATGGTTGGTGCATTCATGAAGATTTTGATGTTTTTTTTTTTATCAGCAGCTGAGTTTTATTTATGACTCATTAGATAAGGCTGGATTTGTTGTGAATGAGGAAAAATTCTATTTTTAGACCAGTGCAATGTCTCCTTTGGTTAGGTTTGAACTGGGATATTGTCAACCATACTATTAGTGTTCCTATTAGTCGTATTTCTGAACTTGAAATCAGTATTCGTAATGTATTGTCAGATCTATCACATGTTACCGCTCGAAAATCAGTTCAAGTTGCTGGCAGAGTTATTTCTCTTTCACCCGTGGTAGGGAATATTACTCGCATTAAGTCAAGGTTTTATGTACAGACTCATTGAAGCGCGTCTCACTTGGGATCGGGTATTTAAACTTACAGATTAGAATGTGATCGATGAACTCATGTTTTGGAGGTTAAATTCCAGTGCACTGAACCTTAGAAAGTTGTCAGACTACAAGGTTCCTTCTGTTTTAGTGTACTCGGATGCGGGTGATTATAATTACGGGTCATATGTTGATAATATGGTTTCTCATAAGATGTGATCTAGCTCAGAGATTGTTAAAAGTTCATCATGGAGAGAATTAAAGGATATTCACTTGTCTTTGTTGTTATTTAGAGACATTCTTAGAGACAAAGTCGTCAAGGTGTATACAGACAGTAAGAATTGCGAGTCAATAGTTAGTTCAGGTAGTACTTAAGAAGATTTGCATTCTTTGGCTTTGGATATTTTCTCATTTTGTGTTCAAAATTCCATTTCTTTAGAAGTTCTTTCGGTTCCCCGTACTTTGAATGCTCAGGCCGATGTTATAAGTCGTATAATCGATTGTGATGATTGCGGTGTTAGTTGGCAGTTTTTCAGTTTCTTGGATAAAACGTTTGGCCTTCATGATTTTGACCGTTTTGCTAATTGCGAAAATACTAAACTGCCTGTTTTCAATTCAAAGTTTTTAGCCCAGGTTCATCTGAGGTCGACGCTTTTTCATTCAACTGGAATTATTTTAATAACTGGTTAGTTCCACCAATTTTCCTTGTACCAAGGGCGATAAAGCAATGTTTAGCATGTAGAGCAAATGCTACGTTAGTTGTTCCTAAATGGAAGTCGGCCCCATTTTCGCCTTTGATATCTAAACAAAGTACTATTTGTTATTCTCATATACATGTAAGTGGTATTCTGGAATTTTCTGATGCCTCAGATATCTTTGTATTAGAAAATTTTAAGCAATCATTATTTGGTTCTGAGAGATTTAAAAGACATGTCCTTGTTGTGCGCAAACAACCTGATTGAATACAATTTTGAAATAGACTTTATATATGGTGACACGAACTTTCGATCGTATGATCAGACAGTCACATGATAAACTTTTATAATTGTTAAATGTATATTTACATCTTATGCATTTATATGATAAACATGAATAGATGTTTAATAAAAATGATTTATCATGCTTGAAGTAAAGATTTGTTATTTTTGACTTCTTGATATCGGCATTATTGCCTATTAGAAATTATGTTTCTTTATCAGCAGATTTGCTTTAATAGTCAGCAGTATTGCTAATGGTAGCAGAATTGCTTTAAACAAGAAATGGGGTTCTTGGTACGAGTGTTGGACACTCTGATTCTTTTATTGAAAACATACTGATGTAGTCTTTTTATTATACGTCTTACAGATCTGTTTCAAAATGGGCGTTGGAAAAAAATTCATCATGAAGATAATGTTCGTCTTAAGGAGCTAGCATCTCAGATTCCTGATACTATGCTACATTCGAAGTCTGCAAATACATTCAAAATTATAACTATGCTTTCAAATTGTGGTGTAAATGGTGTGCACAATTCAGAGAAATGATCGCAAAAAGAAGGGAGGAGATCTCCAACAAGACCCCTTTGCAGCATCAACAGTAAAACACCAAAACACCCGTTGCAAAAACACAAAAGACGAGTACAGCATGAGACGGAAAAGAGACATACGACATGTAAACATCAAACACAAAAGACTACACATAAAGTGATTATCATGTTAGTCTGTACATAATTTCTATAATGCAGTCGAGTAGTTCTGTGTCGAAGATTAATCAAGCTATTATGCTATTACTTGGGCTCATCAGACTGCAGGTGAAGATAATCCTTGCGAAACTTTTATGGTAAAAAGTGTTGTTGAAAGTGCAAAGAGACAATTGTCTAAGCCTGTAAATAAGAAGGATCCAGTGACTCCTGAAATGCTGTTACATCTTGTCAAAGTATTTGGATTATCTTCAAATTTGTATGATAAAAGAATAGTCACTATGTGTCTTGTTGGTTACGCAGGCTTCCTGCGTTTCTCAGAAATAGTTAATATAAAGGCTTGTGACCTGAACTTTTCTGATGAGTATGTTTCCATTTTCATTGAGAAAAGCAAGACTGATAAATATCGATAAGGAAGATGGGTTATAATAGCAAAATCTGATAAGATCACTTGCCCTGTCGATATGTTAAAAACGTATATTTCACTTGCAATTTTTTTCCTTGGTGATGATATTTTCATTTTTCGTCAAATGAATTTTTGTAAGTCCACTTATACATACAAACTAAGATCTTCAGGCCAGCTTTCCTACACTAGAGTCCGAGAACTATTATTGGAAAAAATGTCTTTATTAGGATATGATAGATTAAATTTGGGTCTTCATTCACTTCGCTCGGGTGGAGCTACAGCTGCTGCCAATGCTGGTGTTCCTAACTTTTTAAAAAACATGGGCGATGGGCTTCTGATAAAGCTGAAGATGGATATGCTAGAGAAAATCTGCATTCTTTGATGTCTGTTTCACAGAATCTTGGCATTTGATGTGAAAATAAAGTATAAACATAGTTTACATTTATCTTTGCCCGTTCTTTGTTGAGCGAGCTGTAAGGCAAGTGACATCACCCATATAAGAGTTTTGTTTTATTTGATAGATATTTTGTTCGTTTGAGCGGGGCGAATTATAAAATAAATGAATTTATCAAAGGTACTATGATCGATTTTGGGGTCATTGATTGATCGTTAAATGGATTTTAGAGTGTTCGAGTTTGTATAACTAGAATGTTCGTTTTGGTATAAGTGAGTGTTTGAATAGAGACAAGTGTTCGATTTGTCAAGAGTGTTCGATTAGTACTGAGAAGTGTTCAGTCGAGTGTTCTTATTGGTGAACAAGTTATTTGCATAATAGAGCTGTTCGAATAAGCGACGTAAACCTACCAACGAACTTCGTACTACGTATAGGTACGTAAAGGAACAAAAAAAGGGGTGGTCTCAAAAATACATTATTAACTTATGTTTAACGTCTTCAAATTCATTAGCATCATTTTAGGACAGATAAATACAGCATGGACCAGACATGCGCGTTTCGGGTATTTAACCCTATGTTACAAAATATCGTACGATAATTAATCAAAAGGGTAAATCTAGCAGCATTAATAGCGAACTTGGCGTAAAGTTCCTAGATAAGTTTATCAACTACATGTGTACTGATATTCCAAGCTTTCAAATGAACTTTTAGAACATCTGAAATCCACTCATTTTAGTAGAGTCCATTCGATCAAAGCCTTTGATTTTTCGACACTTTACACTACAATTCCACATTCTAAATTGAAAGAAAGACTCGCAAAAATTATAAGTAATGCGTTTACAAGTAAGAACGGTAATCGCAAATACAAATTTATTGTTGTAAACTATGACAAAACCTACTTTGTAAAAGAAAAGTCAGATTCTGAAAATAAGTACACTGAAACAGACATTATTCAGATGTTAAACTTTCTGATCGACAACATTTTTGTGGTGTTTGGAGGAAAGGTCTTCCAGCAAATTGTCGGAATTCCAATGGGTACCAATTGTGCCCCACTCCTTGCCGACATTTTCCTTTACTCGTACGAAGCTGAATTCATTCAATCTTTGGTCTCTGAAGGGAAAAGATACTTAGCTTCTGATTTCAACTTCACTTACAGATACATAGACGATGTGTTGTCCATCAATAATCCAAAATTCGCGGATTACCTGAGCAGTATCTATCCTTCGGAGCTTGAAGTCAAAGAAACTACAGAGACAAATAATTCAGCATCCTATTTGGACATAATGTTGTCCTACGACACTGATGGTCACATGAACACCTCACTCTACGACAAACGTGACGACTTCAATTTCAGCATTACGAACTTTCCTTTTCTGAGTAGCAACATCCCTTCATCGCCTGCTTATGGCGTGTTCATATCTCAGTTGATACGCTATGCCAGAGCAAGTACCAAATATACGGATTTTGTTCTGAGAGCTAGGCGTCTTTCAGATAAGCTTCTCAGTCAGGGATATGTTTGTGACCGACTAACATCGTCACTGAGGAAGTTCTACGGTCGATATGGGGAACTCGTCATACACTATGATGTCCCACTATCCAGAATGGTGGATGATATTCTGTCATAGACCATTTGAACCATCCAACCAAAGATTGTACTCTATATCTTCCAAAATGGAAGTAACCGGATGTGACAGTTCTACCGAATTGAAGCGACGGGTGTTGCATGCAAGCAGGAGATGCTTACTCTTCCTGGGCACCTGGTCTCACTCTCATATCGGGAGTTCGCTTCTTTTCATATGGTGGAGGTTTTTGTTTTTGTTTGCTTTGGTTCCTGTTTTGTCCTGATTTTGTATGCCTTCGGTTTCTGATTTTCTGAATTATCGATTTTGTACTGTAGACAGGGATATGGTCATTATCCATATTTGTCATTTGTTGAAAATGCTTACATTTTATTTCAGTGTATTCTGTCATTCTCCGCAAGATAATTTCTGTTTAGGAGGGAGGACGTCCCCCAGAAACCCCCATCCTAGGTCCACTATGATGGTCCTAGAGGTCCCCCCCCCCCCCAAGTGAAATACTATATTCGCCCTTGATCTGTTTCAACATTTCAGATTCAAATTCCAAGCTTTCGTTTAAAAGGCTGAAATTCTATTTCAGTACTTTCTGCAGCCTACAATACGGTCATTCACTGCAAGATAATTTCTGTTTGGGAGGGAGGGAGGTCCTCCAGAAACCCCTATCCAAAACCCACTTTGATGTTACAAAATATCATATCGTCTCAAGCGCATGATAGGTTGCGTTCCTTTCCCTTTGATCAGACCGAAAAAGGAGAATTTACAGAGAAAACTTGTCTATATAAGGGGGTGTTTTGAAAGAACAAAAGTTATGACAGAGGCGTCATTATCCCAGGATGAATATGAATAGTCTAGTAATATTTTGCTTACCTTTTCTTACATTTTCTAAAAAACTGCACACAATAAATTTAACCATTTTCTGTTCAGATATTTCAGTTTTCAATTCCCCCCTGGATCCGCCTATGCGTCTTGTATCTAGTCTGAATACTTATAAATGAACACGTTCGTTAAAGAAAATCAAAACATATAGTACAAGTAGCATAATATTAGGAAGAAATAATGCTGAAAATTAGCGTTCCAAAGTAGAATCCACCGGCTTTCACATTATTCCCCTTCACAACAACGTCGAAACCAATCTAGCTTTGCACCTGTCATATAATAAAGAACAATTCATTTTTTTTTGTAGTAAAGATGCCTTAACAACTTATCATACCCCGCAATCAAAGATTTAGGGTATTTTGTTTATAGAGTCCGTCTTTGGTTCATCACAACTCTATGAATACAGCTTGATTTATTCTATCGCTGCATTGTAGTGAGAATGTATTCTTTAGCATGTTTAATAATGTACTTTTGAGACCACCCCTTATTTTGGTTCCCTTACGTACCAATATGTAGTACGAAGTTCGTTGGTAGGTTTACGTCGCTTATTCGAACAGCTCTATTGTGAGAGTTTCGTGAACAGAGTCTTTATATAGTGGAATGATAGAGAGTAAGGCCATTCGAGCCTTTGCCACAGCTACTTCACGACATTTTTTTCGAAGAATTACCGGATTCTAAAGTAAATTCTCTATTTCAGAAGCAATTCCTCTTATTTCATCTTTGGTTCCTTCTAGGACTCATAATCACGGTGACAGCTGGCTTCACACTGACGGATATCGCGTTTACTGTTATGTACATTACCTGAATAAACTTAGCTGTATGGCAAGTGGCATCACCCATATGAGAGTTTTGTTTTATTTGATAAATATTTTATGTTCGTTTGAGCGGGGCGAATTAGATCATAAGCTTTCTTTTTCATTTACGAGATAAATATTGTTGCTTATTCTATGCCATGAACAAAAATGCATTTATTCTATTCATAAATTCTATATAGATATAACCTCAGACAATGCATGTTATTTAGCGTGCGTGAAAGTTTTCGTGCGTGAAGATCGACGGCGGGTGCGGCTATGCCAACAGGGGATGATTACTCCTCCCGGGCACCTGTCTATGCTCAATTTGGTGCTTTATTTGAGTGCTGTTGAGATTATCGTCAGTATCTTCTTTAACTCATTTAGGCTTATTTTATGGTCATTTCTTACTAACATGTGTCTTTATCGAACCGTAACAAAGGATAAGACACGAATAGATAGCTTTGCTGATTCCAATGAGTTAAAGAAGAACCTGACGATAATCTCAACAGCACTCACAATAGAGCACAAAATTAAGCATCGACGGACCCCTAGCAAGCTAGAGGTGGGACCAGGTGCCCGGGAGGAGTAAACACCCCCTGTTGGCTAGCCGCACCCGCTGTCGATGTTTTAGCACGAAACTGAAAACAATATATAAAATTCATGCACTGTCTTACGTCAATAACATTTCATTCTCGGTACCATTATATTACGATGTAAAAATTTAATTTGCTTGAGCAGTGTATATCTAACATGTGATATTTGAATATGTATAAACTGTTCTAATTAACACTTTATATAAGCGCCCCCTACAATGCATTCTACTAAACCTGGACCTGGAGAGTGTTCATAAAATTACGTTATCGTTGTCTCCGCTTCTGTTTTCATTTTTATCACGAATATATTAATCTTTTGATTATGAATTTTGTAATATGATTTTATAACATAATTATGTTCACGCTCTTTGGCCATATTACATAGGTTGAGGATCACTGACGAGGATTACATGTAAGTACCCGAAACGTGCATGTCTGATCATTGCTGCAAATTGATCTGTTCTTAAATGATGCTATTGAATTTGAAGACGTTTAACATTTGAACCACTTGGTGAGTGTCACTGCTGGCGGACCAGGAGTCTCCGAGGGCAAATGTAGCCAAGTTCGATCAACTTCGGTTGATCGTCTGTCTCTTCAACTTATTCGAAATTTCTGTTATCAAAACATATTGAAATTTCTAAAACGGGGGTCCTGTAGCATCATATCCCTCCCATCCTGTTACGTTTTTCGGTACAGTTTTTAACATAGTTGTTTTCACACTCTTTGACCATATGGCATTGTTTAGATTGAGGATCACTGACGAAACGTGCATGCCTGGTCCATGCTGTAAATTTATTTGTTCTTAAATAATGCTATTGAATTTGAAGAAAAAAAGAAAAAAAAAGAGAAAAGAAAGAAAAGAAAAAAAAGAAAAAAAAGGAAAAAAAGAAAAAAAAGAAAAAAAAGGAAAAGAAAAGAAAAAAAAAAAGAAAAAGAGAAGAAAAAAAAAAAAAGAAAAAAAAGAAGAAAAAAAAAGAAGAAAAAGAAAAAAAAAGAATTTGAAGACGTTTATCATTTGGGTTTTGTGTTTGACTTTCATTCATTTATTAAACCTGTTAATGTCACGATATATCGCTAGAATCTCAAAAAAGAAAGATGAAACAACTCTCGTAAGTCATACATATTCATATATTAGGCAAATATTAAACGTCTTCAAATTCGGTCCGTGTACTAAGCCACAATTTAATTTTTCATTTCGGAAAACTAATGAAAAAATGGAAATTGAACACATTTTTTTATTTTCCATTTAGTAAATGAAAAATGGAAAATTAATTCAATTTTCCATTTTCCATTTCAAAATTTCAAATTGAAAAAGAAAAATGCAAAATGAACTCAAATACACTGTACTAGACCAAACTTGAATTTTCCTCAGCAAGGTACGAAAGAAAAATGGAAAATTGAAACCATTTTCAATTTTCATTTTGAAAATGGAAAATGATTCAAGTTTTCATTCTTTTAAGACATAAAATGAAAAATGGAAAATGCTTTTTAGTTTTCCATTTTCCTCTTAAAAATATTATTTTCTAAATGGAAAAAAGAAAAATGTCCATTTTTAACTCTGCGCGCTAATTGCAAAAATGGATAATAAAAAATTGAATCAAATTTCCATTTTTGTATTTAGTTTCAAGGACACGACCTGCACACCCCTATCTCTATAATCCAGTGATTCAGTGATTGTACCGAAAGACGTAGTAGGATTTGTGGGATAAGATGCTACAGGACCCATGTTCTAGAAATTTCAGTTTTGATAACTTAAATTTTGGAATGCGTTGAAGAAACGATCAACAGAAGTTTATCGAACTTGGCTACATGAGCCATCGATGACTCTTGGTCTACCAGCAGTGACATTCACCAAGCAGTACAAATGTTACACATCTTCAAATTCAATAGCATCATTTAAGAACAGCTAAAGCAGCGTAGACCCGACATGCACATTTCGGGTACTTAACCCTCGTCATTGATCCTCATTCTAAACAATGTAATATGGCCAAAGAGTGTGAAAGTTATTATGTCCAAATATGTATCGAAATTAAAACAAAATCAATTGAATAAAAATATTTGAGAGAAAAGTAATTACTCTGGACATATAACTGTTAAAAAGACTTTTTTCCATAGAAATGTCAATATTACTAACAAGTTTTGACTGAAAATCTAGAGTCTTAGAAACAAAACATGTTTTATACTCACAGTAGTTTAAATTCAACATGCCATACATATTTTGTGGGAACAAAAAGGGTTACTTGAAACGATAAATGAACTTGAAAATGAGAAGTTGTATGGTCAAACAATATACAAAGACAGTTTTCTGTGTACTTGTTTTATTTTCTCCTTGTCTGCTGGTTATATTTCTTTTCAAACTGACAGAATATAAACAAAAATTGCCAAAGTACAAATTGTACATTTTAAGCCTTACTAAAATTTGACATTTTTGGGATCTGCTATATGTAACATTTGTACTACTTGGTGAGTGTCACTGCTGGTGGACCAGGAGTCTCCGAGGGCATATGTAGCCAAGTTCGATCAACTTCGGTCTTCGCATTTGAAATTTTCTGTTACAAAATTTCTTGAAATTTCTTAATGGTGGATCCTGTAGCATCATATCCCACCAATTCTGCTACGTCTTTTGGTACATTTTTGGACATAATGATTTTCACACTTTTTGGTCTTATTACATTGTTTAGACTAAGGATCACTGACGAGGGTTTAGTACCCGAAACTTGCAAATTTATCTTATGCTAGTAAATTTCAAGACGTTTAACATATATTAGATACATCATTAAGGTATGAGAAACGCATTTTGAGCCATCTTTCATGAGCAAAGTTGATCATATATAGTTATTGATTTCAACAAACGTCCCTAATTACTAATATAATCTACTGGATCAAATTCTATATATAATCTATATATGAATAAACATACCATAACGAATTGTTTGATAATAGAGGTTGGAGTAAGGACTGCTAACGAGATTAGGGACCTCTGTACAGACAGGTAAGATATTTACTAATTTTTTGTGATTTTACTATTCTATTTCATTTTAGATTTAACAAATTCAAACTTTACATATGAAATAAAAGATATTTTGATTGTGATTTATTCGTCTCAATATTTTCATTTTTCGTTATCTATTCACCATTGATAAGTTTACAGAATGGTAATTTATTCTATTACTAATTGATAAATTGATTAACTCATTAATTTATCGATTTATTTTTCGTTTATTTATTTATTGATTCGTTCGTTCATTTATTTTCTATTAATTTATGATAATATTTTCATAGGACTTTTTCCCATACATGAAAGAAAAGTCCTATGAAAATTAGTTTTATAAAACATGATTGATAGAAATTTTAATTATTATATTAAGATATATATAATCAAATCAAACATTTACGATATTTCGTGCACTTCGAAAATAAACTAGAATTCAATTAAAAATGACGCGATTATGAGGATGAAGAAAATTTGAATGAACATATCTACGATTAGTTAATGTTAAACTTTAATTTCAGTGAACATGACATGCATCACTTGCCTAATTGTCCATGTATGTTGTGCTATAAGAATTATCAAATTCCATTTGTACTTTGCTGGAAAATAAACCTTATGATAATTACTAAATGTATAAAACGTTGAATAAATGATTCTAATGTCCCTCTAATTAGTAAAATGCAGTATAACCATTGGGTTTTAGTAGATAATACGTACATCGATTAGACGAATTTCAGGAGTCCCCGAGGGCACATGTGGCCAAGTTCGATCAAATTTGGTTGGTCGTTTCTTCAAACGCATTTGTAAATTTCTGTTTACAAATTTTCTCAAATTTCCAAAACCTGGGTCCTGTAGCATCATATCCCAGCCACCTTGCTACTTTTTTCGGTATATTTAGGACATAATTTTCACAGATTTTGGCCATATTACATTGTTTAGATTGAGGATCACTGACGTGGGTTAACGTGCATGTCTTGTCCATGCTGTAAATTGTTCTGCTCTAAAATGATGCTAACGAATTTGAAGACGTTTAAGATTCAAAAAGAATATTTTTTCACAAATCATTTAGTTACAAGATTGGGATTGATATTATTATTTTATCATCTCCTTCTGTTAAGCAAGGGTTTTCTTGTGCGAAAAAGTTCCACTGTTTTCGCTTTTGGAATCCCCTCCCTCTCTTTGTTTGCTTCAATTTGAATGCCAATTGATAGTTATTATATTTTTTGGATTCTGTCCATGGATTTTGAGTTTGACATTCATTATCATTCTTACTTTTGTTGTTTCGTCAAGGAACTTCTGTCAGATTGTCTAGAAAAGCCTGAAGCTTCTATTTCTTTAATGTTTTTACAAGCACCTGATCTTAATTCAGCAATAGAAAAAGTATGCCCCTAAGAAAATATCAAACAAAATATCATGTGACATTCTTCAATTTTTAATGGTAAATCTATACTTTGATTTCAATTTAATAGTCTATCTTTTAAACGATTAAAAATAAAACTGGTAGTTTCATTAATTAAACATCAAAGAAGTACCAATCAGTTATTCAGTCTCAAAGTCAAGAAGGCAGGACAAAACCATTATGATTTCCATTGGAACCGTTGCGAATCTCGGAATGAATAAACTTATTCTGTGATACAATAGAGTTCATGTGTCGGAAAAGCGTTCACAGTGTTGTTTGAATTAAATATTTATAACGCATGCAAAAGGAGTGAACCGAGATGCCAAAATGCAACGGTACAGCGGATAAACAGAATAGGTCGCTATACATGACTATGTCCTGTAGTAAATATCAAACGAAATATCCTGCGCTCTTTTATGCTTTTAAGGCGAAATCTATATTTTCATTTTTATCATTCTAAGCAATGAAGGTGTCTCTACCATTTTGAGTAAACATAACAGTTAACTGTCTTCATTTAACATCTCCATTTCTAAATTGGATCTCACAACACTATAGTGTATACCAAAACTACACATGTTTCCTTAAAGATTTCGATTCATTGCTAATTCTATAAACAGCTCCATTACAATTTTATCTAGAAATCTGATGTCAGCACAAACAGTTATTAAAGAACACGTGACTAGATATTGCGAAACTGTCTAAACAGGAACGACGTAAATCTTTTGGTCTTTTAAAAAAAAATCAGGGGATGTGATTGACTAAATGAAATCTAGAAATTCCTCACTTAATTAAGAAAACCACACCATTTGCTACTTGCGTGACAAATGAAGGTTGTCCATTGGTCTTATTTATATGCAGTATTAAGTGCTTGATGTTGTATGTCTCTTTTTCGTCTTTTGCTGTGCTCGTCTTCTCTGTGTTTTCGCTTGGGTGTTCTATCTTCTGATTTTGTATGCCTTCGGTTTCTGATTTTCTGAATTATCGATTTTGTGCTGTATACAGAGATATAGTCATTAATCATATTTGTCATTCTTAATGATAAGCACGAAATTGTTATGGTGATATTTAATTCTAAAATTACTTCTAACGCTAGTCTCATGTGAATGCTAGTCTGGATATAATGTATAATGACAAATATTGACGAAACCATATCCATATTAAGTAGTACAATCTCGTTAGTGGAAAAATCATCTAACCAAGGTCATACAAAACCAGAATAAAACAGGAACTAAGACAAAGGAACAGAAATAGAAAAATCTACCATATGAAGAGAAGTGAACTCTCTGCTAACCTTGACTTACTCATTAAGGGGGTCATTAGTGCTGGAAGAAACCTGAGTACCACTGCAGCCATTATTTTGTTAATTGAATGAGTAATTAAATAATTTCTTATCCTGCTTTGGATTAAACTCCAGACAGCTCATTTACGTTACACTACTCTCCACTACAATATTTGCTATGGCGGATGAATACGTCTGACGCGTAGCAAGATCGAGGCTTGGAGATTGGCTTTGGATCTCCATTATCAGTTTTAGGTTCTTTCTTCATAATTTAAAGCACCATATGCGCATTTCATTAAAATTAAGTGATTCCCGAGGAATTCATAATAGTGAATCTATGAAGAATTAATCTCAAATTATCTACGGAACGTTTAAGATCATGTAAATCAACTTTTCATTCGTGCCTCTTAATCGTTATTTCAGTTTAATATGAAATAGTTATGGGTTGTAAATTATGTTATACAGCTATCCCAACGATATACTGATCTTTAGATTGTAAGCTTTGACCAAGATTATTCATTTTTTCTATCATTTTACACCATAAATTTTCAACTTGAAAATCCATAAATGTTGATTGCGATTTGTAATCTAGTCAACTTTGAAACCATATAACTCAATGTCAAATACTATCAGCAGTTTTCCATTTAATTCAGTGTCATCACTGTGGCGTATCACGTGATACGCAAATGATATGTTCCACAGGAATCCCCTTTGATTAAACCAAGTGAATACTATTTAAATCTTCTTTATATGATTTTTTAGGCCTATCATATGGTCATTATCATCAATGATATGATGGTTATCTATTCTGGTCAAGAATAGAAGTGTATTTGGAGAACACATGAACAGAAATTTTCAATGCTCGCCACATGTTATGATATGGTGCACGGACAGATACAAAATTTTCTGTTTAAGTGTTCTCCAAATATACGTCTATTCTTGACCAGAATAAATTACCATCATATAATTAATAATGAACATATGATAGGCCTAAAATAAATTCATATAAAGTAGATTTAGACAGTTTACTTGACTTTAAACAAAGGGGATTCCCGTGGAGCATATCATTTGTGTATCACGTGATACGCCACAGTGGTCATCTACGATTGGAAGTTTTTAATTCAATTTAATGTCAAGTACGATTGGTAGTTTTTAATCTAATCTACGGAAGCGTATAAGTGCCAATTATATATTTCTTATTTTCTGATTTTCCGACATTTAATCTTGGAATTTCCAACTTTAATCTTGGAATTTCCAACTTTAAAGTCGGAATTTCCAACTTTAATCTTGGAATTTCCAACTTTAATCTTGGAATTTCCAACTTTAAATTCGGAATTTCCAACTTTAATCTTGGAATTTCCAACTTTAATCTTGGAATTTCCAACTTTAAAGTCGGAATTTCCAACTTTAATCTTGGAATTTCCAACTTTAATCTTGGAATTTCCAACTTTAATCTTGGATTTTCCGACTTTAATCTCGGAATTTCCAACTTTAAAGTCGGAATTTCCAACTTTAATCTTGGAATTTCCAACTTTAATCTTGGAATTTCCAACTTTGGAGTCGGAATTTCCAACTTTAAAGTCGGAATTTCTAACTTTAATCTTGGAATTTCCGACTTTAAAGTCGGAATTTCCAACTTTAATCTTGGAATTTCCAACTTGAATCTTCGAATTTCCAACTTTAATCTCGGAATTTCCAACTTTAAAGTCGGAATTTCCAACTTTAATCTCGGAATTTCCATCTTTAATCTTGGAATTTCCAACTTTAAAGTCGGAATTTCCAACTTTAAAGTCGGAATTTCCAACTTTAATCTTGGAATTTCCAACTTTAAAGTCGGAATTTCCAACTTTTATCTTGGAATTTCTAACTTTAAAGTCGGAATTTCCAACTTTAATTTTGGAATTTCCAACTTTAAAGTCGGAATTTCCAACTTTAATCTTGGTTATTCCAACTTTTTTTTCAATACAATTCCCTTCATTTTTAATAGTTAACTCTATATACTTTTTATGCCCCTGGTCTTTAGACCAAGGGGGCATATTGCGTTGGATTCGTCCTTTTGTCATTCCGTCCGTCCGTCCGTCAGTCTTTCCCCCTTTCAATGAAAGGACATAGAATTTTAAAAAGAGATGATATGGCTTTCATATTTTGCATGTGTAAACATCTTGAGAGGACCAATCTTTCGGTACTAATTTTTGGAGCTTTTGACCTTGTTCTTGATCTCTGATATACTTTTTCCTATTTTTTGTAAAAAAAAATTTGAAAAATCATTAAAAAAATTTATTTCTCCGTGATTTGCCCTCAAATTTTGTACAGCTCAATTGATGCATATGTTATGTTGTTTATATAACGGGTTTTTAGACGTTTTGTCATGCTTTTGAGATCTATCTCAACGAAAGGAAAGGGGATGCAAACTAATAAGTTTAAAAGTTGGCTAAATCTCTTGTACCATTAGTGGTAGATCTGACATATTTCACATGTAGATAACTTATGACAAGATCATTCATCTTAGACCTTGACCTTTGACAGTGTGACATTAGACCCTGAAATTTGATCCTCTTTTCTCAAATTTTAAACTTGGTATAACTTTGGAATAGTAAATGATAGGGCCTTTGTATTTCATATATGCATTCATTTTGGAATATCATTGCTGTAAGTATCAAAAGTTGGGTCCGTGTAAAGTGCGAAACGAAACAAAAACGGACCGAAACAAAACGAAACAAATCGAAACGAAACGAAACGAAACATATCGAAATGAAACGAAACAGATCGAAACGAAACAAAACGAAACGGAGCAGATCGAAACGAAACGAAACAAAACACAAAACTTAAAGAATATGAGAAAAAGAGGAAAAATCGCCAAGAAAGAATATTTGAAGACGAGATCAGCTCTACATTTGTAACTAGTGTCGAGAGGGTTTCTTGAACAAGTCGAAGTTGACAATTAGAAATAGTAAATGTCAAATGCCATTCATGTATTTAAGGCACGGTCCATTTGATATTCTGGGGGGGGGGGGCTTGGGTTTTTTTCGAAAAAAAAAATTTTGCTCTCAATTTTGATGAAAAAAATAAATTTGCTTATGGTGTGACAGAAAAAAATAATCTTGCTCTCACAAGTGATCTGAGTTTGAAGAATTACCATAAAATTTTGCTAAAATTCTTGAAAATTTTCCCGCTCGCTTCGCTCGCCGCAGTTTTCAAAGTGTATAAAAAATTTTTGGCTCGCTTCGCTCGCCATAGTTTTCTATCAAAACATTTAGTTCATATATTTGAAGATATCAAAAGTTATACATGTATGTGAATGAAAAAAGGGCTTCCTTAAAAGCTTTAATATTTTATCAATATTTATGTATTGCTATTAGCACATGTTGCATATAGTCTAATTTTATGTTCCTGTAAGCTTAGAAGGAGATCTTCAGTTATTCACCAATTTACAATTCTCAGCAACATTTAAAAATCTGTCTAGGAGACCTTCCCCTCAGACCCTCTTATACATGTTATATACATGATGTACCTTATATCAAATATTGAGAATTGTATTGTAAAAATCTTTTACATGTATCTCTGTTTAAAAGTGAAAATTGAAAACTTGATAAAAATAAACTAATATATTAATATTTAGAGTTTTGAGTAAAAATATAAATAATTTCTATTGATAAAACACAAACATTCTTAATACATGTATGGACATCACTTTGTAAAAAAAAAATTCCTTGCTCCAACTTTGCAAGAAAAAAATAATTTTGCCCCGATCCGTGGCAAAAAAAATAATCTTGCTCCGACAAAAAACCCAAGCCCCCCCCCCCCCTGAATATCAAATGGACCATGTCTAAGAGGAATAAAGGGGAGGGGAAAGAAAACCACGCTATGACACCGTAATGCATGAGATCATAAAACTGGAGGGGGCACAGTTCAGGAAAAAAATCTTTTCCTTTTTCTAACGAAATGTGCCCCCCGTATTTGTTCTGATTTTTCTGATAAAGTTTTCAAATACACATAACGGAACAGTTCCGTTTCCTCTGTACTAGACTCCTCCCTGCTAATTTATACATGTATTTTTTTTTCCTATGACGAGGTTATTCATCCCGTTCACTCTCCTTTCATCCTTTAAAATGCAACTGTGCTATATACCGTATAGTATATATTATGTTTTAATCGTCCATTTTGACCCATTAAAATCCCTCCAGCCACAAGAACTAATGGCTGAAAGCAATAACATAATATTATACAGATATTGATATCCTTGCTAGTTCTCTGGATTAAATCAATTTTTCTCAAGTTCTTTAAGATTTATGTTTTGTTTCGATTCGTTTCGATCTGTTTCGTTTCGTTTTATTTCGTTTCGTTTCGATCTGTTTCGTTTCGATTTGTTTCGTTTCGTTTCGTTTCGTTTCGTTTTTGTTTCGTTTCGCACTTTACAGGGACCCTCAAAAGTTTGACCTTGTGACTTTGACTTATGATTTTGACCTTCTGTTTTGATAACAGGTTAAATATACAAATGTATTCTCAAAGCTGCCGCCGGGGACATTTATATGTTTCACAATTAAACAGAGCTTGTATTTACGTTTATAGATCTCAACAGTCTAGACTACGTTGGATTGTCAATGCCAGTAAACTAAATTAGGGGGGGTATCGTATTCTCGGAATGCCGTATTAAACTTAATTAATCTCGTGTAATATGTTAACAATATACTTAATTTAACTAACACATGTATGCATTGTCGCAACCGGATTCGTAATAACGACCGGATTTGTAATAAACTAGATTTATTACATATAACCTAATATGTAATAACCTAATATGTAATAAATCTAGTTTATTACAAATCCGGTCGTTATTACAAATCCGGTTGCGACAATGCATAGAACGATCTCTCTCTCTCTCTCTCTCTCTCTCTTGTAGATGTTCGAGACATATATACTATTTTGTATCTGGAAAAAAAATATTTCAGCAGTACATGCATCTTGCTACGTTAAATATAATACAAGACAACATTTCAAGGGACTTGGTATTTTTGGAGACTTCAAATTTATTTTCAGAAGAGGGGATGATTGCATACAATGCATATGGTTTTAGATGTACTATACTGTTGAAATTTTCACATGTTAGCTGGAGAGCACACATGTAACGAGTCGGACAGTTTCACGATGGAAGTTTTATTCTACGACCCGGCGAGCGGAGTGAAGTTACTTTCCTTCTCTCAAGCCCCCCCCCCCCTCCCACTCACACACACATACAAAAAGAAATTAAAATCTTTATTCTAAAATCAAATTAAACTTTAACAACTTATGTAACAAATTATCATAATGTCTCAGAATCCATTATTTCCATTGCATAACATTCATTATTCTGGTCGCATTATGAGAGCACAATCTCCTACGCATGCGTCCGGGACTCCGATTTCAGTTCCGCTTTTCTTCACTTTGAATTTATAATCAAAAATTTATTTCAAGGAAAAATCATATGAATAAACGATCATTTAGTTAACCACTGAAAATGTTTTCTGATAGACTTGAGAATCGGGATCGAACGTTCCTCCGGACATAGGTTTCAAAATACACTGTCAGTTTTTTTTTCATGACGTCCACCGTTGACGCGCAGTCTAAACCCAGCGTCATATAATACTCTCATAAAATATAAACCTACGTGTAACAAAGTATATACATGGTGAAAAGAATTAGTCTAACACTTTATCATGCTTACACAAGATTATACCTATAACTTAGAATAAGAATTAGAAATGTGCTCGACAAAGGGGAAAATAGTAGAAATTTGGCAAATTCTATAGCGGAAACGACATCGTTTCGTAAATATTTGGGGAATAAAATTTATATGAAATAAAGAGTGCATCTATATCAACAAAATATATAAGTGTTAATGAGTGCCAGCTCATTGCCAATGAACACGCGTTTCAAAAAATGAAAATTTCCCATTATCTTGCAAATTTCTTACAGATTTTTATACCTTATAATTTGCCATGGTTTTAGTTTTCATGCATACAGTATGAAGATTAAAGCCCCCTCCACACTTCAACTTCACAAAAGATATATCCGTGGCGAGTCGGGACGCAAAATGTTCGATGAACCATGGACCTACAACTCCAGTACGGAATGCTACGGGTTGATACATGTACGAATCGAGTACGGATAGCTAAGGACTGCTATGGATATCGTCCTGACATTGCCAAGACATGCGTACGGATAGATACGGATTGCTACGACACGCGTACGGATAGATACGGATAGGTACGGATTGCTACGGATTACCACGACTCGAGTACGGATAGCCACGATTCGCACAAGGATAGCTACGAATTCAGTACGAATTGGTAGGACATGGGCGGATCCAGGATTTTTTTTATCAGGAGGATCCTAAATTCTAGAAGAGCAAATAAATAAATAAATAAGAATAATAAATAAATGAAAGAAAAAACATAAATGAATAAAGTCCTTGATTGACGTAAGTCAGTTCTGTTTCTTATTATAAATAAAACAGATAACTGGCGAACAGCTTAAAATCTTGAATTTTCACATTATAGTACTTACTTACATAAGTAATGCTTGTCCGTTCCAATGTGTGAATACAACAAATGGCGAGCGATAGCGAGTCAGCCAATTTTCTTTTTCAGAATTGGAATGAAATCCTCTATTCGTGTCTTTTTCAGTTTCCCTTGGTTATTGACCAAGGTGTATGTAGGAAAGCGCAGCATCATTTATAGAATAACTAGATTCTAACGTTGTGTTTGCGGACGGTAAATGCTGATTTTACGGTTACAAACTGAGTTTTTCTAGCGTAGCCAGTAAAACGGATGTTGCACCGTAAAAAATGTATATTCATATATTTTTTTAACTATGCTTCGAAAATTCCAACGGAAAAGGAGGGGGGGGGGGGGTGTCCGGATCCCCAACCCCTCTGGATCCGCGCTTGTAGGACTGGCTTGAATTCCTGTGTAGTTTTAAACAATAACTATTTACTAAAACACCCAATGTTTTCTACGAAAGCCTATTGAGCTCAAGTGGTAGCTGAGAAATTTATTTTTTCGCGTTACTAAAGCCTATTGAGCTCAAGTGGTAGCTGAGAAATTTATTTTTTCGCGTTATAACGCGAAACTTACGCGTTATAACGCGAAACTTACGCGTTATAACGCGAAACTTTCGCGTTATATCGCGAAACTTACGCGTTATTACGCGAAACTTTCGCGTTATATCGCGAAACTTACGCGTTATAACGCAAAACTTTCGCGTTATTACGCGAAATTTCGCGTTATTAGGCGAAACTTTCGCGTTATTACGCGAAAATTTTCGCGTTATAACGCGAAAATTTGTATGTATGCAGTATGTAAAAGATTTCAAATCGGAGCCCTTGTAGGGGCTTCAGGATACCCCCAGCCCAGAGTAGTTTCATAGCAATAACAATATATAAGATTATTATGAAATACATGTATATATAAACGACGAAATTTCAATCAGAAAACAAGAGTAAATTTTTCAAGAAAATGTCAAGATTTACTTGAAATACCTTGCCATTTCCAGGAACTACATGTTATAAATGATCGATATAGGCATTACACGAAATCTCTTAATTTTGGGAAGTACGTAAAATCCCTTATTATACTTATTCACTGTAACAGTTCAGGAATATAAATATACATGTATATATTATAGTGAATAAATGTAATCAGAGATTTTACGTGATTCCTAAAATTAAGGGATTTCGTGTAATGCCTGTATCGATCGGTCATAACATGGAACTCCTGAAGTTGGCCAGGCGTTCCATGTATTTCCTAACCGTTATTTTTTGTCTTCTTTTGACATTTGAAATCATAGCTTTTTCTGTCTTTGATGCTGAATATCCTCTCTGACAAGTAGAAAGGAATGTTTATGTCAAATAAATAGAAATATTCAAGCTAGAGTTTAGGTAATATCCATCAAATTATTGCTCAAATTTAGGGTTCAATTTATTATTTTTATGCAGATTGAACATAAAACCAAAGTATCAATCAAGAACTTACCTAACATGATTGATGATTGAAGTATTTTTAAACATAAACCGAAAGTAGAAGAAACATTAGTATTCTTAAGAACATTCAGTTTTCTCGATAAGGCTTAATAAAGTATATAAAAGTGATGAACGAACGCCCTGCCAGACATATCAGTATGAAATGTAATTTTAATACGTCAATCATTGCTGTCTCCCAGTAAGCACTTTTAAATACTAAGATTTTTAATTGCCACAAGATTTTGGGACGAATCGAGCATCATTGCACTTTGTTGCGAAAGCTTATATTGAGTTCCATGGTCCAAGCAAGATTCACCTCGACGTAGAAGAGGGAGGGGGAGGGGGGGGGGGGGTTTGCGGCAATGGTGTCCGCACTCAAGAAAATTGGACCTATATTTCACGCTTGAGCAACCAGGTTAAGTGAAACAGGACATGTCCTTTATCAGCTTATCTTTTAAAAGTCCTAAATCAACCAAACTTGTATGTGTGATGCATCTACTCTAGTAAGGATGCATATTGTAATGTACGGTACGTATGCTGCATTAGACCTATATTGCATGCCTGAAAAACCAGTTTAAGTAAAATTGGACAGGTCAATTTCCAGTCTATTAAAAGTCCTAGATCATTCAAATTTGTGTGAATGATGAATCTGAGGATCCTTCCTGCAATGCATGGTAGGGAAGCTGAATTTGACCTATATTTTACACTTGATTGACAATATTAAGTAAAACAGGACAGATCCAGCTTATCACGAGTCTTAGATCAACCAAACTTGTATGTATCCGAGGATGGCATGCTTACTGCAATTCTGGTGTGGATGATCTGAATCATACTTTATACTCTAGTGACCAGGTCAGATAACTCCAAAATACATTAACCATGTTTACCATACTTATAAATTGCACTCAGTCTGACATTAACTTTTGGCCTATATTTCATTTAAAGTCGATAAAATTGAACGCAGAAAACTTTTATACTATCAATGGAAGGTCATTGATATTTCATACATATATTCATTGTACATAGCCTGCTTATTGGTTTCGCGATATAACGCGAAAGTTTCGCGATATAACGCGAAAGTTTCGCGTTATAACGCGTAAAATTCGCGTAATAACGCGTAAAGTTCGCGTTATAACGCGTAAAATTCGCGTAATAACGCGTAAGTTTCGCGTTATAACGCGAAAGTTTCGCGTTATAACGCGTAAGTTTCGCGATATAACGCGTTAGTTTCGCGTTATAACGCGTAAAGTTCGCGTTATATCTCGAAAGTTTTGCGATATAACGCGTTAGTTTTGCGTTATAACGCGAAAGTTTTGCGATAAAACGCGTAAAATTCGCGTTATAACGCGTTAGTTTCGCGTTTAAACGCAAAAGTTTCGCGTTATAACGCATAAAGTTCGCGTTATATCGCGAAGTTTCGCGATATAACGCGAAAGATTCTGCACGTTTATTTTCGCGATATTACGCTAAAGTTTCGCGATATAACGCGTAAAGTTCGCGTTATAACGCGAAAGTTTCGCGTTATAACGTGAAAGTTTCGCATTATAACGCGTTCGTTTCGCGTTATAACGCGTAAGTTTCGCGATATAACGCGAAAGTTTCGCGTTATAGCGCGAAAAAATAATTTTCTCAGCTACCATTTGAGCTCAATAGGCTTTCGTAGTTTTCAAATTGATACAGTGTCAATTGTTTAATAGAAGTGTTCAGGTTTTATATCATTACCTATTGAAGTATTAACTCATATATTGACCGAAAAACGCATAGAGTACTGATAGATTTGAAGTTAATATAAGACAAAATCCGTGGCTATCCGTATAGTAATCCGTAGGTCAGTCGTATCAATCCGTAGGGGAGTCGTAGCAATCCGTAGGAGAGTCGTATGGCTATTTTTATCGCAAAAAATAGTCCCGGATTGCTACGGATGCGCTACGGGTTGCTACGACTCCCCTACGGATAGCTACGACACTACTACGGGTTGCCAAGACACCCTGCGACAAAATTATCCATAGTAGAGCCACGGAAAATTTGTAACATGTTCAAAAAATTCCGTCTCATCCCAGATAGCTACGGATTGCCAAGAATAGCGACGACTTGCCACGACGATCGAGCTACGGATTCCTACGGATAGATACGGATTAAATTAGGTTAGAGATTATGCGAAGCTGTTTATTGAAACCAGAATTTCGATTCCCCCGAATTAACCCCGATAAACCACGACTAAGTCCGACTTCAAATAAGACTTTGCCCAACTTTTCCGGTCAACGCCGACTATCGCTGCCGTGTGTCAGGGCGTGTGTAGGTGTGGGTGCGTGTGTCCAAATTTTCTTGTGAACAGCATAGAAGACAAAGTAAACATCAGAGAAATATCAAACCTTTCATAGATGTTTCCAATGGAAAGAGAATAAACCCTGTTGATGTTGAAGGTCAGGGGTCAAAGTTCAAGGTCAAAGTGGACTTCGCGTGGACCTTGTGAACAGCATAGACGCCAAAGAAATTATCATAGAAACATCAAAGCATTCACAAATGTTCTCCATGGGGAGATAAGAAACCTATTTATTTTCAAGATCAAGGGTCAAAGGTCAAAGGCTTAAGCTTAAGATATTTGTGAACAGAATAGAAGGCATAGTAATCATCAAGAGACCACCTTTCACAAATGGTCCCTCAGGGATGAACCCTAATAGTTTTTAAGGTCAAGGGTCAAAGGTCAAGGTGCACGTGGCAGTAAACTTTATTTTAGAATCTAGACATACTTTCATTGTGCATAAGAGATGCTTATGGATAGCAGATGATGCTTTTACGAGATATTGAAAAGAAAAAAAAATATCAAAAACAAAACTACCGAAGATAATGTTTTAACACATCCGTTCTAATTTCTTTTGTCCGTTCATCACATTTCATGAGTGACTACTCGAAATGTTTTTTTCTAAGTTAACACTGTTTATCAAATAGGTAGAAGAAAATGGAATGGGGACTTATTGCTATTACATGTATTCCATTTCGGGGGTTGTCCCCTTCCTGAAAAAAAGTGCTATTTTCTGCACAGCAAACTACAAAGTCTTTAGTACTATCGTTTGATTACCTACGGTCCCGCATAGAATTAGTAATCACTGTGTCTGTCCGTCCGTTCGTCTGCCTGTCCGTCAAAAATCTAACATTAATCAGATAAAAGGGCCCGCCAAATGGCAGTTGCCCTAAAGGAATTACTATTTGTCTGTCTGTCTGTCTGTCGGTCAGTCTGTCTGTCGGTCGGTCTGGTTGGCTGGCTGGCTGACTGTCTATCCCTGTTTTCCTGTCCGTCAAAAAATAAAATTGGCAATAACTTTTTCACCATAAGATATATGTCATTTTTGACTCGTGTACTGTTCGGGTGGCGTCAATTTTTTACCATTTGACATTGACAATAACCTTTTGACCTACATATGAGAAACTTTAACTTTGACCTTAACTACATCACCATAAGAGATAGGGCTCTCATATTTGGTATGGGTGTCCTCTTGGTACTATTTTATTTTTACCTTTCGATCCTGACCATTGACCTACATTTAAAAAAAAAATTTAGCGAAGACCATTCGCAGTTTTTGCAAGTGTATTCCTTGTAAAGCCAAAGTAAAACTTGTTTTACATCGGGCGGGTACCTTTTGCTCAGACAAAAAAAAAATAAATACAAAAACCAAAACCAAAAAAAAAAAACAAAACAAAACAAAACACACACACATCCTCACAAACATGCATTTTTTGGGTTTAAAATGAGTAAATGATATTTGATTATATGAAATGCCTATTCCATCTTTAATTTTAGAAGATAGTTGTGATTTTTATAAAAAAAATTAAGGGTACCTTATATTAATTATCGAAAAAATACAGGACTTAAAACAGAATATTAAATTACTATGGCCTGACAAGCTTTTCTGTTCGTACTAACATTTCTTATCGCATGGCCTTGACATTGACCTTGGACTATATTCAAAAATTTTAACATATGTATTTTCCTTGTGACAAGATCTTTCTCGTACAAATGTACATATAGTATCAAAATTTTAACAATGTTGCCTTGACTGTGACCTTCCCGAAATTAGCTATTGGCCATTACTGCTGTAACATAAGAAACGTAACTCCTACGCGTAACGTAAATGGATCTGTCGGAAGATTGGCAGCTTACGTTAGAGTTGCACTTGTTGATATTTTTTCCAATAGATCCTTTAATATCTATCTTTTATAATTGGATGAATTTAAATGTCATAGCATGTACATTTGCCGATTTGGGCTGGCTATTTTTATATTGTATTCAGACAAAATCTTGAGCGGTCGTTATCTATCTGTAAGATCTGAAGTGTCAATACACAAACACGTTGAATGGTTGTAATGGACAATAAATGCGGACTAATCATATAATTATTTCACCGCCAAAATAAACATTTAAGAACGTTCAAATCCTACTCAATTGTACTTCTAATAGAAAACACTATAATTATTAATCAGTTGCGATAAAAAAAACTAACATTGTACACTTAGTATAAAAGCATTGACCACATAGTAAAACCTCTGAAAAAAAGTTGGAAATTCCAAGATTAAAGTTGGAAATTCCAAGATTAAAGTTGGAAATTCCGACTTTAAAGTTGGAAATTCCAAGATTAAAGTTGGAAATTCGAAGATTAAAGTTGGAAATTCCGACTTTAAAGTTGGAAATTCCAAGATTAAAGTTGGAAATACCAAGATTAAAGTTGGAAATTCCGACTTTAAAGTTGGAAATTCCAAGATTAAAGTTGGAAATTCGAAGATTAAAGTTGGAAATTCCGACTTTAAAGTTGGAAATTCCAAGATTAAAGTTGGAAATTCCAAGATTAAAATTGGAAATTCCAAGATTAAAAGTCGGAAAATCAAAAAATAAAAAAAATAATTTGGCACTTATACGCTTCCGTACTAATCAAATGTCAACTACGAATGGTTTTTCTTCTTTGATATACCTTTGATTGACTACCCTCTTTCCTATAGCCCATAGGTTTCACATCATATCAACTCCGGTGATATAACCCTTTCCTTTTTTGTTGGTTACTAGATTAAGAGCTTTATGTTGCACTTTTAGCATCATCCAACTTTTTTTTTAATTTCCGGGAAAATAAACCGTACTGAAATTTCCATCATAAGGTAATAGCCTTACGTACCCACTCTAACCTTAATAGATAAGTACAGCATTAACAATCAACCTGAAATCATAGCACGACAATGACCTAGTGTTTAAGTCGATAATACCTCAAATGAAAGACTAGATTATCTTTCTAAGATTAGGTATTTCATGAAAAAGATTGTTCTTTCACAAAGATTAAGCGAGACTAAAATTCGGATTCTTAGAAATGTCAAATGATAATGTCTTGGATTAAGCATCAAATTTGAAGATGTAACAATGTATGCATGCATATTGTATGAATTTTTATCCGATTATCTAGTACCGAACCTTGTACTTATCTATTTTCTGAACGTGATCTACATTCACGTAAGGCAAAATGGGTAAAACATAATCTTGTTTGAATACTTTGATTTACTGCGTTAGATATCATTTTATGCCGTCTTATGTTTCAGATATGATCGAGCCTAAATTCAATGAGAAGAGTTTATTAAGGAAGACCATGTCTATAAATGATAAATTAGAACTACACTACACTAACTACAGTAAATGATAAAATTGTCATTTCCTCTAATTTCAGAAACGATGCTAGGGAAGGTCAAGGTCAGCCCGGAAGCAGGACAGATTGAATCCAGATTCCCAAGTCTAACTAGCGTTGTGTCAGAAAATGCTGACATTACGAAAACTATAAACAAGACTCTACATGCAAGTTCATGTGAAAAATGTATGGAACAGTGGAAGATGATTTTGGTCATCATCATACCACTGACCGGTCTAATAGTCTTATCATCAATGAATCTCCGTGATGCCACGGTAACCAGAGATCTCACCAAAAGCAGTATGCAGAGCATGGCATACTCTGAGGAAACAGCCGAACTTGTGAAAATGTTACAGAGGGAGAGAGGGGTGTCATGTATGTATTTGAGCACACTATCATTGCAGCCGGAATTTTTGGCCGAGGTTAGAAACAAGACTGACGACAAGCTGGACACTCTTCACTTCCCTGTGAATGGGCTACATGTAAATAGGAGAACATTAAAGAGCAAGCAAGAACTTTTAAACTACCTAAACGATCGAAGGGGTAATGTTACTGATCGTTTGGTAACCGTATCGGAAAATCTGGACGCATACACGTTTCTGAATAGGGCGCTGATTAAGTACGGGATTAATATTCTCCAATTACCTGAGGTTATGAGCCTCCATAGTACAATGGTGTCCTACAGTTCCCTGCTGATGTGGTCAGATGTGTTAGGAATCCAGAGGGCTCTTGGGTCGACATTTTATACTGATTGCAGTAGCATAGATGAAAACAGGCGGTTCTACCTTATGCTCCATGGAGAGGCGTCATCAACGAAACAAACAGCAATTACATACGAATCAAGAGTTGAATCTCTTTACACAAGTGCAAAATCTTTTAATTTGAGTTCTTTCATTGTTCAGATGTATGATAAGGCTTTTGATGAATATGATGCTAACGAATGCTTGAATTTGACGAGTGCAGATATGCTTAGCGACAGCCAAGAATGGTTCCAAAATATGACAACATTCATAGATTTGGTTTTTGACATAAGGTCACACGTTTCAAAGATCATCAAAGAAGAGCTAGATTCCATCTTAGAATCAGTGACCAAATCTTACACAATATACATTACAGTACAAGTGTTTGCAGTTGCGATAAGTCTGGTCCTCTCCGTTTGGTACTTCACATGCCTTGGTAGAATGAACAAGCTTATCAGCAAATACGCTAGGAATATTCAAGCGAAAACGAGGGATCTAGCTAAAGAAAAACGACTGACTGAGGATCTATTATACAGAATGATGCCAAAGAATGTAGCAGAAACCCTAAAAAGAACGGGGACCGCACCAGCCTCTGAATTCAAAAGCACAACGGTGTACTTCAGCGACATCGTTGAATTTACAACTCTGAGCAGCAGAATATCGCCAATGCAGATAGTAGAGTTACTTAATGAAATGTACAGGTATATGGTTACTTATCTAGTTCACTTTCAATTTGTTATCTTTGCATAATTTTTTTAGTAGAATTTAAAATCTAAGAATAGATACATTGTTGCATTATCAAATGTGTTTGGCATATTTGCGTGTAATTAAAACACGTGCCATTGTAATGGACGCATGGGTAATTTTAAATGTTATAAGTCTTAGAGTGTTAATATCCATAGATAGATTACATGCTCATATTACTTTTGTAGTTTCTTCGACGATTGCATTGATAAATATGACGTATACAAAGTGGAAACCATCGGGGATGCCTACATGGTGGCGAGTGGTGTACCAAACCCAAACGGCACTGAGCATGCGCAACACATATCCAAGATGGCCGTTGATCTAAGAGACGGAATGAAATCTTTCAAGATCCCGTTTACAAATAATCAAAAGATTCAAATCCGAATCGGGATACATTCAGGTATTTATTCAAGGACTGTTACCAAAAACTACCAATCTTCATCATAGTAATAGTCTTCGACGTCGTCATCATCATCATCATCATCGTCGTCGTCGTCGTCGTCGTCGTTCTCAAACTCTTCCTCATTTTCCTTCTTCGCCATCTTAATGCGTAGGAGACAGTCGAGAACGACGAAAGACTCGGTTTTAATCTGACACTTTTTTTTATAAAATTCATTTTTTATAAAATTCAAATATTCATTACCTACGGTATTACTTTTAAGAACGAAATATGCATTTTCTTGTTATATGAGTATATTATGCAATTATTTTTCAAAGTATGACAAGTGTTGCTCATGGCTTTTCCAATATTTCTAAACTATATTAACTTTTTTATGTTGTTGTTAAGGTCCACTAGTTGCGGGTGTTGTTGGCAGGAAGATGCCGAGATATTGTCTGTTTGGGGATACAGTAAACACAGCATCCAGAATGGAATCTACTGGAGAACGTAAGTGTCCCGTCTACCGCCTTTCAAAAATAGCAAATCTGACGTCACAACCTCGTTTTTGTTTTAAATGTGTGCACATATCACAAGCTCCGCCAACTTAACCAACGATTGTGGTGTGTTCGGTGACTGCGATAATGTTATTTTCGTTTCGTTTCGGTGCATAATAAATTGGTTTAAAATTTTCTTTAAGAAGATATAGAGTTGGAACCCTTCCGTTTCATTATAACCTCAGAAATAGATAACTTTTACTTGATACCCTATTTTCTTTTTTTTTTTTTTTTTTAATGTGCTCAGACTTTTGGCTCTCTATAGGTATAAACATTAACATCATGATGACATGGTTTATACAAATTGTGCTTTGTGGTGAGAGTTATTCTGTAAGTATTGATTATTGTTAGTACTGACATACATATCAAATAATTTGTACCAAGTATAGGATACTATTTATAGTATCCGAGACTGATTTAAAACATGACTATGACGTCATCCCATTGTCTAGACAGTTCTTTCTATGTGATATTGTCTCAACATGATCCTTTTACGTCCAAAAGTTCACCTGTACCTGTCTATTAAGTTTGCCAAAACTGTCCATTATCAAAAATAATAGACAGTTAAAGCTAACTTAATGGACAGTCACAGGTAAATTTTCGGACAAAAGAATCCTGATTATGATGACATAATATAACACAGAAAAGAACTATATATCAAAACGAAAATTGTTTTCCAAGGTTTTTGATAATTCCGATTTCAAATTCCATATCTTTTAATATTCCTCTTTTTGGGGTAAAACATGTTCCTCTATATTAATAAACGAAAGAATCCATCGATGCACGGATTTCGTTATTTTTACGGGGAGATATTTCAAGCTCGTATGCCCAAAAATACATATAAAATGAAATAGAAGTAAATCAAATACATGTAAAATAAACAATCTGATTAAAACCAGATCTCTACATGCTCCCGATTTTGTTACGCGACATAACAAAATCGGGAGCATGTAGAGATCTGGTTTTAATCAGATTGGTAAAATAAAGTAAGTAAAATCTGACGAAATCCAAGACGAATTACATCCTATGTTTCGCGTTGTCTTTAGACAAATACTTAAAAACACCGTGACAGTCTATATCCAAAGCATGACGCTTCAATTAAAAATGATCAATTAATCTTTAAAAGCATTAATTTGATAAAAGTAAAAACGAGGTCCATACGAAAAAGACGCTGTATATCACAATTGTGGCTACAATATTTTCTCAACAACTCAGTGATTGACCTTGACATAAAAGTATCCATTATCAGGACAAAAGAACTCGATCGGTTGACTGGACAGGAATTCAAGCTACGTGCACCTGATCATCATCCCTTGACCAATGATACGGTTCTTGATTTTGAGGTGTCCAAATTCTGCGAAAGGATCTACCTGTGACCGTCCATTATTAAAACAAAAGATGTCATGTTTTAAGTGGGAGAAAAGCCTCAAACTATCCATTATGTCAGAGAAAGAACTGATCTCGGCCCTGACGGGCCTCGATCAGTACTTTCTCTGACATAATGGATAGTTTTCTGCTTTTCTCCCTAACATAATCATCGTCGCACTTTTTTTCTCTTTTTTTCTCTCTCTCTCTTTTGTTTTGTTTTGTTTTTTTTATTATTATATTTTTTATCATTCTATTCATATTCAACTGATAAACATTTGTAGTATCATATCAAAACATTTATATATCAATAATAACGTTAGAATTGTTAGTGGTTCGACGAAGTTACTTGATATTACTTGATACCCTATTTTCTTAGATTAATTCAAACTTTGTTTCCTGTAGGTGGCAGAATCCAAATCAGCAACACGACTTATGATATTCTGAAATATCACGAAGGAATATTCTTAACATCTGAGAGAGGCTTCGTTCAAGTCAAGGTATATACTTTTATAATTAATCTTCTTACAATGAAAATTAAAAAAAAAACAAAACAAAACAAAACAAATAAAAAACAAAAACGTGGTGTAAGGTAATATTTGAACAAGGCGTTAACGCTAAAACCTCCGTGACTGATTTCTTCTCATCAAGTTAATTCTGTAAAGTAAAGCAATGTCCGCACTTTTATGCCTCAATTAATTTTCGAGCGGATATTAATTTCCATTACGATAAAAAGAAATCACTGTCAGAGGTTAGAAAGAGTCAATGAACGATTTTTTTTTCATAAGACTAACAAATTACGTCTGGATTTTACAATGTCCATTGGAAGGGGGGAGGGTGTTCCAATCTGAACTTAATTCAGATATTTTAATGTGATTGTAATGTATGATTTCAAAGCCACCGCGTGGGATCGAAACGTATGGTTATGTGATTCCTTACATAGTTTTTTTGGTATTTTCTCTTTTTCTAAAATAAACTTTACAAAATTGAACAACCGTTGCAGTAGGGCAACACCTAATAAATCAATCCATATCGTCCAGGAATATGAAAAGTTCATAGTTTTCGCAAATGCTTCAAAGGTTTGTCGACGACAGAAAATAATTCCTTCTGACGAACTCTTGAAGTGTTTGCAAAAACTACAGACTTTTCAGATATATAAACGATATGGACTTACTTATTAAACATTGCTCTACTGCAACGTCTCATTAATTTTGTGCAGTATCACTTAAATGATGAGAAAACATCAACATCTCCGTAAAGAATCACAACATCATACGTTTCGATTCAACGCGGTGGAGGCTAAGTAGAATTTTTCTTGATTTTGGTTAATTTGAATACAAATAAAGAAGGGGTGAACTGAGGTTCAATCTTTAAATATAGAGTATTGTCACGATTTTACCTAACGACAACTGTGAAATGGAATTTAGACATGTCAGAATAAAATAATTATGGCGTTTCTTTAATCATCAATATTTTAGTTTAAGCGGCGCACCTACAATAGAGAATAACACTAAGCAATAAAAATTGATAAATCGCAATTTTACTAAATTTCCATGTCAGGGTAAAGGAGGTTCAATCTTTAAATATAGAGTATTGTCACGATTTTACCTAACGACGACTGTGCATGTCAGAATAAAATAATTATGGCCTTTCTTTAATCATCAATATTTTAGTTTAAGCGGCGCACCTACAATAGAGAATAACACTAAGCAAGGAAAATGATTAATCACAATTTTACTATATTTCCATTTCAGGGTAAAGGAAAAATGCTTACCCATTGGTTAGAGGATTACAAAATTGCGGAAAAGACAAAACAATTGACATTTCCTACTCTGCAAGGAATTTAGATAAAAGACATACATAATATGTACTCATTTTTTTTCACTCATTTTGCTTTATCATATTGTACAATAAAATATGTCATTTAAGTACATTATGGCGATTTGTTATGTTTTGCTGTGAAGAAACTTGGTCTCGTTGGTTTATGTGTAGTCGTTTGTGTTTCATGTTTATATGCCGTGTGTCTGCTTTCCTTCTCTTGGTATGCTTGTCTTTTGCTCGTGTTTTCACATCGAGTGTTTTCGTGTTTTGCTGTTGGTACTGCAACAGGGTCTTGTTGGAGATCCCCTCCCATCTTTGAGATGAATTAAAATGGCTGTTTGATACAACAGGGATGCATCGCTCTTCCCGTTTGATTTATCGTTCTCCCCGGTTGCTTGATGTACTATGGATTTTTGAAGACTGTGTCTGATACTTCATTTTTGGTTGCATTGAGTCAAAAGCTCGAAGTGTGCTACGCCCATCCATCCGTAAACTTTGTTTTTAATTTTCGACTTCTTCTCAATAATGGCTAGACATATTTTGATGAAATTTTGTAGAATGTCCTCATTGGGTATTTTGGGGTTTTGCTGTGGGTGCTGCAACCTGGTGTTGTTGGAAGATTCCCTCCTTTGTTCTCAACAAGTGAAGTTGCTTTTCGTCCAGATCAGTCAACAGGTGCCGCCATCACATGTGTGGTAGGTCGAGATGGTTACCCTTCTTTTGCCAAACGTCTTCTCCTGAACGGAAGCACATATCGACAAACAGAACGTATTAGGAAAATCTAGGAGGATGTCTTCAATAAATATATAATAATAATTTTCAGAAGTGTTGTTGTTTTTGGTTCCACTTTGAAGTCAATATCTTGTTGCGTTTTAGGTCTTTTCTGACTTAAATAGTAATCCTTTTTTTAAACTATTTCTTTGAACAATTTAAGTAAAATAAGGAAGGAGGAGGGGGTATTTTCATAGATATGGGACTTCTTTTCAAGAACTATAGAAGAGATTTTTTTTTTAAATTGGTCAGAGAACTCACGGTCCCAATTTCTGGTGCCACCACAAGCAAAACAAAGACACATGAAAACTTCTTTTTCAGTCCCGAAGCACATCTTAACAAACCGAAAAGGTAAAATGTTTTCAAAATCAATAACACAATTTTAGAATTAATATGAATCAAGGCAAAGCCTTTTTGTGCGAGCGGAGAGAAAATAGATATGATTATATAAAATAAAAAAAGATCTTTCTTTTTTATTTTGACTATGATGGTTTATATTATCTTACAAAACTTTCTATTTGATGATTGCCAAAAAAGTAGTATAAGGCGAGTGGAAACACGGAAGCATTTGTAAACTTGATCTAGACCAGCAGATGAACATTTTAAGTGGGGTGGGCTTAAAAAATATAGTTCTTTAAAAATATGGTTCTTTATAATTCATTTTTATTTTGTAAGAATAATGTTTAGGCTAGCTGAAAATAAATTTCTTAAGAACAAAAGAAAAAACAAACATATTCCGACTTCTGACAGTACGAAACCACCGAGACAAGAAAAGCAATCAGAGCGAAACGTCTCGTTTAAAACAGGAAATGTCGGATTTCCCGTGGTTACGCCGCCTTGTTGATGCTTTATTGTTACCTGATTTACGAAAAATATTTTCAATAAATTTAACTTATAAACAAAAATTGAGCATAACATATACGTCTACTTGGAGTCGAAAAAAAATTAAAATGGCAATATCCAGCATCTCCGCAGCAACTCTGTCTGCGAGGGGACGAAAGTTTTTGAAAGAATAGTAGTACATTCTCATTCTCTGATTCAGCATATTTTCTCAATAAGATATGTGTATACGCGTTACCATAAGGGCGAGCTTCGCTCGCAAAGGCCCTTAGGGCCTTTGCAGCGAGCTCCGCTCGCTATCAGGAATAGCATTTTAGAATAACATACGAATTATTCAAATTGATTTTGGTTCCTCATTGACGTCAAATTTATAACGTTTTTTGTCTTTTTGGACTTTATGAAATTGATCATTTTTGTATTTATCAACTTATTGACATAATAAATGTTTGAAACAAAACTATTTTGCTTTTTAACAAATACTGTGTGTTCCTAAACCGAGTCCAAGTTGTACTTAAGATAATTAACAACCATCTCTCTGTTAACTAGCGGGTTTTTGTTTGTTTGTTTGTTTGTTGTTTGTTGTTTTTTTTTTTTTTTTTTTTTTTTTTTTTGTCTTCTTTGAAATAATGTAAATTTAATCTCCCTTATAATTAGGATCTGACATCTACATTGATATACGGAGCCAAGTTGATATTAGATTGACATGAGATAAACTGGAACATAACAAAATGTACTCTTCATTTTGATTCTCATTATCATTTGATATTCCTGGAATATATTATGATGCCTTTTGTACTTTCCTCTCTTTTTACGCTTTTATGATCATTGTGTACTTTTGTATCTTTTCATATTATCGCCATGCAACAAAAGGCTGATGGCATAAGAGAATGAGAAACTCTGAATAATATATTAATTACAGTTTGTTTCAATCTACTGATTGGATCAGCATTCAAATGAATTCTATCACAAATCCAGACTTCTAATTCATTGAAAAAGTAATTTTCATTCATCCTTTTTTCCCAAAAACTTATTTTGAATCAGACCAAAGGTATTGAGAGAGTGTTATCCATTTTGTTTCTATGGTTGTTGCTAATGTGTCCGTCTGTTTGTCCATTTTTGCTGCTGTCATGAGAGTGTGTTCAGCTGTTTTGAATTTCGGGGAATCCCCTTTCTTTGTTATGTTTTATAATTTTCAAAATATTGCATGCCTAATAATTGTAGGTTTTGAATTCTTATCCTGAGATTTGTGATTGACTTTCATTCAATGACGTACAGCGCATGGCAGGTGCCATACAATGTATATTGCTTAGTATACTTAAATCGAATCACGACAGATCGATAATTAAAATGAAAATATTTTACAAATTTTCTTCTCTTTTAATGAAATGATCAGCTCATAACAGAGTATTTTACTTCATTCTAGACACAAACAAGCTTAGATCGCCTCTTTCCAACTTTTTGACATGCGCACTTATCGAACCTAACTCCTCGGATGATGCCTTTAAATCCGTTATCACCCCATTCCTTACATCTACCATATACATCTGTGCACTCTGAAATGAAAGTAGGTATGTTTAAAGCATATGCTCGTCTCTTTTATTTTGTTTTATTTCTAAATTGCAGGTACATTAACATCATCATAGGACACATTTGTTAATTTGCACTTAGAATACAATTTTTTTAGAATTGTTTATCAGTTCCCAAGGACAGGAACAAGTCAACAATAATCAAACCTTCATATTCTTAACTGTTCCACATATAGACATATATACTTCAAATTAAAACATCTTAAAATGAAATATTAAAATGAATCATATTGGCGGGTTTTGACTCTCCGGTTCCATATTTCTGGTCGTGCTCTCTTCAGTTATAGATTTCCTATGAATTATGTTTCAAATCGTAGCCATACCATAGTAACACTTACTTTGTTTTAGAACAGCTGCCTTTTGCACCATTTTACGTCCCCTTGGTTTGATAACACACTGACGTTCTGTACATGTGCTGTCCGTCCATACATCGCCCTTCTCTTTACATTTACCCTCGAATGGACATTCTAGATTAAAGTAAATCACGATATGATTGAATAACATAATAAAGACATAAAGCTTAAACGTATATACCGTGAAGTTCCTTTATTTCGATAATCAATTATACACTATAACTATACTTCAAGATTCCAAAATGACACGGTTCACATTTTTTGCAGAAACATCATTTCTGAAAGAGTAGTTCAAAGTGGTATTATGTCAATAATTGAATTACTCTGAGTTCATGGAAAATATGGGAAAATCCTCAAATAATTTCAAAATTCCAGCCAAACAACAACCAAAAAAAAAAAACAACCACAACAACAAAACAAAACAACAAAACAAATTCAAACTGGAACTTACTGTGATCTGATGTTTTAAGTTGCATAATAAATCTTCTTTTCTGGACTTTAGTACAGGTGTACCTGACACACTCTGATTTATTAAACCATGTCTTTCCTTCTGGAATACAGACTCCTCCGTTGTTGTCAGGGCAACCTAAAAAAATATTACCATACACATCTTAGCTAAGAATGATGCTTTATATTAAATTTATTTACCCTTATTTTGGCAAGAGGTAATTAAGCTTCTGTATTGCAGATGGCGCCAGGAAAATTCACTTTGACTTTATTTAAACTGCTTGGCATGAAGTACTACTGACGAGGATTGAAATATCCGAAACACGTGTCTAGTACAACAAAATTGGTACTGTAGAATACATATTTCAATATTGACAATCTGTATGATTATCGCCAGGAAAGAAGCACTGCGATTATTATTGCTGGTTTTGTATTTCCGTCCATGGTATCGGAATACATTTGCTTTATCGTGCGACATATGGAAATTAGAGGTAATCCGAATTTACAAGTCAACTCGAAAACGGTCAACTCAAGATTCAAAGTATTCGTTGCTACTACGATCGCTTTACACATATGGTAATCAGTTCAACTTAACCTACTCTCTGTGTGGCATAATGCATACCGTAATGATAAATGCATGTAATTTAAGTTCCTTCTTATTCATGTGAAAACTTCAACTTTAATTATCACCTCCTTTGGTTGTAACTACATGTACTTGTGAAGCAAGAGGACTTGAGTTTGCGTCCGCATGTCGTGATTGTCATTACTACTTTACAAGTTTATTGATTTCTTGTCACCATATTATACATATTAAATAACATCATCATATCTCCCTAATTACTTTCTTATGAATTCATTGGTTCATTAGTTCAATTCAGCCTTCTTTAAAACCTAAGAAATGAGTGCATTACATTTTGTGACTTATCACGGGTTCATCCAATGTAGATGGTACTAGGAATGAATCAGAATTGTAAATCAATACAATAAGTGTTCATTTGCTCAATCCAACATACCAAATTTAACAGGTGTGAGTGACACCATGTTGTTACTTCCCCGCATACACTTGTACGTGGTACATCCATCTCCTGTTTTACGGCCTTCTGGGATACATTCGCCATTTTTGTTCTTGCATGCTGGGAAAGAGAAAAGACATAAATTCCATGATGAATAAGACCAGTAACAAATAATATGGACAAAGATATATTATCATACAAAGAAGAGGAAATCCGAAAAATGTTGTTGCAGCGATCAAAATGAATGTTTATCATGCATTTGAAATCATGTCATTGAAACTGGACTTAATGAAATTAAATTTGTGATGAGCTTAATGCAATCTAGATTTTAATCAGATAAATGGAATTTGAAAGGTGTAGACATCCGGAGTCACTGGCTTCGGAACGAAAAAATTTTACCTAATTTGACAGGTACAAGTTGCATTGTGCTTGCTTTAACCTGACACTTGTATGTATGACATCCAAACTCTATTTTGTCTCCGAGTTTGACACATTCACCTCTACGCTTTCCGCGGCATTCTTGATTGAAATAGAATAAAAAAAACCACATATATAAGAATACATATATATATATATACAAGAATATTGACTGCAACCTTAAAAAAGACATCTTGATCATCATATCATATTGGATATTAAACAATAACAGTATCGAATCCATTGCAGTCAGGTAGTGTGAACTGGTTTCATTTTTGTCATTTTTGTAGTACCCTACCGGCAACGCCGAATGGGACTCTTAGTTTCCTCTCGGTCTGTCTGTCTGTCTGTCTGTCAGTCCGTCAGTCCGTCTGGCCAATTTTCAGTTTTCCACCAGACTTTTTTTCTAAAACGCATACAGATATTCAAGTGAAATTTGATACACAGATTGGTCTTGGATAGTTACAGAGCAAATTTGACTTTCGTCACGCTTAAAGTATTTACGAGGAACTTGGCCCTTGATAACTTGCAAATTTCAATTTATTTTTTTTTTTGGTCAGTTTTCCGGAATTTTCTCTGCAACAAATAGAGATATGCAGCTGAAATTTCTTACTTAGCTTAATCTTGAATAGTTACAGGGCAAGTTTGACTTGCGTTTTGCTTGACCTATTTTCCGCGCAGTTATGCCCCTTGATATAACTTCTACAGTTTTCTTATTTCTGAAGTGGGCTGCATGGACAATAAGTTTAAATTCATGTTTAATTGAAGAGTTCTAGGCAGAGTTGCAGGACATAAATTTATGCCGGTAGGGGACATATATCGCTCAGCGATCATAGTTTTTTATAACTTAATTACTGCTCATTTTTTAATTAATTCATAAGAGAAAGAAAAACCATCAATAAGCCTACTCACGTGCATTGACAGTAATTTTAGACTGTGGCTCGTTGAACTGATCAAAGTAGGTGTGACACATGTATCTAACACATCCTTTTCCCCACACGTCTTTGTCTCTTTTGCATACCTTCTTCCATCTACATCCTGAAGAAGTAAAATGTAGTAAGTACCAATATAGTTTGAATGCTTTAAATAGTCGTTTTTGTGTCCTCTAATGGATTCACTACAATTTTATTTAACGAGTTTGACATTTTAATTCTAACCTACTTTTGTCAATTTGTTATAGTAACACCAATACTGTTCATTTGAAATTTTCAAAACTTTGTAGGAACAAGAAGTTTGTTGCAACAAGGTTTTGTCAATGTCGGAGATTTATTCTAATGAACTACTTTGGTAGGCAATGACGGCCATTTTGATATTTGTCTATTCTTTTAACCTACCCAAATCAGGTATGACGGTGGCTGTCTGTTCACCCTGCACGTTGTTCTTTACGTCACATTGGTATTTATGGCACCCATCTCTCCATGTTCTTCCATGGGCAAAACATCTGCCACTATGCTCACAACCTCGAATGGACATGGAAATGCTCAAATTCACACAACAAACATTTTCCTTTTATTCTAACTATTATACATCGGGGGATGGGGGTTGTTTGTTTGTTTTTTTTTGGGGGGGATGTAGTTTTTTTTTTTTTTTTTTTTTTTTTTTTTTTTTTTTTGCATTTCTCCATTATAGAAATACCCTCAAATTGCAATACTTAATGTAGATGCTTAAATATTGTATGCAAATTGTTCATTTTCAAATTAAACAAAAAGTATTAAATTCTACATTTGTATGGTTTTGTATTAAATGTTAATTTTGTTTTAAAATTTAAATTACAGCTGTGTTAATTTTGTATTAAAAAGAAAGCGTCAACTACTACAACCTGTTCATTTTCGGTTTTTTTTTTTTTTTTTTTGAAAAAAAAAACAGAAAATACAATTTATTATCCTTAAACAAACAAATAAAACTTACTGAGTTCAGTACTGATACTGAAGCGTTTGATATCACCAAATGGTTGGGTCATGTGACATTGCATCCTGGTACAGCCGACCTTCCAGCGGCGACCGGCACGATAGCAGTGATTGTTCCATATGCAACCTTAATTGTAAAGCATACTATTCAACACATGGGTTCATGTATCTAAATTATTAAAGCAAATACAAATCTAAAGCAGATAATTTAGCATAAAATTGTTTAAACCTACCAGTTTTATATGAACTAGGTTTTCATTCCCCAGGTAAACAATTAAAATGTAAATGAACCTGTATCAAAAGACCACCTGCATTATGTGACCTTTATTTGACATTTCCTAGATGAGTTTCTTAAAACAGGTGTTGCTGACGCTAATTTTCAAAATATTATTACTAAGATAGACATAGCTAAGAACAGTTTTAGATCTTCCGATGTTAAGGGTTTCGATTATCAATTGTGGGCATAAACGTTGGCTGAGGATGATTACTCTTCCCGGGCATCTGGAGCCTGTTTTACAAAAATACTTACCAAAACTTTTAGGAATTTTCGACACTTTTGATCGCTTAGTACTTCTTAAAAACTAAAAATCGCAATGTTTTGTTTCTGAATTTGAATTTAGTGTGTAGAAATGCTATTAGAAAGGAATACATAATCTAAAGTGAAAAAAAAAATTCAAGCTTTTTTTTATAATGAAAGTTACGAAAATTACATAAATTCTTTCCGAATAATTTTGTAAAACTCTTTCCCATTATTTTACTTTACTTCTACTCATATATTTGTACAAGATTGTTCCATTTTTGTTGCTTTTTTGACAAAATTGCGTATTGTAATATACTCTGTATTTTTACAAATTTTGCGTTTCTTCCTTTTATTAATCGTTCGAAGGTTTTATACACAGACAGCCATCAAGATGATAAAGTCTTGTTCATAATGGTAAATTTTTTTGCTGGAAAGTTTATCTTCTGGTGCATGATAAATTGGTTAAAATTTTTCTTCAAGAAGGTATAGTGTTGGAACCCTTCCGCATTATCAATCTCAACAGTATTTAAACTTGCAAATTGAAAATGAATAAAGAATAAGGTATGACGTCGTCTTAAAGATTAATAATGCCTCACGTAAGTACAATCCGAATACTAGAAATACAAATTTTCCCACTCTTTGGTAATATTACATTGTTTAGATCGAGGATCACTGACGAGGGTTAAGTAACCGAAACGTGCATGTCTGGTCCATGCTGTAAATTTATTTACGAATTCTTGAAAAGGTAAGAAGCAGAGCTTTCTGCAGAGAAAAAAAAGTCAGAAGAATTAACGCAGCACCATAGAGACTAATGTAATGAAGCAATTTCCGGCATCCAGTTTTCATTTATAAAAAATTAATACAATTTCAAATCTACAAAATATTAATAAACCTGTTTGCATCTCCCTGACAACTCCTCCATCACACCAATATCTCTTGCACTTCAGGAATGGATGACGCCATTTTTCATTGGTGGCTCTTACATAGCCATACTCATCAAAGCAGTCTGGATAATAATACGGAAGAGACATCACCACATGCAGTGTGTTTTCTACATAAATCATGGTTTGATATGATATATTTATAATGCAGTGCTAGTTACACAAACTGAATGTGGAAATCTTGATATGAAGCAATAGAAATATAGTTCTTATATTTTGTACTACAAATATATTCTAAATAAGGTCAAAGAGATGAAACATTTTGAGTAGCATTATTTGGCTACGAACATTGAGGGAATCTTCCAAATTCAAAGAGAAAAAAGACTAACGTTCTGAAGATGAACCCTTGTAAGTTGACGGTAGATATACAAGAAAGGAAGATATGTATAACTTGAAAAGGCATTACATAAAGAAAAACATGAATTTTTTTTTTATTTTTTATGCATTCTAAAGAATAAAACAGACTGAATAAGCGCTACCATATAGCCTTATTCCAGCGATCCAAATAAAAGTATATTAAAAGTATATTAAAATTAGACTTACAGTTCTGTGCTGCAAGTGATACTGCTACTGTAGAAGCCAGCAATAGAATATGACCTAACATTTTGACTGTTGCTCTATGTTGATGATACAGACCTGAAGGAAGAAAAAGCATGTATATTTATTACGTTCACTCTTAGTTAAGATATGAATATTTTTGAATTTATTTCCGGAAAAAGAAGTGCTTGCCCTCTGCTGCCAATGAAAAGATTGCTGAAGCTTGTTGAACAAAAGTACGCAGATACATAGCACCAATAATGCATGTTCTGGATATTAGTTCTTCATAAGACTAGTATACAGAAAAGCTAAAGTATTTCAGCGGCACTTTTAATTTTTTTTAAAGAAGGGAAATATTTCCCCGAAAAACGACGTCTGAGAAGCACATTAATGCGAATCAAATACAAAAATAAACCTTTGAAAAATGAGACTTTACAAATTCATAGTCGTACCTTTTTCTTCTGACCGAAGGACAGTTGCACTGTTCCAATGAACCTACAACTTGGTCCGAGGTGACTGATGATTCAGTAACTGTTGCCATTCTTTTGTATGAAGGACTAAATCGATGTCATTATGACGTCATGGGCTATTAAGGCACCTGTGCAAAATTATATGACAACAATTAAACTGCAATTGATCTATAAACAGAAAATACGACGCTACCGCTCAACGGGAAGACATAATTCCAACGCTTTATTATCACATGAATGGAATTAATGTCTTCGAGCTAATAACTAACGGATTACAGCACGGTGCTCGAGCAAACATTGAACCAGGAGAAATAGTCCCTATGAATAAATGACTGCAAATAGCAACATGTTACACGTCTTCAAATTCATAGCATAATTTAAGAATAGAAAAGTTTGCAGTATGGACCAGACATTCAAGTTTTGGATACTTAACCCTCGTCAGTAATCCTCAATCCAAACAATGAAATATGACCAAAGACTGTGAAAGTTGTTTCCAACAAATACCAAAAGACGTAGCAGAATGGGTGGGATATGATGCCTCAAGAGGCGCTTATCTGAAATTTCGAGAAACTTTTCAAAGCAGAAATTTTAGAATGCGTTTGAAGAAACGATCAACATGATCGGACATAGCTACTTATGCCCTCGGTAATCTCTGTTCCACAAGCAATGACACTCATCAAATGGTAAAAATGTTACATGTCTTCAAATTCATAGCATCATTTTAGAACAGATAAATTGGCAGCATGATACTTAATGTAAACGTCTTCAAATTGAATAGCATCATTTAAGAACAGATAAATTGGCAACATGGACCAGACATGCACGTTTCGGGTACTTAACTCTCGTCAGTGATCCTCAAATCTAAACAATGTAATATGCTAAAAACGTATGAAAGTTACTATGTCGAAAAAGCGTATCGAAAGACGTAGGAGGATGGGTGGGATATGATGCTAAAGGACCCACGTTTTAGAAATTTCAAGAAATTTTGATAACAGAAATCTTAGAATGCTCGTTAGTCATCCTCAATCATTAAAATGAAATATGACCAAAGGCTGTGAAAGTTGTATACAAAAACATGTTTATCCAGATTTTGCTTTATTCAGTCATTGTTTAATTCTTTTCTATAAGTGAATGAAAGTCAAATACTAAAGCCGAAACCCTATTCCAAAAAAAAAAACAATCAAAAGTCTTTTTTGGAGAAAATACAAAACCAGTTCCCCACATGAACAAAATATAGGACAAACAGACGGAGACAACGGATGACAACATATCTAATCTTAAACTAATAAACCATCTCTGATAGTGCAGGAGGCATTGTAGGCGGTGCTGTTAAAACGCTTCGTGCTTATTATTTCCATATATCACATGAATCAATGTATCTGTCCTTAAATGATGCTATTGAATTTGAAGACGTTTAACATCATTAAACATATCTAATGCAAGTATATAGTATCCATGCAGGAGGGACCAAAAAGGAAGTCCAAAGCCCATTACAATATCTGTCTTATTCGTATCGCGGCTTGGCCACGGAATAACTCAAATTATGAGTAATAATATGTAAGTGTTCCAACTCTATACCTTCTTGACATACCAATTTTTTACACGTGTTTCGGATATTAAATGCTCATCAAAGGTCTTCCAGCAAATTGTTGGAATTCCAATGGGGACCAATTGTGCCCCACTCCTTGCCGACATTTTCCTTTACTCGTACGAAGCTGAATTCATTCAATCTTTGGTCTCTGAAGGGAAAAGATACTTAGCTTCTGACTTCAACTTCACTTACAGATACATAGACGATGTGTTGTCCATCAATAATCCAAAATTCGCGGATTACCTGAGCAGTATCTATCCTTCGGAGCTTGAAGTCAAAGAAACTACAGAGACAAATAATTCAGCATCCTATTTGGACATAATGTTGTCCTACGACACTGATGGTCACATGAACACCTCACTCTATGACAAACGTGACGACTTCAATTTCAGCATTACGAACTTTCCTTTTCTGAGTAGCAACATCCCTTCATCGCCTGCTTATGGCGTGTTCATATCTCAGTTGATACGCTATGCCAGAGCAAGTACCAAATATACGGATTTTGTTCTGAGAGCTAGGCGTCTTTCAGATAAGCTTCTCAATCAGGGATATGTTTGTGACCGACTAACATCGTCACTGAGGAAGTTCTACGGTCGATATGGGGAACTCGTCATACACTATGATGTCCCACTATCCAGAATGGTGGATGATATTCTGTCATAGACCATTTGAACCATCCAACCAAAGATTGTACTCTATATCTTCCAAAATGGAAGTAACCGGATGTGACAGTTCTACCGAATTGAAGCGACGGGTGTTGCATGCAAGCAGGAGATGCTTACTCTTCCTGGGCACATGGTCTCACTCTCATATCGGGAGTTCGCTTCTTTTCATATGGTGGAGGTTTTTGTTTTTGTTTGCTTTGGTTCCTGTTTTATCCTGATTTTGTATGCCTTCGGTTTCTGATTTTCTCAATTATCGATTTTGTACTGTAGACAGGGATATGGTCATTATCCATATTTGTCATTGATGCGCGGCTCCAAATTTCCTGTAGGGTCGATTTACAAAAAATCTATGCTCCAAATAGCATTGAAGGAATGGTTCTCAGATGTTAATCTCCTTCGATTTCGACCTTTTTTTTTTCGAATTAGCAAAATAATATACCCTGAATAAATTGGAGAAAGACATGGATGTCACTATAATTTATAAATGCAATTTCATTTATCCCTAAGCCCACCAAACATACTAATTCCTTGTGGAGTTTGCAATACCAAAATAGAAAGACAGCGAACACTAAAATAATACATCTATCATCTTTAACATTCTATTTGTTAATAATTTTTATAAGTAATCCAAAATCTCAGACCACCCAGAAGAGAATTAGATTTATGGCACTTAATGAGTTGAAGAAGATCCTGACGATAATCTCAATAGTACTCACAATGAAGCACAAATTTGAGCATCGACGGACCCCTAGCAAGCTAGCGGTGGAACCAGGTGCCAGGGAGGAGTAAGCATCCCATGTTGGCTAGCCGCACCCGCCGTCGATGTTCACGCACGAAAATGAAAACGATATATTAAATAAATACAATGTCTGAGGTTCTGTCGATATAGAAAGTGCTGTTGCGACAATTGCAAGGAATATATTCAAAACACTTACTTAGTGCCACATACAATAAATATCAATTCTACAAAAAAACTTCTATGGAGATTTAAATAATTTAATAAGTTAAACAATCTGCAAAGATGCAAAATTGAATCCCCAATGAAGATGAAATCAGTTGTCCGGGAAGAGTAAGTATCTTCTGATTGCTGGCATTAACCATCACTTAAGCTGTGAAAAAAGGATTTGTCCGGTAAATTGTTAACTTCGTTGATTTGGATCATTATAAACTAAATTATCTTCCAACATTGATGACGACGAGATGATATAATGTTTAATATTTTCAAATCTAATTTCAAAAAATTAAAGAGGCGCTACTGAAATGATTTTTGGTGGCTCCGCTAAAAGAAGGGAGGAGATCTCCAACAAGACCCCGTAACAGCATCAACAGCAAAACACCAAAATACCCAATGCAAAAACACAAAAGACGAGTACAGCACGAGACGTAAAAGAGACACACGACATGTAAACATCAAACACAAAAGACTACACATAAACCGACACATAAAAGCATTACTGATGAGAATTTAATATTCGAAACACGTGTCTGGTGCATGGAAATTGGTTTGGAATTTTCTTCAAGAAGGTATAAACTTTGAACCCTTCGACATTATTGTAATCATTTTCAATATATATATATATATATATATATATTTGTACATAATTAAATTTGTAAATTTATATTCTGTCTTTGTCTGATTTTTGCTGGCGTTTTGGGGTATTCTGACCCATAACAGAATTGGGGGATAGTAATCTCTGCATATTTGCACTTTATGTAAAGTTCGTTTTTTTTAAAGGAATGTTTTTTGTAAAACTTTTGCCAGCAGAAAACAATCATGGTATTTTCGGTCACTGAATTTTTTAAATCGCCGACTGTACAACAGTCATGAAATAAGTACATGTCCAGACTTAAACCACCATCCAATACGGAAGTGTTCAAACTCTATAACTCGACATTATTAACCATAACACTTGAAAAATGAAGTCGTCAGGTTTGTCATATTCATGACTGTATTAAAATATATATTGGGAGTTCGCTTCTTTTTATATGGTGGAGGTTTTTGTTTGCTTGCTTTGGTTCCTGTTTTATCCTGATTTTGTATGCCTTCGGTTTCTGATTTTCTGAATTATCGATGTTGTGCTGTACACAAGGATATTGTCATTATCCATATTTGTCATTCAGGTTCCAATTTTCGTCATAAGTGAGTTAAAGAAAATAACATGAAGCAGAGTTAATGCTTTCAGTTGTTTCTATCACCTTTAGTTCTGCATATCTATAATTAGAATCGAAATTTGCTCTCACAAAATAGGTGTTCTTGCAACCTAGATCGATGTACCCGTATGTGCGATTACCATTTTTGCTTGTTACGGCATTGTTAAAGATTTGAGAGATTCTTTCTTTCAATTTCGAATGTGGAATTTTAGTGTAAAGAGTCGAAAATTCGAAAGATTTGATCGAAAATACACACCTGAGATTTGCCGAATTCAGATGTTCTAAAAATTCTTTTGAATTTTGAATATCCACATCTGGTTTATACCCCTTATAGTGAAGTGTTGAGAAGCTTTTGCCTAATTCTTATTCCTGCAAGTATTTCAGAAATAAGATAAGTTCAAACTAAACCAAACTGCATCTAGAGTAAATTGTTTCACAGTACTTACGAAGACCGGGTTTGATTTCTGGAAGAATTTTAGTTAACTTGATCGATGCAGATTTAGTGGTGCATTTTGACGATCCAGCTATAAAGCGTTGTTTATATGGCGTTTTGTGAATTTTGGAATACAGTACAAATAAGGTAATTGTAAGTGTGATTTAGAAGTGTCAAGGCTAAAACTCGAGAGAACTGATTTGTGAATTTCAATACCTTCTATTGCGGAAAAGTTAGTGGTAGCACAGGTGGGATTCCCCTGTGTTAAATCTATGCATAATTCCATTTTGAGACTGTCGAAGTAATACGTTTTACATATAAATGTGTAGTTGTTTGCTGCTTTATCAGCTGGAGCAATGACATAATGTTATTAAAGAAAGGAAAGTTCTCAGGTTACATCAGGGTCTTGAAAAAAGACTTAAAAAGCTATTGCTCAGAGAGGGATATTGGATCTAAGAAACACTCTGATAGACTTTTTCCACTTAGAACGAGTATCAACCGGTTCATCTTCCTTTTTCGCCCATCTTCTAGCATATTCAGCGTATAAATTCATCGATAAATCGGAATTTTGGCGTCATATAAATCACTAAGGCCCCCTGTATTTTGATCCTTTCTGCAAAAGTTTTCGTAACTTTTGATTACGTACCGATGTGTACGTTACTATTTGGAGCGGAATGACGTCATTTGATTGTCCTGGTGGGTAAATTTGTCCTACGAAGAGCCAAAAGTGAACCGGGAAGAGTAAGCATCTCGTGCTTGATAACAACACCTATCACTTTTAGAAAAAATACAATATATCGGGGAATGGATTCGATTTAGGTCTCAGGTCTAACCTGTCTTATCTTGCAACACTGGGTATAAAGAGATGTCATAGTTTATTATATTCTCACCGCATCGTCAGAAAAGGTTTCAGTGACAAAGTAAATGCATTATTCCACAATGTCTTTATCAGTATTTCAATGTTAGGTTTATGCTTAGAATCTTTATCAATATTGAATAGACCACGTTACGGTCTGAGTCATTTTATCCCAATTGATTTTTCTTTCAGCGAGACAATAATCTCGAACAACTGTTGGCAAAGCGGGTCAGCTAGATTACGTTTATGACAAATAAGATAAAATGTATATTCATTTAGTTATACTTGTGAATGGATTAGAAATATACCGATACACAAAAAAAATGATATTGTATTTCATATCCTTCAATTTTGCGTCTAAGTATGTACATTTTTTTTTGTCCGGTCCTTATTCATAATAATATAAAATACAAGCATTAAGTGTTAAGACAAAGTTTTATGTCTCACAAAGGGTATATAGTTATGACGATAATGGTAAGAAAAACCTTGAACATTGTTACCAGAGAGAAGCCTTTAGATACATTTCTTAATACTGTGCACTAGACGTCCATGTTCCGGATAAGGAATCCTCATCAGTGATACTTTAAACCAATTACCTCTGGGTAATTACCTCTGGGTAATTGGAGAAGTGAGAGGGCTGTGCGCACGTAATCCAGGATAACCACATCATTTGCTACTTGCGTGACAAATGGCCGTCCAAAGTCGGTACGGGTTACCCATTGGTCTCGTCGGTTTATGTGTAGTCTTTTTTTTTTTTTGATGTTTGCATGTCGTGTGTCTCTTTTCCGTCTTGTGCTGTGCTCGTCTTTTGTGTTTTTGCATCGGATGTTTTGCTGTTTTGCTGTTAATGCTGCAACGGGGTCTTGTTGGAGATCTCCTCCCTTCTTTTAAGCTAAGCACAGACTGTATTTCGTATGTCTTCTGTTTTTTATATCCATTTACATATCCATCTGTGAGTTTCTTGGGCCAATGCGCCATGCTGTCTGTTTGTATGGTCATCTTAAAGTGGGGAGGTTATTTTCACCACAATTGAACGTTCTTCGAGACCTCTGGGTAATCGGAAAAGTTGGAGGGTTGTGCGCATGTAATCCGATAACCACACCATCTGCTACTGACATGGCAGATGGCCGTCCTAAGTCGGCAACGATTGCTCATTGGTCTCGATGGTTAATGTGTAGTGATTTGTGTTTTATGTTTTGGCGTTCCTTGTACCACTTGCGTCTCTTTCTGTGCGTGTATATATGTTTTGTGTTTTGCAGTGGGTGTTTAGGGGTTTTGCTGTTGGTACTGCATCCGGCTGTTGTTTGAGATCCCCTCCTTTTTTTTAAAGCCAAATGAAGCGTCCCCTGTATTTATTTCATACATCTATTATACACATCATTAGCGGGTGATAAACCTTGTAAAGGTTACATTTAAAATGATACGGAAGTGTTCCTCTTCTTTACCTTCTGGAAGAAAATCTTCACCAGTGGTACTTATTAAATCCTGAAGTAATTTTCTGACACAGCTAAAGATATTTCAGAAGCGCCCTTTGAAATGAAAACTGTGACGACTCGGGGAATGGTGCAAGGGTCGCTATACATAAGCTGAATTTGTTTATCTAAAGATATGGACATAATTTCGATTTCCCGAGAAAGAAGAGGTTCTCTTAGTAATTAACGTTGGGAATTAGGTCATTGAAAAGACACTTTAAATACAAAGTCGGTAAGCAACACATATGATTCGTCAAATGGCAATAATATCCCCGTCATTCAACCATCGGTGAAACCAAAGAAATAAACATAGTCAAACATAATACAAATCCTGCACGCAACACAAATCGCAAAGTATTAAACTCTACCTTTTAAATGATGTTGGTGATCTCCTCCCTTCTTTTCTAATGAATTTGAAGACGTTTCACATTTGTACCACTTGGTGAGTGTCACTGCTGGTGGACCAGAGATCCCCGAGGGCACATGTAGCCAAGTTCGATCAATTTCGGTTGGTCGTTATTTCAAACGCATTCGAAAATTTATGTTGACAAGATTATCACAAATTTCTGAAACCTGGGTCCTGAAGCATCATATCCCAACCATCTTGGTACGTCTTTCGGTATATTTTGGACATAATTTTCATAGATTTTGGCCATATTTCATTGTTTAGATTAAGGATCACTGACGAGGGTTTAATAACCGAAACTTGCATGTCTGGTCCATGCTGTAAATTTATCTGCTTTCAATTGATGCTAATGTATTTGAAGACGTGTAACACCTAACTAAAAGACATGCACCAATAAGAAAACTTAGATACGACATCTATAGCATGCTACAACATAAATAAGGCTAGCTAAAAAGTAAAAGCTAAGAAAATTCAAGCAAAAAGCATAATAAAGCAGCATTGTACGTACAAATGTCATTTCTCCAAATTCATACCATCGTTTAAGAACAGATAAATTTGCAGCATGGACCAGACATGCACGTTTCGGGTTCTTAACCCTCGTCAGTGACCCTTAATCTAAACAATGTAATATGGCCAAAGAATGTGAAAGTTACGTCAAAAAAATACTGAAAGATGTAGCAGGACAAGTAAAACATAATAATATCACAATAAGCAAAATGACTGAGCAGCATAGCACTTAGCTATCCCGGTCAAGAACACGATAAAGCACAAAAGCACTGTATTTAACTAGAAACTTTTATTTGCAATCTGAACAACTGCATATTCGGCCTTCCCAGGTGTGTGGCAGCCTCACGAAGGAATTGTCTGCTCTACGGATTTCATCCGGAAGACTATTTCAGATCTGGGAACCTCATATCGAAACGACTTTGAGGCATCTTATTCAAGCATAGTATCCAAGCAGGAGGGCCAAAAAGGAAGCCCAAAGCCCATCACAATTTCTGTCGTAGTGTTATCCACAGTTTCACTTTTTGTCACGGAATGACCAAAATTAATAGTTGGTAGATCCACCCTAAATAAATTCGATAAAGAAATAGATGTACACAATCATTGATAAACGCAGTCTCATTGATTCCTAAATCCGCCAAACATGATTAGTCGTTGAGTAATTTGCCATAACAAAACAGAAATACTGCGAATACTAAAAAACTACAACAATAACTATTAATCATGGAATTGTTATGACGGGCGTTGCATGCAAACAGGAGACGCTGACTCTCCCCAGGCACCTCACTTCGGAATGTTGTTTATTCCAGAGTAATCGAATGTTAACTGTTAATTAAAATTCTAATGATTTTGCATTACCTTCTCGACTTTGAGACTGAATAATTGATTAATGATAACGTCTTCCACGTTTTTTTTTTTTAAGAAAGGAGGGGATCTCCAACAACGCTCGGTTGAAGCACTCACAAAACAATACCAAAACAACTTTTGCAAAAACACAGAGTTTACCTGCACAGCAAGAGACGCAAAATGCACAAGGAACACCAAATACAGCATAGAAACATAAACACAAAAGACCACACATAAACCAACGAGGCCACACATAAACACAAGAGACCACACATAAACCAACGAGGCCATTTTGCAACCGGTGTCGACAGTCATGTGCTACGCTAGTAGCAAATGGTATGATTTTCCGGATACCGTGCGTACGTAATCTAGGATAACCACACCTTTCAGTGGCAGATGGCCGTCCTAAGTCGGCACCGGTTGCCCATTTGTCTCGTTGGTTTATGTATAGTCCTTTGTGTTTTATATTTCTATGTTGTTCCTTGTCCCTTATGCGTCTCCGACTGTGCTTGTCTGCTTTGTGTTTTTGCATTGGGTGTTTTGGGGTTTTGCTGTGGGTGCTGCAACCTGGTGTTGTTGGAGATCCCCTCCTTTGTTTCAACCGAACTACATGAATACATTCTTCCAACTATGCTAAAAGGCCTAAAAAATGTTGAAGATGATAATGCAGACAAAACAGTCAAAAGCAACACACTAAATGAGAAAATGATAACAAAAGCATGATAAATGTCAGCTGAAACCGGACGAGTAAAAGCCGTGATCCGTCTACACGATCGGTTCAAGTTCAATGGTAACGATCTTGCAGAATTAAAGCTTAAAATACTACAATCACAATGTCCATTTCTTCAACCAAAGGCGTTTTTCTTTTATTCCGATTATCTAAACTTTCATCTGATTTACTTTGTCATTATCTAAAAGAATTCTAGATTATATATCTAAGTCTCTATTCCATTTAGTAATTGACGTTTTTTGAAGATCATTAACGTCTTATCAGACATCGGAAAGCGGAAACTTTGATCTAATATCATAAGACTATTTCTTTCTTTTCGAATTTATGAGGCCTTCAATTATGAAATTAACCATATACTGTAAATTTCAAAGATTATTCTTAAGTCTTTAAGCAATAAATCAGATTACCGGCATCGTATTATAAGCACAAAATTGTCTATCATTTATCATTGAAATATAGATTGTCAATACCGATATTTGCCCCTTTGAATGAATGAATTAAATAAAATGATTCTTCATGGAATAAACATTACAGAAGTACCCATCAGTTATTCAGTCTCATAGTCAAGAAGGCAAGGCAAAATCATCAGATTTTCCACAGGAACGGTTGCGAACCTCGGAATGAACAAAATTCCGAAGTGAGACCAGGTGCCCGCGGATAAGGTTTCCGATCTATGCTTTCGACTCATTTCGTTAAAAATGTTATTGCTTATAAATTGATTATGCATTGAACATTCAAAGTTTAATATCCTGGGAGCTGTTTTATTTATATCATCAAATCACCGGCATTTTAGCATACTTTAACAATAATTTGTTTCTGTTGAAAAAGGCACCCCAAACTCGACTACTCCAAAATTATTTTTCAAGATTCTAATAAAGACAAATATCTATGCCGTGAGAGAACTATTTTAGGAAACTCCTCCTTCCTTTCTCAAACATTATAAATTAGGCATAACTATCATAAAAAATTGTGATTTTGACAATTTTGAAATAAAAACAATATACTTTTCTTAATTATTTTCATTGAAAAAAACATTGAGCGGGATTGTGATTTCGACCTTTCGCATGCACTTAAATGAGTTAAAGAGGACCATGACGACAATCGCAACAGCACTCACAATAGAACACCAAATTGAGCATCGACGGACCCCTAGAAACCTAGAGGTGGGACCAGGTGCTCGGGAGGAGTAAGTATCCCCTGTTTGGATAGCTGCCCCCCCCCACCCCGATGTTTATGTTTCTCGATGTTCATGCATGAAACTGAAAACAATGTACATAAAACATGCACTGTCTGAGGTTACATGTATGTCTATTTAGAAAGTGCGATGGCGACCATACCAGGGAATGACATTCAAAACACTGTCAAACCCCTCGCGGAGAACAATTTTACAAGCTCCATACTGCAAATGGAATAAGTATGACACAAATGAGTTAAAAAAGATCCTGACAACAATCTCATCAACACTCACAATAGAGTACCAAATTGAGCATCGACGGAGCCCTAGCAAGATAGACGTCGGCCTAGGTGCCGGGGCGGAGTAAACATGCAAAGGTAACAACATATCAAAATATAAAAGTTGTTCAGAAGCTCGCTCGATATTAACCATGAAGAAGTTTGTCATTGAAAGTGCGCCACAAAATGGCGCTTTTTACAGAAATTTGTCAAAACCATATCTGAAGCCAAAATTCTAAGAAATCGAGAAGGAGGTGAAAGATTATGTATCACCCCTTATAGAATATTTGTAGAAATCCATTACCTCTTGAAATTATTTCATTTTGCATCGAAAGGGGCCGATTTGCTGCTTAAGGGCAGCTTCTAGACATAAAAATTTCAAATTAAATCTTCAAACGTTGAGGAAGTTATCAAAGCATTGTATCATATATTGAGACCAACCTTTGTTGCCGTCCTGGCATAGCTCTGATGCCTTCCTCCTTGGGGTTTCATCTTAATTTTCTCCTGTCCTCGTTGCGATTCATGTTTGCTTCATTTTCAAATTATGCATAAACCTTTGATTTTGATGTAAAATGGCCCATTTGATTGTTGTTGTGTGAGGTGACTGCAGCTTCCCCTGATTTTGATTTGTTTTTTTTTTTGAATTAACATCAAAAATACATAAATTATCTCTATACTACATGCTCTATCAGTTTTTTGCAATGTTTTGCTGGAAGATGACACGTTTTCTTGCATATTAATAAGGCCAAATATTCCATGACGAATTTAAAGATGATTCCACGAATACAAGTTCATAACCTTTTATTACATATTGTCATTAACAACAAACAAATGGTGTAGACTTGACGTTTTTATTCCAACACCTTTTGGCCATAAGGTTATTTCCAATAGATAAATAGCAGAGATAAGATTAAGGAAGATAGATATGGGATTATAGATAAACATCTCAATGCACCATAATACGATGATAGATGACGGGGGGGATGAGTGTATTGTCCATTCTTCATAACGTCACACTGCATGCTGTCGCATGATTAAAGACTTTACATTAGAAGGTATAAAAGGCCTTGTCTGTTAAGCTTCGGTAGCCTCTATATCACTGGACTTCATACGAGGTATGTATCGTCAAGTAACATAACTATAAAATATAAAAACTATAGCATTACAAGAATATCCCTGTATAATAACACGATAATGAGGAAAATATAATACATAATAATACATGTACATGAAAAACACTACTGTATCATATGAAAACATCGATAATTATAATACGGAAGGCTTCCAGCTCTATACCTTCTTGCAGAAAATTTCAAACCAATTTATTATGCACCAGACACATGTTTCGGATATTAAATCTTCTTCAGTGATGCTTCCAGCCAAAGTGTTTTTCATAAGCTGCATTAATTTGTTTCAGTAGCGCCCTCTGGTTTTATTTTAAGAATTTACTTTTGCTTTGTGCATTTACTTTACAGAGAGTGTGCGGTTCCAAATGTCCTATAGGGTCGATTAGTAACATAATAGATAACAACTTATCTTTTGGGTATGGATCCTTTCGAACTATATGTTGAAACGTTATAGCACCGAAAACAAGAAAAATTTGGTATTCAGTAATTTTCTTATCATTGGAGGAGCTAAAGAACCTTAGCATTAATATCCAAAACATACATTTTGCAGGGAGGGTATTTGGCAGTTTTTGTGTCGGAAGATTCTAGTAGTATAGTTGGGCCACTCCCTTTGAACAGTGCAAGCAATCATGATTTTTTATTTGACTTTATGTCAGTCAGGGATATGTTTGTGACCGACTAACATCGTCATTGAGGAAGTTCTACGGTCGATATGGGGAACTCGTCATACACTATGATGTCCCACTTTCCAGAATGGTGGATGATATTCTGTCAAAGACCGTTTGAACCATCCAACCAAAGATTGTACTCTATATCTTCCTAAATGGAAGTAACCGGATGTGACAGTTCTACCGAATTGAAGCGACGGGTGTTGCATGCAAGCAGGAGATGCTTACTCTTCCTGGGCACCTGGTCTCACTCTCATATCGCGAGTTCGCTTCTTTTCATATGGTGGAGGTTTTTGTTTGTTTGCTTTGGTTCTCTGTTTTATCCTGATTTTGTATGCCTTCGGTTTCTGATTTTCTGGGTTATCGATTTTGTGCTGTAAACAGAGATATGGTCATTATCCATATTTGTCATTGATTGAAAAGATAGTTTTCTACCCAAAATGTACCTACTGTCACCACGTTCCGAAATTACTTGACAAAACCTCATAGATACAGTAGGGGATGTTTACTCTTCCTGGGCACCTGGTCTCACTCCCATATCGGGAGTTCGCTTCTTTTCATATGGTGGCGGTATTTATACATTATCCTTAAATCGAAACATATCTCCGAAAAAAATCTTTACACCAAACTTCAAGTAAACAAGGATGCTTTGGCGAAATTTTTGAACAGCGAAATATGTTACAGTTCTGTTTAGGGTGCCCAAGAATATTACAAATGTTCAAAGTCTTCAAATTCAATAGCATCATTTAAGAACATTGCAACAGTGCAAGCAATCATGAAATATTTAAGAAATTCCAAAGTCGTCCCCAAGAATAATACAAATGTTCAAAGTCTTCATATTCAATAGCATCATTTAAGAACATTGCAACAGTGCAAGCAATCATGCTTACTCTTCCTGGGCATCAGGTCTCACTCCCATATTGGGAGTTCGCTTCTTTTTATATGGTGGAGTTTTTTGTTCGTTCACTTTGGTTCCTATTTTATCCTGATTTTGTATGCCTTCGGTTTCTGATTTTCTGAATGATTGATTTTGTGCTGTATACAGGGATATGTCATTATCCATATTTGTCATGTAGATTTGCAGCACGGACCAGAAATCATTTGATGTATTTTTTACACTCTAGGCCACACACACCACAATGATTTCCCTCAAAGTCACCTTGGTGGCGTTTGTAGTAAGCCATGTCGCGGGAGATATCCCAAAATGTAAGTTACACACTTTTCTTTCTTCTTTAGCGGTTCTATAGGATTCTGTCTTTGTTTGTATATTATTAATCAAATCAAATATCGTCTTACAAAGGCTACATATTACTTTCATGTCTTATTTTCAAATAATACGTTACCTAATATTGATATTACATCTTTGATATTTTCCTCAATTCCAGTTCTGGGCCTTGATAAAGATGCAGAGAGTTAGTATTATATATTCTACTTCACTTTTTACTTCGATTTTCTAAAACCAAAGAACTCATTTCACTGAAGGCAACAAATGTTCCCTCTGTATTCAATATTTCTATGCATTTTTGTATTTGAGTGGGTTCTTTTTCTATAAACTCCAAATGTAACATTACATTTTACAAAACATGATTAATTCAAAGAGACCTGAACATTTATAGGAAAGTTGATATTTGATTTTATCCTTTGTGTTGTGTTCCAGATTTTAATTTGAGCACATGTATGGATGGGCAGGTGGACATTGGTTTGCTCTTGGACAGCTCTGGTAGTATTGGATTCTCACAATTTGAAAGCTTGAAGCAGTTTCTTATCGACTTTTTCTCTGATGCTCCTCTTGGTGCAGACCAAACAAGACTTGCAGGTCTGTCATACTCCAGAGAATCCAGGATCGAATGGCTTTTCAGCGACTTCTTGGACAAAAGTGACTACAAGAAAAAAGTTCTTAAGCAGATTAAAAGAATCAAATACATGAGTTCTTTAACAAATACAACAGGCGCTCTCCAGGTGGCAAGAAACGATTTGTTCAATGTGAACAACGGCGACAGGGATGAAGTCCCTAACCTGGCAATGCTGTTCTCTGATGGTAACAATAACCAAGAGAACGAGACCCTCTTTAAATCTGCCAGAGAGCTGAAAGCTGACGGTGTTTACATTGCTGGAATTGCCATTGGCAAAGCCCTTCAGGCCAACCCAGATGAGATACGAGCTCTTGCCAGTGATGCTTCAGAGGTTATCTTCATTAAAAGTTTTGACGATCTCATTCCCTTAAGAAAAACCATTGCAAAGGTTATGTGTGAAGGTAGGATGATAGGTTCATTGGTTAGGACTCTTAAATATTCTTTAACATTTATGCTTAAAAATAGTGCAAATACAATTAAAGCAAACTATCTTAATACATTTTGATCACATTGTGATGAAAACTGTTCTATTCATTTTCAGTTATCAAGAAGTCAACCATTATCAGAGCAGGTAAGGATAGGGTTTTACCTAGAGAGAATACTTAATCCACAAATACCGACTCTCTTCCATTGGCTTAGTGTTTTTACTATTTCTCAATTAAACTTTTCCTATCTGCTAAGCTTTTGTGAAGTAGGTCACGTTCATAAAACCAAAATAAAACGGAAATGCCTGTCTATCCGAAACACTGTATATGATTATTAAATGTAATGTTAAACGTCTTCAATGTAACAAATATTAGAAAACAAACTCTTTACTTTAGCTATCAAGGTTTTATTGGTAAATGGAGTTAGTACATAATGTTCCACTAAATTCTACTTTCATTTTGTCATCTCTCTTTCCAGGATCTATATGCTACCAAGAAGGACGTGAGGAGAGAAGACGATGTCGATTTTTCAGGTGTGAGGGAGGGAAATGGAGAAGAGTTGGATATACAGGTAGAAAATTGCCCGGAAATGTTTCCAATGATATCGTATTCTGTATTTTCGAAAACCAAAGTTGATTCCCGTTTGGACGGTATCTGATGGCATATTCTATGAAAACGGTCCTTAAAGTCTGGGAAATGACGGTATAAAACGGACGTTACCATACCATTTTCGTGATGTCATAATAGATTTATGTCAGATGCCGTCTAAAAATAGAAATGACTTCGTATTCCACAAAGACGCAATACCTTTAGTTTTAGAAAAGTAACTTGTATTCGTTCCAACTAAGTCCAAGAAATATCTGCACGTTTAGACAATTTCAGAATGTTTTTGCTTACATGCATTTTGTTTCCGACAGGTTGCTTAATGAAAGGAAAGTGTATTAAGTGGGGCGAGTCATATGAGTCTGACTGTGATCAGTATATATGTAGAAAAGGGGGAGAGTGTAAGGGTAACATTTGTCCTAACTACGATCTACAGATGACTGACAACGGTAAGAAACTTAAAATCAAGGCGATTAAAACAATCCAAGGCAATCATAATTATAAACTCTACGGTAACTGTAGTATGTTTCTGAATAAAGATTGCACCACTTCAATTCTTGAAAAAAATCAAAGTAACTTTTATGACGTTGATAACAAACTTGCTTATTGTAGAGGATGAAATCGATGTTGAAGATCAGATACACGATCCGTAAATGAAATAAAAGATTTTGACTTTGATTTGAGACAATCTATCATAAGTAAAACATGTCTTCTGGGATATGGCGTTATTATGGTCTTATCATATCTAACCCTTATCTAATACAGGATGTAACGTAAACGGCGTTTGTAAGAGAGAAAACGTCAAATACTTCAACGAGGAGGAGTGTACAACGTATCAATGTCTGAATGGAGAATTCACAATGGTAGAGAGAGGTAAGGATGTCAACCTGAACCTGCAAACGTGGACATTTTCGCGTAGGGGTAATTTTCGCGTATTTCGCGGATTAATGGACTTAATTTCCCTCTCGCGAAACTAACCCTGCTGGATTATTACAAAGATAGATTTTTCTATCGCGAATATTTAAGCCATGCGGAACCCCTTAATTAAAAATTACAGTAATAACATCTTCACAATTACACTTAGTCTATTCACAAAATTTTCTATGGCATTCTGCTTCTGAGGAGCTCTACCTCACGAAATTCCTATGTCCTGGATTTATCAACAAATTGAAATTTGACAATGATTTATATTTTATAATACATGTATTACACGCTGCAATGCCGGAAACTTTAATTTTCTTAACGTTAATATTCCAATATTGTAAGACGGTCTTCAGCTCTTGATTTATCCAAAAATAAAAACCTATTAATTTGTGAGATTCCGTTTATCATTTTACAAAAGAACGATTGTAATCAAAGTCTGCGGCAACAAATACGAAGTTTTAAATAATCAATGTAATCATATCTAAATTAGAATTCTGGTAGTAAGGTAGGCGTAATATCTCCAATTATCCTTTTATTAGATATGAAATGAATTTAGATTTGTCATATTTTATACATGTATTGTCTGGTCCATGCTGTAAATTTATCTGGTCTTAAATGATGCTATTGAATTTAAAGGGGTTTAACATTTTTAAAATCATCAGAAATAGAAAATACTCGAAAGGGAACCAAATGTATATAAGATATAAGAAACGAAAAGTTCTAAAGAGAAAATACCTAATACTATGTATAGCTAGTAGATTTTGAAAAGAAAACTGTACATAAAAGTAAAATAACACCGCAGATAGCTTTGATATTCCCTGACTGTAATAAAGCTATTGCTCGGGGGGGGGGTTCTATTAGGTGTCCCCCCTCTCTTTTTTATTTTATTTTTTTATTTTTTTATTTTTTTTTTTTTTTTTTTTTGCTAATGGTAATTTTGCTATTAACTAATATCATTTCTTTGATAAAACAGATTGTGAGGACAACCAAGGTAACTGTAGGAAGATAGGGTACCGGTACACAGAGAACTGTATCACCAGAGAATGTATGTCTGTTAACGAGGGTGAAATGGTGGAATTCAGGGCTATTGATTTTGGTGAGATTTTAAGATTATCAATTACGTGTAGGTATATTTCGCTGATGCCACAGCAATATGTCCAGGTCCTGTTCCTTATCACTAATATATTGTGACAAAGGGATTTCATTAAGATTGAGATTGAAATTATAGCAGATAATTGGCTTCACTATACGTTTCATTAGAAGTCCCTTTGATATATGAATCTCTCCTCCAGATCATTTTGTCAGTTTCAATTATCTTTACTTTAAAATCATGTCGGAGTAAATCTTCTGGTCTATTACTGGCATTATGCTGTATGAAATTCAAAGTGTTTAATGGATTTATCTATCTATCTGTCTATCTATGGTCTGTCTGTATGTCTAACAACTGAAAATATTCTCAGTCAGTCAATGGTGGACCGGGAGTCCCCGAGGGCACATGTAGCCAAGTTCGATAAATTTCGGTTGGTCGTTTCTTCAAACGCATTTGAAAATTTCTGTTTACAAATTTTTCTTAAATTTCTAAAATTTGGGTCCTGTAACATCATATCCCAGCGATCTTGCTACGTCTTTCGGTATTTTTAGGACATAATCTTCACAGATTTTGGCCGTATTACATTGTTTAGATTGAGGATCACTGACGAGGGTTTATTACCCGAAACGAGCATGTCTGGTCCATGCTGTAATTTTATCTGCTCTAAAATGATACTAATGAATTTGAAGACGTTAAACATTGGTCTCTATTTTGAATGGAAATCAAGTTAAACTCAATGATTTTTAAATTGGGGACTCAAGTTATCATGTTTAAAGGAAACTAATACAGACGAATAGACTAGCAATCAGACAGATAAAAAAGACGGACACTCAGACAAAAAAAAAACATTTCAAATTGATTGGATGGCATTCATAACAGCATGCTTCCCCAGATGAGGAAAACATTCAGAATGGTTATTACCGTCAGTCATGGCTGACGGTATACTGTAATCATTCGTGACCTACTTGCACGGATAGTATACCTCTTGGCAATATCATTGGTCGACAATTGCAAAAAAATGCAACTATTCGTCTAGGTTTTTCAAACCCTTTAAAAAGATTCTTTCATCAGGTCGGCTCAAGAGTCTAGGTGACTTGACAATGAAAATCATATCGTATCAATGCATCTTCTTCCGAAAGATGCATCGATGGTCCTTGATGCATCGAATGGTCCTTGTGTTTTGGGATATTGCTGTGAGTGCTGCAACCTAGTGTTGTTGGAGATCCCCTCCTTTCTTGTAGCGATACGTCTTAGAACAATCGCACATCATCTGAGATTCCGTCCCTTGAATCAGAATAAATTTAAAAACGGAAATATACAAGAGTAACAATGCATTATACGGATCGTTTTTTCCGATTTTTTTTTCTTACTACAATTTACAACATTTAAAGTCAGCTAACTGACGGAAATAAAAGCTTGTATTTGTGGTTTCTTCTTCCTGTCAGAATCATGCCTATTGAATACTTCTGAAAGTGGTAATTATCATCATTTGTTGTATTTGTTTTAGCACATTCAAATGTCATTTCGTCTTCTTATTTTCATAGGATGTTCTTACAAGGGTAAATGTATTGCAAGAGGAACAGCCATCAAGGAGAAATGTAACACCCTCGTGTGTGAGTTTGACGACTTGACAGGAATCTACGATATCGTTCTCGATTCTCAAGGTTAGTGAACTAATTAACCCTGATCAATAATTAAAGCCATTATGTAAAGATTAAACCAATGATATACAGGTGTAAAACAGAATTCGAAGTTAAACTGAGTTTTTTTTTTCAAAAATGTAAAACAATTACTAGAGAAAAACTGATCAATTTTCCATATATGATAACTCATTATTCACTGAATCAAACAATTCAAAAGCATAAAACACTCTTAACAGGGACATTTAATCAAACGAAAGGGGAATGGGAATTGAAAGCTGGCTTTGCTGGAAAACATGAATGAAGAAATCTTATAGACAAAATTTTCTGACTTCGAATTAAGAAATGAATTCAGAAACGTGAATTATATTTTTTCCCAGGATGTGAAGATGGTGGAAGATGCAGGACATTAAATGAAGAATGGAAAGATGATTCGACATGTACCAAGTATAAATGTGTATATGACGATAAGAACGACAGAATGAAGATAAGGGAAAGAAGCAGTGGTAATGTTATTCATATTATGTATTCTATGAAAATTACTTCCAAAGAGGGTTGTGCGCACGTAATCCTTATAATCACATCGTCTGCTACTTGTATAACAGATAGCCGTCTTAAATCGGCACCTGTTGACCATTGATTTCGTTGGTTTATGTGTGGGGTTTTTTGTGTTTTATGTTTTCTGCAATGGTGTGAGTTGGTGTTCCTTATCCATTTTAAGTCTCTTTCTGTGCGTGTCTGCTCTGTGTTTTGCATTGGGTGTTCTGGGGTTTTAGCTGTGGGTGCTGCAACCGAGTGTTGTTGGAGATCCCCTCCTTTCTTCCAGAAGTAGACCGACAACAGGGCAAACTTGTTTTCTTGTGTCATTAATGTAGCCTGAAATATGGACATAGACATTGTTGAAGAAGTAAAAATGGTTGGTTAAGTTCTTAAATAAATGGTGAATTGTAGAAATTGTTGAAGAAGTTAAAATGTTGGTTAAGTTCCTAAATAAGGAGTAAGTTGTACAGCAACCAGGTCTGGTTGGAGATACCCTCCTTTCTTTTGTGATCATTTGGATTCAGACTTATTCTAAATTCTCATATTTTTTTCAAAACTAAAATAAGAGAACGGCCTATTTCAAATGTTGTTGTTGAAAATGATTTCGGGCATCAAAATCTTAGTGGTCAGTCATAATCAAATGGCATTATGATACTATGAGGACACGTAATGAAAGAAAGACTTTTACGGCTCTGTTTACCGATGTGAGTCATTTACTTTGTCATAACAGACTAGATTCACATTAGGAACATTGAAATATTATTTCAAGGGCAAGATATAGATCCTATGGATGACTTTCTAGTTTTAACCAATTTGCATATACAATTTAAAACTCAACTACTATTTCCCTGACCTGATGTTCTACTACATTTCTATTTATTTAGGATGTAAAGAAGGAGATGATTGTATTAAGAAGGGAGAGGGTACCCAGAAAGGATGTACAAAATATGTTTGCCAGAAGAACGGTGAAATGCAGATTGAATCTGTTGGTGAGAATTATTCACGTTCATTTACATAAGCAGTTCTATGTTCGACTGAATTTTAGATTACATTCTAATTGATAATGTCTTCAGGAGGTGTAGTTATTATAGTGTGGATTTCATTGAGTAATTTATATATATATATATTTTTCATATTTCAAATGTTATGACTCCGCAAACCATTATAGATTTAACCTTCTTTTTTTTTAGTTTTCAAAGGTGGTCTTTGCAATGAATCTTAGCTATTAACATAGGTTTTTGGTACATTAAGCTTTGCAAAAATATGCAATAATATATCCGTAGGATAGTAAAATCTGCAGATAAATTAACCAAATAACTATGTTAAGGCGTTTCTTTATTTGAAACAGATGTAAAAGATGTATTATCATATACTGTCATTCATTGTCAGGATGTGAACACAATGGAGTCTGCAGAGCTTTGAATGCAACATGGAGAGTAGAGGGACAGTGTGCCACGTACAGATGCTTACAAGACTACAGAGTGGCCGATGCCATTATTACATATGTTGAAGAGGATCTTGGTAAAGCAGTTACTTTATAATTCATTTACAGATGAATATATTTACTAAACAATGGGTGGTTGTTTGAATGTACTCAATCGGTGAACGATGTATATTGGACAAATATGTAAGAAATACTGAGTACTTAGTAAAATATTGGTAAAGCAATATAGCTTCATTGAATTATCGAAATTTATTATGGTAATTTCGAGACGAGTGCCATTTTCCCTATAATTCTTTTTTTTTTTTAATTCTACTTGATTAAGTTACATCTCCTTCATTTCAGGAAGATCATACCCTTCCGCTTTATTCACAAAGAAGCTCACAAAAAGCAATTGCATAATTGTATGTTTGTTCTCTATTTAAGAGTGTCATGACATCGAAGGTAACTGTATAAAGCCAGGACAGACATTCGTAGACAACTGTAAGACGTACAAATGTCAGGACAATGGTCAAAATATCCTCACCAAGTCACGTGAGTAGAATACAAACGGGCAAACTAGTTTTAATACTGTACATTTGACAACAAGTATTGGGATAATACGGTCATTTCCCTTCGTATGTCAAAAATAACTAAACAATCAAGAGTTTGGCTTGAAATCGGCATTTAGAAAATGTTAATGCAATACGCAAGATCGCAAATGCAGCGCGTGCAGCGTGTCCGCTCTGATTTTTCATTTAGTCACCTACCTCAACCATTGTTCAAAGCTTGGGCACCTTTTCTGCCCAAGTAAATTGATGACGTCATAACAATGGAGAACAATCGAACAGAGCGCGAGAACATTCGTATAGTCTTGGATAGAAGTATTTGCGATCTTCCGTATTGGCTTGCAAACAGGCAAAAAGAAAGTTTTAAAAGGCGAATTTGAAAAGCGGAAATTATACAATTAATCCTGAAATCCCGTATAAACGATAAAAATAGGTCGAATAAATTTTTTTTCAACAAATATAGTTATTTTTCATTAATCACATTATTTGATATAGAGTGTCGCCATAGAGACAGATGTTACAACATCGGAGATGAATGGGTGGATAAACTCAGATGTAAACATCTCAAGTGCAGAAAGGACAAGAAACTTGGAGCTGTTCTCGTTAGGAGGAAATATGGTATATGGAATTTTATTTTGCTCTTGAAAGATTTATCAGTGCACATTCCCAACTTAAAATAGAACTATTGGTTAATTTGGTACAGAATTTATTTTAAAAATAAGTTTTTTCCTTTTTATGCGAAATGTCTGTCGCAATAATGTGGGTCTATCTGGACATCTTTATCACATCAATCAAGAACGAAAAAGTTATTACAAAAAAATAAAACATCCGCTATATGTTGCTTACTATATGCGAATCCAAACCTGAGGAATTCTCACCATTTGAGCTTGCCTTCTATACTTTGAGAGTGACTAACTGTTAGGTACTTCTTTGATGTTTATCCAATACTTTATATACATAAGCCAGATATTTTAGTTCAGCCTATTAAAAATTATCAAAAATTCATTTTAAGGTTGTGTTGATGAAGATAAGAAATGTTACACCGTTGATGCCTTCAAACAGGATGACAAGAGCTGTGTCAAATACAAGTGTTATGACGATCATATTCTCAGACAGGAATGTGAGTAACAACAATATCGAAAATGGGGATGTCTATCCTTATCTTCTTTAATGAATGGGAACGTTACATTTTTATATTGTTTTCACCTGAATGGTACAATTGAAATACGTACGAATAATGAAAACTGATTAATTACTTGTAAGGGAAAACGTGATAGGGAAGGAGACATTTCTTAAGGTATCCGTTGTACAATTGAGTCATTTTACATAACGTTTTAATCATCTCAATTGTAAAGTATGGTAAATTTTATGCCTTGTAAGGTACTATAAACTATATATTTTCTGAAAGGTAATGATGTCATGAGTTCAGATATAAGACTCCCATGTCTTAAAAATCAAAGGGGATAAACTCTTGTATAACTTTGTTATTTTGCATATGTTTTATAGAGATAATAGACAATTTCAATGCTTCATAAATTATTTCCCTTTGTTTTTCTGGCCCCAAAATTAATATTTCTGAGCAGTGGGCTTTATAACCTTTCAGAAAATATATAGTTTATAGTACCTTACCAGGCATGGAAAAATGCCCTATTGTACATCGGATACCTTAAATGACTACCGGGTTTTCCGTTGGGTAAATAGAAGATACATGTAGAGGTCCTATCTTTTTTTAAACAATATTTTATTCAAAAGATTTGAAAAGGATTGGACAACAGGCAAGGCCTATTTAAGTCCTCTCCCGGGTGTCAAGGTACAATAATGATCATGTTATATATACATGAAATGCAAGTAATGTATTAACATATGTTGATATACAAAAAATGATGTAAAGAGTAAATATCGTGATGAATATGAAGTGATCGTCGCTATGCTAATAATAGAATAATATATACAATTTTACGTCATAACTATGAAGTATATAGAATAAAGTAGTACCTTGTTTAATAAATATACCGTTACGGTATAGTACATATTTTGAAAGAGTTACAGTTAATATAAATACACTTATGTAGGTCAGAAAGTTTGTACAAAAGGAAAAGTTCAATTTTCAGAGAGAGAATGAGAGAGAGAGAGAAAAAGTGAGTGAGAGAGAAGCCATTCATAGAATATATCAAAAACGTTTACTTTCTTTGATGTACTTCTGCACAATTGTAAAGATTTTACAATTAATGGATGAATCTACCTTATTACTTCCATATAACAACAAAGATAAGTCAATTCGAAGAGATGGTGAGACATTTCTTTTTTCATAAATAAGAGAATTTTTTATTTCTGTATATTCTGGACATTGAAAGAAAAAATGAATAGTATCTTCACAAGCATAAGCACAATGAGGGCAACATGAAGAGTCTGACAAATGACTAGTAAACAAGTGATGTTTGAGATTACTACAATCATATCGAAGTGACAATAAACTATGTCTTCCTTCCTATCTTTCGTTGTCAATGTAAACTTTTGATAATTTCTATTTCTACCGGATAGCATGTGAGTACAAGGACAAATGCTACAAGATCGGAGCAAACTGGATTGACAATGAGGACTGTATACAGTTGTCTTGTGACAGAAATGATGAGACTGGTGATGCCAGCATTTCCTCTGACTATTACGGTAAATGCTACATGTATTTATTTGTGGCATATCATGTACAAATATGCAATGATGTTAAACGTCTTCAAATTCAATAGCATCATTTAAGAACAGATAAATTTAAAGCATGGACCAGACATGCACGTTTCGGGTACTTACCCACGTCAGTGACCCTCAATCTAAACAATGTAACACGGCCAAAGAGTGTGAATTTTCAAGAAAGTACCGAATAGGTGGGACATGAATATGATGCTTCAGGAACCACATTTCAGAAATCTTAACAACAGAAATTTTCGAATGCATCAAACCGAAACCAAGTCTTATCTAACTTGGCTACATGTGCCCTCGGGGACTCCTGGTCCACCAGTAGTGACACTCACCATGTGATACAAATGTTAAACGTCTTCAAGTTCAATAGCATCATTTAAGAACAGATAAATTTGCAGCATGGACCAGACATGCACGTTTCGGGTATTTAACCCATGTCAGTGATCCTTAATATAAACAATGTATGTCACGACTACTCTGTCATATTCTTTACGCTTTATAGTGATGAGATAGTTCTTCTAGTTTTAAATATTTTATTAAAATGAATAATAATTAAATGCAGAAATGAGAATTGGGCAAACGTTTCGCAACATTACATGTGCCCTTTCCGTAGAAGATTTGATATCGGCCTAGTTTTCAAACCTACTTTTTGTGTTCTTAAGGATGTTTCCAAGACAAAGTATGCCGCGCGCCTGCTTACCAATACTCTCAAGACTGTCAAACTTACGAATGTGAAGGGTACGGAAGGGGTTTTAAAATCATTAACACAGGTAAATCAATATTTCTGTGAAAATTTACATATGCAATAGAAATCTGTCTTCTAAAAACATCACCGACTCTTAGAAAACGATTTATAGAATAAAGGTAACAAAATAGCTATTCTTAAAGCATATATTTAATTTGTATCATCGTCATTATTTTGTGTTTCTTGCCCTTTTAAATTGTGATTTGTTTGAAAGAAATTTGAAAATTGCGAAATACATAAATTTGCCATTTTTCCAGCTTGTCCATGGAAGAAAGGATGTAAAAACGTCAATTCTACGTGGTTTGATAATAAAACATGCAGAAAGTATGGCTGCTTTGAGGATGATGATGGTGTAGACATTGCTGAGATTACATATGGTATGATTTTCTTACTTTTATAAGAAATTGAAGCAGGACTCAAATATGTTTATTAAATTCTAAAGCTTTATTCTTTCTCCATACAGGTAGCACTGTTGTCTATAGCAAAACATTCTACAGAATATACTGTACTACATTTGACAATTTTAATACAATTAAGAAAAACAGAACCAAGCAAAAAATTGTAATAGATACTTTATTTACAACATTTGCGTCTCTATCTGTGTGTGTCTTCTTTGTGTTTTTACATTGGGTATTTTAGGGTTTCGCAGTTGGTGCTGCAACCCTTTCTTTTATATTCTTTCGTTATTACAATTTGATTTCAGTTGTCAGTTCTAAGCATTATCTTTATATGTCTTCTTCTATTTTCTCTTTGATAGGTTGCCAGACTGATGAGAAGTGTATCAGGTCCGGAAAAGAGTTAGATGAAGGGTGTATCAAATACAAATGTAACAATGGAAAACTAGAACCAACATACATAGGTACGGTAAATATAATACTGCTTCCGTACAAAAGAATTAATTATAATGTTAAAACGTCTTTACATTTATTTTAACGGCTTATAACATGTCTATTGATGCCTCAAATCTGACAAACCAGTCACTTTGAGAATTTATTGTACCCCCCAAGGTTAAGAAAAGATTGGGAAAATTGAATATGTAAATACAGAATTTATTTTATGTCTTTACATTTATTTGCAATGCTTAGACTACGTCTATTGATGTCTCAAATTGCCAATAAACTCACTTGTAATTCAGGTTGTGAAACGGATGACGGCTGTATGGACTTAGACAAGCAAGTGTTCGACGAGGTGAACTGTGTCAAGAAGAAGTGTGTCATTGATGAACAGGGAGATAACTTCGTGTCCACAAAGATTAAGGAAAGATGGGGTAAATGGAATTTGTTAATTTCCTTTTATGTGCATTCCTTCAAACCATTGTTTGTATATTAATACACAGCGTATATTAATACGCTGTGCGATTCAACCGATGGTCATATATCTTTAATGTTATAATTCACCTAACAGGATGTCTAGAGCATGGCGCATGTTACAGAGGAGGAGAGAAGAAGATAGAGGGATGTCTGACATACCAATGTAAATCAAGGAAGAGGGATTTCGTCTTAATTGAAGCTGGTAGGCAGATAATATTTTTGAGATCATCACCATAATTTACCTTTATTTTGCTGTTCTATAAGCAGACTTCCAGACGTTATTTTGCACATGGTTTTTCTCATCCATGCTGTGAATGGCTCCAGAATTGCTATTCTGTATACAGTACATGGGTACATCCTAAGATTTATGTGTGTAGCAAATTCACTAACTTCGTCATTTTGTAATGTGTTTTTTTTCTACAGGCTGTGAATGGCGTCAGAACTGCTACGCCGTCAACAGTACATGGGTTCATCCAAAGAAATGTATCAGATTTACATGTGTAATGGACGAGGAGACTGGGCTTCCCAGACTCAGGAGGAAACTTTTTGGTATAATTTTCTACATTTTTACCTCTTGTATATAAAACTTTTTTAAAAATGCACATGAATTGCTTTGATTAATACTTTTCTGCAGTAGAGTTGGACAGAAAGTCACAAAATTATGTATAAAATTTTCTACAGGCTGCAGAGATAAGAATGGACATTGCCATAAATTTGGCCACAAAAAGACCATTGCCCCCTGTGTAGTATCTGAGTGTCAGAAAAAGAAGGGATCCGGTCCAGCGTACTACCCCGTGGAAGTCGGTACGTACTTTTACTTTAGAAAGCATTCATTATCAGAATCAGAATCTTATTATGCTAACAAGTTGTTAGAAAAGTTCAACGAAACGATCGTTTCAGAGAAAGAGAGGGTCTTCAACGTTTTTTTTTTTTTAAATAATAAATGCTCCTTGAATAAACTTTGAATTTCAAAAGCTACAAATGAAACACAATTTTTGTCAATCGAAAGTGTTAAAAGAGTTGAAGAATAGCGAAAGCGTTACAGACCTTGAATATTGCCTCTCGCCAATAAAATGCATTCATTTTAATAGATGGTCCATGCTTTACAAGCTGAATCATATCTTGTAAGATTGTGCTATTTAATGTACATGTAACTTTGATTTTAAGGATGTAAACGTGGTAAGAAGTGCAAGCCTTTAGACAGTACCTGGATCGCAAGAAGGAAATGTGTAAGAAAGACATGTCTGTACGAACCCGGAAGTTATCTACCAGAAAAAGTGGCGACACCATACGGTTAGTGGGACATTTTTTTAAATCAACTTTCTTACATCATCTTATTCTCTCTCTCCATGGGTATGGGGTTTTTTTCGGAATTCATTTCTATCATTGATGAAGGTGAATAAAATGTGTCAATAGGATGTTGGTAAGGTCTTTGACTAAAACAACTAAATACGTTCTTCCTTAACCAAAGCATTCAAGCAATCTGGCTTTTACTTTTTGTCTATTAAAATCGTGTCCATTTCCAAAGACATAAAAGGTTATAACTTTTTTCTCTGATTACAAATGCATTTAAATTATAGGAACGGAAAACGATTATAGAAGCTGAATTGTACGTTATTATTCGTTACGAAATAAAATTAATAGGTTGTAAGGATGAAATGATTGCCAAGGGGAAATGCCGACCTTTTGGATTCAAAGCTTTTGATGACGATAATAAATGTGTTCAATATGAGTGTACACCTTACGAAACCTACGCTCCAATCAAAATGGGTATGTAGTTATTTTACATTATTACAATCATTAATTTCAAAGTATAATTTTAAGACTGTACCTATTCATATACATGTATCAAATCTAGACAAAATAAAAGGATGTCGTAGGTAGCAACATTTTCTAACAAACTTAAGACGATGAATACAACAATTGAAATCACAGAATATGCAGACATTTTCTAGAAAATTAGGTATCGAAAGATCAGTAATTGACTAGTAATAACATAATTAAGACGTTGAAGATCCCAAGCAAGTCAGGCTTTAAAGTTATCTATCAAGCACTTCAAATGTGTGGCATACATACCGAAATCACGTTTAATCAAGTCAAATTACAAGTTTCTTTATGATATAAGGTTGTCCATGGAAGGATGAATGTAAACCAGACAGAGCACAATGGAGCGATCCAGATACATGTTACAGTTATAGATGTGAACGTCAGAACATTGGAACCAGCCGTGTTAAAATGCACATGGTGACGCTTCCAGGTATGAAAGCTCATTCATGCCATCCATATTGTTTTATAACGCAATAGTTTGAATAGGTTTTTGAAGGTATAGTTTGTGTATCAATGCAAAACTCATTGTTCGACACAAATTTAATATTTCGATTACCTTTTACGTTGAAGCAACCAAATGTTCATTTAAGAATCCAACATTTTCAATGTTTTACCAAGGATGCAAAGACCTGAATGGAAACTGCGTTTCTTCCGGTACAACTATCAGAGACGGATGTACAGTTTACGTGTGTGATCCAAGCAGGGGAGGTCTTGTTAAAGTGTCAGATGGTAAGAATGATGATGATGATGATGATGATGATGATGATGATGATGATGATGATGATGAATCAAATACATATACGAATTAAAACAAAGAAAATGCATTGATAATTGGTTTTCATAATGTTATATTTGCACAACCAATGTAATTCCCTGAGATGTTTTTATTGAAAGGAACGTGCTGTAATTCGTGTATTAACACTCGTGACGTCACAATGCATAAGATCTAAAGAAACATGCCGCGACGGCTGTTCTAACCTGCAAACTGAACCCGCGGTGAAATGAATTTTGACGTCACTCTTTTACCTAGAAAAGGCAATTTCAGAAAACAATAATGAAATAGACAACTATAGTGCATATATATAGAATAAATGTCATAATTTGTGTTTTGTTACGGGTATACAACACACAGCAAGTGCATTTATCGCATGAAATGCGCTAACGCGCATTACATGTACGATAAATACACTTGCTGTGTGTTGTATACCCGTAACAAAACACAAATTAAGACACTTATTCTCTATTTGGAAAGCATACTTTAAAAAGTCTGCTAAGCTGATGTCCAGTGACACTTATTCTTAATTTAGACAGAAACTTACAATAAACGGAATATTTTCTCATTCTCTTCTACAGGTTGTATGTACAAAGAGGAATGTAAGGCCATCAATTCTACCTGGTTTGACGATGAGTTCTGCACAGATATGGTGTGTAATTATAACGAGGACTTGGACGATCTCTTTATCATTGAGATAGAAAAAGGTGATTATCTTCTAATGAACTGAATAAATCATTTAAAAAATACATTTACGTGAGACGTTTTATTTTTAATTATTTCAACATTTTTGCAGATACATTTCTGTTACTCCTTCAAAATTGTTCATCATGTTAAGAAATATTAATAAAATGAATAAGTTGGTAGAGTATCTCAAGGCACCAATACACCTATAAATATTTTTTTCAAATTAGCATGCTTCAAGAAGCATACAGGACATGCAAATATTCGGACCGTTCACAAAAACAAACGTCAAATAAATAATAAAGAATATCTTGTATCAGGAAGTAAAACTTTTTTTCTACAATAACGAATTATTTTCTATCAAAGGTTGTAAGGATGTTGACGGCAGGTGCTTTGAGAAAGGACAGAGGAAGAAGGAAGGCTGTAACAAGTTTATCTGTAATGGAAAATCTAACCTGATGCCAAAGAAAATGGGTTTGTAACTTCATTTGATTTTTTTCCTAGATGAAATTTAAAATCATTAGCTTTTAGATGACTATTATTCAATCCATTAAGCACCATTTATCTATACCAGTTATTACTTGTAATAACTGGTAACTAAAGTGTATTGAATATATTTCCCTGACATTGTCACCATAGCACTTTCTATATAGACATAACGTCAGACAGTGCATGAATTTTATATGTTGTTTTCATTTCCGTGTTTAAACATCGACGGTGGGTGGGCTAGCCAACAGGGGTTGATTGCTCCTCCCGGGCACCTGGTTCCACCTCTAGCTTGCTAGGGGTCCGTTGATGCTTAATTATGTGCTCTATTGTAAGTGTTGTTCTTGAACTGATTTGTAGGTTGTGAATGGAAGGGTGAGTGTAAGGACATTGATTCATCATGGAAGGTTGGATGTGTAACTTACACATGTAGATTGGAGGACAAGGGACCTAACTACGTCAAGACCAGAATCGACACCGTACACGGTGAGCACATGTCATATTGATGATAAAATTAACACACCTAAAATACTAAAAATATAAAGTTTTTTTACTATCGCTCTTGAAAAATGATTTGGTCTTCATTTTATGTTGTTATTTGCATTACATCTAGTAAAAAGTGTTAGTTAATGTGAGTTGGAAAGAGACTAGAAGCAAACATCCCTGATAAGAATGATGTTTATATTAAAACTTTGTATACAAAGCTAAACGTGTTGTTGACAAGTCTGAAGATTTCAATCCCACTCATTTCTTAACAACGAAAATCATGTAAGATTATATATTTCATGACCAGGTTGTGTTGCTGATGGTGTATGCTATGATATCGGACAGACAAGAGAAGAGGATTGTATAAGGGAGACGTGTAAGGAAGGAGGAAAATTCGTAATGTCAGCCTTTGGTAAGGATGTATCGCATATCAAATTTGTCCATGTCATAGGTGAAAATTTGTATTTTCAACCTAGCTTCAAAATTCGATTACGCTTAACGATATATGATGGTATCTACACAGACTACGTTTTCAGGGGTTTGAAAAATATATGTTTTCATATGAAATGTAGATTCATTTTCATCTGTATCAAGGACAGTAAATTGCTTAATATACCTACTCTCTTTAACATTGTATAAGAGTTCAATATTCTGTTTCCAACATTGTTGTTGTTTTGTAGGTTGCCGAGGCTGGGATGGTAGTTGTCTGGAACCAGGAGCGACTGCCTCCAAAGGCTGTGTGGATTATAAATGTAACCCCGACACATGGTCAATGGAACCGTTCAAAAGAGGTCGGTCAAAATTCATTTTTTTAATCTGTACTATGTTAATTATGTATTAAAAGTCACTATGTAGTGAATGGTATATATGAAAGAAAGGAGGGGATCTCCAACAATACTAGGTTGCAGCACCCACAGCAAAACCCCAAAACATCCAATGCTAAAAAAAACACATAATGGACACCCACATAAAGAGACGCAAAAGGGACAACGAACATCAACTCACACCATAGAAACATTAAACATAAAAGACCACACATAAACCAACGAGACCAATGGGCAACCGGTGCCGACTTAGGACGGCCATCTGCCACGTTAATAACGGACGGTGTGGTTATCCTGGATTACGTGCGCACAACCCTCCCACTATTCAGATTTCCCAGAGGCCTCGAAGAACGCACAATTTTGGCGTAAAACAACCTCCTCACTGTTAGATGACCACACACAAACAAGACCGTAAAACACTGGGGTCCAATATAAATTTCGTAACGGAATACGGTTTACGTTATAATGTTTTAATAATGCGACAAAAATGCAGAAAAGCCTTGCAAGGGACCTTTCATTTAAAGTTTATTATTTTTATTGTTATGTTGGTCTAAATGTGTTCAAATCAAGGTCGGAAAATGGTATATATCGAATATATCCATTTCTAAATAGCTAACCTTATGCAACCAATTTATTCTAAAGGTAGACTACATACATTTTTTCTTCCGATGTTGAGGTAATCTAAAGAAAATAATCTTTTCAGTATAGTAAAAAGTAAATAAGTACATAAAATTTCAACCAAAAGCAAACCAAGGTCCTAACTTCACTCTTATTCATTGTAACTCGTTTTTACTAAAGCCTGTGTATGGAGAGACGGATGTAAGGACGTTGGTTCTAAATGGACAGAGAGGAAGACGTGTAAACAGTATCAATGTCGGTACGATCTAGGCACTAAGGACGCTGAAAAAGTAGAGATCACACAAGGTTTGTTCAAAACTATGCAATGAATCATTTGATTGGCTAAGCTGTACACTAGAAATAACACAACGTTCGCTGAAAACTATGAAAAAAAATCATTTGATTGGCTGAGCTCTACACTAGAAATAACACAACGTTCGCTGAAAACTATGGAAAAAATGATTGGCTAAGCTCTACACTAAAAATAATACAAAGTTCTCTGAAAACTATGAAAAAAACATTTGATTGGCTAAGCTCTACACTAGAAATAACACAACGTTCGCTGAAAACTATGAAAAAACATTTGATTGGCAGCCAAGTTTGCCCTGCACTAAAATCAGTGAATGAAAGTAAAACACAAAAACAATCAAGAAAGTAACTATGGTGTATGGATTTTCATGGTTTGCTTCTTTTTTAAAGACTTAAGTTCACGAATTAATCTCTATACAGCTCAAAGAAACTAATTCTCTTTCATAATATTCAGTTCTGGTTTTAGCACACAGGATTTCTGATATTTTTAGGATGTAAGGTTGATGGTAAATGTAAGAAAGAGGGATCCTCCCTAGAGATTGACTGTATCAAATACACATGTGATAATGGTAAAATGGTGACATCATCTATGGGTAAGTATCAGTCTTCAATTTAAAGAGTACTATTTGCACAAGACATATGAGATAAAGATTGGATATTAAATTTTACACATTTTCTCATCTTTAAATCGCATCCCTCATCCTTTTTATCCCAAGTCAGAAGTTGCGCCGCTCGTTCCGCTTTTATACCACTCTTGTCTATAGTGACTTCAAAAAAACGTTATAGAAATGATTGCTGTAAAAAACTGTTGAACCATTTCTAAATCCAAAGAGCTTTTCGATTTCAGGATTTTTTTCAAAATTTTATTTGGATTTAATGTCTCTTAAAAAGTAAATTATCTGTCTACATTAGGCTGTGCTTACAACAACAAATGTTACAAGATAGGAGATATCCTGTATGAAGGCTGTGATAAGTGGATGTGTAAATTGAAGAATTACGGCTTCGATGAGGTCGCCACCGCATGGGACATTGAGAGAGGTATGAGCAACCTTAATATATTCCTTTTCTGTGTCTTACCATATAGTCACTCTCAGTTGCCAATCATAAATGATACATCACTTGTTTTTGTGCTAAAGAAGGTATACATTGACAAATATGGATAATGACCATATCCCAATACACAGTACAAATCGATTATTTAGAAAATCATAAACCGAAGGCATACAAAATCAGGATAAAACAGGAAACAAAGCAAACTAACAAAAACCTCCACCACATGAAAGAAGCGAACTCCCAGTATGGGAATGAGACCAAACTAAAGATTTTTAGTGTTGAGAAATTAAGCATTTATTTTAAGATATAGGTTAAAACTTTAGTTCGTAACATGATATTTATGTTTACTTCTTTGATGTTAATTACATTCTTTAAGGTTGTTACGATGCTCATGGAAAATGCTACCGCGCCGGTGAAGAGTTCCAGGAAGGATGTCGTAAAATGATGTGCAGAGGAGGTGGTAAAATGGACGTAATTGTTGATGGTAAATATCTACATTTTGTCATTGATATACCAATGCCTATCTGACACATCTGTTTCGCATCAATTAATTTGAGGAAAACAAATACAAGAATTTCATCCATGCTTTAAAATTGGAAGATAAATATTGTGGCTTTTAACCAGAATATTCCTGAAAACACTAAAGAAAATGTTTTCATCTTTTTCTCAAATGTCAAAAAAGTATATTGAAAATGTAATTTCGCGGTTGATTACTAATTAAGTCTATCTACCCGTACAGGATGCATATCCATTAGTGGTTGTGTACCACTTGATTACTAATTAAGTCTATCTACCCATACAGGATGCATATCCATTAGTGGTTGTGTACCACTTGATTACTAATTAAGTCTATCTACCTATACAGGATGCATGTCTATTAGTGGTTGTGTACCAGTTGATTACTAATTAAGTCTATCTACCTATACAGGATGCATGTCTATTAGTGGTTGTGTACCACTTGATTACTAATTAAGTCTATCTACCTATACAGGATGCATGTCTATTAGTGGTTGTGTACCACTTTATTACTAATCAAGTCTATCTACCCGTATAGGATGCATGTCCATTAGTGGTTGTGTACCAGTTGATTACTAATTAAGTCTATCTACCCGTATAGGATGCATATCCATTAGTGGTTGTGTACCACTTGATCACTAATTATGTCTGTCTACCCGTACAGGATGCATGTCCATTAGTGGTTGTGTACCAGTTGGTTCTATGGTAGAAGATTTCTTTAAGGGAGCTTTCATTTGTGGAGAAGGGGGAGAACTGCGACCATTCAATGTTACCCAAGGTTTGTTGCAAACACATTATATTTCCTCTACACTTCAGAATGAACAGGTGTTGCTAGTTAGCAGGATATGTTTACTCTCCCCAGGCACCTGCTTCCATTGACATTGAGGGAATGACGTAAACTCCATAAATGGATGATATTCTAATGACGATCTATTATCATTTTTCGAATAATATGCGGTGCATTCTGTCAACTCAATATGGTAGTTGAAGTTATGCATCTAGCATTTTGGATAAATCTTAACTTCTTCTATGAACTTATCGTGCACTCAAATTTTATCATGATACTGATATCGAAACATCGATGTTTTTACGTATATGTTTGATTCACTTAATTATTTATAAAAAAAAATATCGATGAATAATTGCATGGTGTTTATCGAAACATTATGAGTCTACAAAAGCATGCTAAATATCCTTGTTTCTTCATGGATTCATCATTTGTTTACAGTACAGGGTTGCGACATGGAAGACGCATTCTATCAGTTATATGAAAGTTTTACTGATGATTTCTGTACAAAGTGGGAATGCCAAACAAGAGACGGAGAAACTAAATTCTATCCAGTCGAATATGGTAATATTCATAAAAGGCATATCGTCTGATTTTTATTTTTCTGTTTACTTACTAGGATTTTCTAAAGCTATATGTTGAGCTTGGTTAACAACATAAATAATAAAAAGTACATGTATCAAAGAATAAGCAAAAAAATAATGCCTTAGCTGTATGTAAGCACATCTTTAAGACAAGAATATTTTAACTTTATGTGGCTTTTTCGGATGCAATAATACGGAAGTGCAACTAACGGTATTTTGTGAATGTTTAGTCTTTCACTACCACCTTGAATGAGTTGTGCCTTTCTGGTTTGGTTTCAGGGTGTATGGAGAAAAATGGAACATGTTACAAGATTGGACAAGACTGGCACAACGACGACGACTGTAACTTCTTTGAGTGTATCAGGGAGGTGGACAAGAGAGGAAATGTCAACGGAAAAATCAGAGCAGAATATGGTTAGATTTTTCCATAATCTGAAAAATATATTTATGCAAACTTCAGATCAAAGTTTTATTTCTTCTTAGAGTTATTGGACTTTGCCAATGAAGTCAATCACGCAAAGTCATAACAAAAATTCACCGGAAATATTTTCAACCAGATTCTAATTTATCACACTTTCATTTAAAATAACTTTGCTTGTGGAACATGTAGAAAGGACGCCTTCATTCCACACGTTTACACTATTATTTTGGAAGGGGATAGGGCAACAATACGCTTACACTTATGAAAAGGATAATTCATATTCAAACTTTACATTAGCATGAATTGTAATTGGAAACAAATAAAAGACCGGAAGTAAAGAATCAAATGATGTTTTTATCAAAACGAATAATTTGATTTTGCACTCTAGGTTGTTCTTATGGCGGCCATTGTTACCATCACAACGAGAAATTCAAAGAGGAGAGCGACTGTACTACAAGGAAGTGTGTTATTAGTAAAAAGAATGGCGTCACTCTTAAGGAAATTAAAATTGTTAAAGGAGGTAATATTGTCTGAGCACTTCATACAATTTAGATTTACTGAATGTGTTTGTAAAAAAAAAACAATCGAAGCAATTATGCATCACACAATAGGACCAGAATCTGACATTTTCATATTCAGTCAATCATATAAAGAATCGGAGAGAGGAGTGCCTTTACATTTATTGCAAGCTTTTTATCTAATGAACACTCTGATTTTTTTTTTTACCTTTTTTAGAAAATAGACAAAAAATCGAAAAGCGTTTCTTAATGAACACGTAATACTTAATGTAATGAACCTAATAAAAGCCTAAACATAAAAGGCAATCTTTGATTATTTCAGCATGTATACAGAAAGTTGGAAACGCCAACAAGTGTAGAGAGGTCGGTGAGGAATGGCGGACTGTTCGAACACTCCTGTGTTATGATACAAAATGCTTCAACCGTAACGGAACATATTCTATAGAAATTATTGGTAGAGGTACGTAAATACTTCAACCGTAACGGAACATATTCTATAGAAATTATTGGTAGAGGTAAGTAAATACTTCAACCGTAACGGAACATATTCTATAGAAATTATTGGTAGAGGTAAGTAAATACTTCAACCGTAATGGAACATATTCTATAGAAATTATTGGTAGAGGTAAGTAAATACTTCAACCGTAATGGAACATATTCTATAGAATTTATTGGTAGAGGTAAGTAAATACTTCAACCGTAACGGAACATATTCTATAGAAATTATTGGTAGAGGTACGTAAATACTTCAACCGTGACGGAACATATTCTATAGAAATTATTGGTAGAGGTAAGTAAATACTTCAACCGTAATGGAACATATTCTATAGAAATTATTGGTAGAGGTAAGTAAATACTTCAACCGTAATGGAACATATTCTATAGAAATTATTGGTAGAGGTACGTAAATACTTCAACCGTAATGGAACATATTCTATAGAAATTATTGGTAGAGGTACGTAAATACTTCAACCGTGACGGAACATATTCTATAGAAATTATTGGTAGAGGTACGTAAATACTTCAACCGTAATGGAACATATTCTATAAAAATTATTGGTAGAGGTAAGTAAATATAAATGGTGTTTTAGAGCTGTCAGGTCGATGGTAAATAAAACTTTGGAATTATATTAGCCCAGATAACAATAATTATTCTGCGAAAATCTCAAGTCACACTTTGTTTCTCTAATCTAGTTCGGATGTAACCACAAGAAGTAACAAAGGCAAAGTCTAAATACGGCAACTCGTAAGCCGTGTATATAACAATGATATTTTCAAGAGAATGAAAAGAATTCTTCAAACATGTTTCAAAAGATATCATTTTCATAAATGGTACGATTTCGAGGATTTGGGGTTATTAATTTTTCGAAGAGGTACTAGTTCCTTTTGATTTCGTCACTTTAAACATGCTATTATTGCAATACACGTTTCTAGTCAAAATATGGTGATTGAAATACTGGACATATTGAAATAAAGATTGAAATAAAATGAGCAAAAGATAATTTTTATTTGGACGCGTAAACGTAGGAATGACCAGATTCAAAAATCGTGAAAATGCAACAACTTTATATACGTTTTAAAATTTAATGAACTTCAAGAATTCTTGGAAGACACTGCACAGCATTTATGATTTTCATTGTTCAATCTTTATGAAACAACCTTAGAAGTAATAGAATTCATGATGGTAGATCACTTGACTTTACACGATTCTTTATATTGCAGAATGCGCAGACACTCGTCAGCGTTGTCATACCATTGGTCAAAGCGGATTTTCGGCCATTAGTGATAACGGACAGGAAATGGACGACTGCACGTGCATGGCGTATGAAGAAACTGGCGTCAAAGTTCATTGTAATTCAATTCCATAATAATACGATATTATCCTCTTCATATCAATAAAATACGTTTTGCTTTGTTAGTTTGACTTTCTTCTATTATTTACCGGCATACGAAGTATCCAGCTCTGCAACGTGATGCGTCGGCAGTATTGTAACAATCTATGAACACATTAGACAAAACAACTTCAATAAAATAGAGGTGAACCTCAACAACACCCATACTGAACCATCAAACAAACCGAAACACACGAATATCCTTGCATAAACTGAGCAAGACCAATGACCACCCTGTATCGAATTTGGACAACGATTTGCTATACAATAGCGAATCTACCTTTTGTACAAGAAAATTACAAAGAAATGATAAGTAGGGCGTTTTCAATATGTTCTCAGCTGCAGTCCACATATGATTTTGTTCGTTTAATGTCCGTTCATATTCCTTTAACAAATGTTGGTTGTCATTGACTTTCGAATCAAAACACCGGAGGGGGTATCAATGTTATAAAGTAACTATTATAAATATATGTGTGTCAAGGGAAATATGAATGCAAATGAAAATATATTGCAATCGTAATCACGGAAATGACACCTAAATTATAAAGTTAAAATCGCAAATTAAAGACTAACTTAAAGATAAAAATAGATCACCAATGTTAATCTAAATGTAACTTTTAAATTATCTACCATATGTAAGTCTTCAAAACATGTAATTAGAAATGAATAGAATACGACCATAAAAGACATAAACATACAATTATAGAAATAATAGTCACAACTGGTTCTGAAAGGTAGGTAGATTGTTGATAGCCTGAAATCCCTACAACTCAAAAAAAAAAAGGCATATCATCTTTAAGTATAAGCGGTTTTCTTTCGCATGTCATGCCTTCATCACATGAATGCGCATTAAATCTAATTCGCATTAGATTTGAAGCGCATTATTTTAATGCGAATTAGATTAGCATTGCGTTCACACGGCAAATTCTAATGCGCATTAGATTTTGGTACAGTTGCACTGATAGCCATAATTTTCAAATCATAAAGGGTAAAATTTATGCCAACTCATTGTATTTTTCATATTTGAGTTCCATCAAGACTAAAGAATGACACATGACGTCATTATGAGATAAAATGACGTCACAGTACAACTTTACTTGACGCGTTTCATTGCATAATGAACTAGACAGTATTTTGGCCCTTTATTCTATGATTCGAGGTCAAAGTGTGGTTGAAATTGTCAAGTTGTGGTCTATACTTACTTTAGAATTTAAATACATCATATACGCATGCGCTAGATTTACGTTCACACGACAAAATCTAATGCGCATTAAATCTAATGCGAATTTTAAAAAGTAATGCGCATTAAATTTGTCGTGTGAACGCAACCAAAATCTTATGCGCATTAATGCCCTGTTTACACGAAGGTTTTAATGCGCATTAAATCGAATTTAATGCGCATTAGATTTTTGTTGCGTTCACACGACAAATTTAATTCGCATTACTTTAATTCGCATTAGATTTAATGCGCATTAGATTTTGTCGTGTGAACGCAAAGCGAATCTAATTCGCATTAAATCTAGCGCATGCGTATTTGACGTAATTGAATTCTATAGTAAGTATACACCACAACTTGGCACTTTTCACTATCCTTGCATCTCAAATCACAGAATAGACCAAATACTAGATCGATTTCATTCACTATATATAAGCTCTGCACTACGTCTCTTGACATACGCTCAGTGACGTTACAAATATTATGACATCATTTTTTTTTCTCTGAATGACGTCATTCTATGTTAAGCTTTAGCCATGCTGGAAGAATTTACGAAGAGAAAAAAAATTGGAGAAATCCAATCATTTGGCATAAATTCTCACCTTTCTGATATTTAATATACGGTTATCAGTGCAAATGTACCAAAATTTAATGCGCATTAGAATTTGTCGTGTGAACGCAATGCGAATCTAATTCGAATTAAAATTATGCGCATCAAATCTAATGCGCATTAGATTTGATGCGCATTCGTGTGAACAGGGCATAAATTCGTCTTATCTTTTAAGATTGTTCGGATGTACTATGAAATATAAAACACGATATCATTCCTTCGTCATCGAAATTTTAAAACATTTTATGTTATTAACTCCACAAGCATCAAATTTTTTTTTTTTTTTTTTTTTTTTTTTTTTTGAATGCATCAATGAGTACAGTTGTATATAGCAATAGATATGTAAGTTTTATATTATAATCTGCGTTGTTATCATGATACTCAGAAGGATCAAATTTAGTACTGTAACATTCTCTGGTTTTGACCTTATCTACATGGCTAAAGCTACTGACATTGCTGGTAAGCAGAAGCTGCTTACTCCCCCTAGGCATCTGATCTGACCTGATTCACTTTGCTTCCTCCGATATGTTGTTACCGGTAGATTGATTAATTAAAACAGTTTACCCTGGCAATATTTTTTGCTAAAGTACGAATATTGAAAGGTAGTTGAATCAGTACACTGTATAATTGTGCATTTCAAGAAACCGTGTCTCATCAGTGATGCTGCATGTTCTTACAGAAGAAATGTTGCTGTTCAAAATGAGAAGGTTTGTGATACAGAAAGAGTTAAGCTGCCGTCCGTAAGTTCCTAAGCTATGGGAGTTGAATGATAGCATTACTTGCAACGGATATGGATTGAATTTCTTCTTTTTTCTATATTGCGCAAGATATATTATTCTTTGAAGCTTTTCACACAGTAAATCGACTAAGTGTCTTATGTCAAAAGCGTACTGTTGATGTGTTTATGAAATGCTGACTGACATCTGAATAATTTTCAGATAGAGTTTCTGACCTCGGCAACAGATGAGTAGCGTATATGATGTAATAAACTAGTCGAAATTATTGCACAATAAGCATTTTATAAGCAGTTTTAAAAAGAAATAACAAATGTTCACCATAAGTTAATAAGGCCTTATGTCGCTACACTTGAAAATTCAGGAAAATGTCTCCATTAAGATCACGTTGCAGCTACGACAGCTTAGCACACGCACATAAAATCGTAAATACGACAGCTTAGCACACGCACATTAAATCGTAACTACGACAGATCAGCACACATACATAAAATCGTAACTACGACAGCTTATCACACGCACATAAAATCGTAACTACGACAGCTTGGCACACGCACATAAAATCGTAACTACGACAGCTTGGCACACGCACATAAAATCGTAACTACGACAGCTTAGCACACGCACATAAAATCGTAACTACGACAGCTTAGCACACGCACATATAAAATTGCAGCAGGAAATAATGTGACAGAATAGAACACAGACACCAAACAAACAATTCACGCAAAGACAATATTTGAAACACAAAAGGACAATTTTTACATGTAATCCGCGTATATTGGGTCCCATCAAAAATGAAACCGCTCATTTTATGTGGAACAAGTTCTTGATAATCTGGACAATTAAGTATAGGTGGCGCCACTGTATTACTTTGGCTTACAATACTGTGTTGTGTTGAGGCCCACAATAGCAGTAAGTCTTAATTCCTGAGACGCAGATTTTGTTCTAATGTGTTTTAGTTTTTTCTTTAATTCATTCATTCATTCATTCATCTATCTATTTATTCAATTTCAATCTTTGAGCGAATCTCTTCCAATTAGCGAATGTATATAATTAAAAAGATCAAGCAAAATTTTGGCACCGTATGTTAAGGTAGAAATACTTTTATCATATCTTTAATTGTGAACGCCATATTAAGTAATAAATCTATATCCATTTGGTATCAGTCTGGAGCAATCATCTCTTTCTTTTTAAGGTGTCATCTCTGTCCCCTGCAGTGATATAGATAAATTACTGTTTGACCTCCCCAATTCATAATCATGACATTTGAGAGCTGGTTCATCAATACATTATGAACAAGTATAAAGAAGTATAGTTCCACCGAAATTAAAATTTCTAAAGTTCAAAATAAACATAAATATATAAAGCGTTTAATGGCCAATATCGGGTTAGGTCTTTTGTGCGTTTGAATAGCATGGCGACAATGACCTATTTCAGTAAATGAAGCGTGAATTTATGGTTATGAAATTCAATGCCTATTCTCAATACATTGAAATTAAGCGTGAATTTTGAATAATTAAAGTTTCTCGTTTCATACGATCGATTCTGTTTCAGTGCTTCCACGCCTTGCCTATCGTTATCATATATTTTTTTAATATGTTTTGTCCAAGCATGTCCTCGTTTAGTTGTTTAGATTTGGAGGAAGTTGGCTTCCTCCCTTTTGATTTCATTCATTATTACCACTTCATTGAGAGTTCTACCGTGCCAGTGCGTCATATTTTAGACAAAGTAATTCAAATATCTCGTATAATATTGAAAAGTGGCATTTCACGAAAACGCAGCACTGATGGTGGGCTTTTTTGTCGAGATGTAAATAAAAATTGTTAAAGAAAATATACTCGTATTATTTCTTCTTCTTCTCTCCTTTATGTAATATGTATGCAAGTATGCATGGCACAGTGCACATTTTAGAAAGTCAACACAAACCAACATAAGCATATATAGCTGGACACAAGAATTAAATCTATCGGGACGGTAACTGGATAGGTTATATCTCCATCAAGACCCCATGGCAGCCTCCACAACAGCACACACAAAACCTCAGATATGAATATCATACAGAAATTACAACGCAATCAATCAATACTCAAAAAACACAAAACACCAAATACAAAAATACCAAACAAAAAAATACAACAGCACAAAAAAACCATTAAAATACAAAAGCAATAACTCAAACAAAACGTGCCAGACAAGAAACATCAAATACGAAAACACTAAGCACAAAGACATCGAACACATGCAAACACCAATGGCAAGTATAAATATCAAAAACGTCACATAAACTGACTGGACCTTGTTTGCACCTGGTGGGTCATTTTACACACTGAGAGCCGACGGTGTAGTAATACGGATTGTGTGCATTAAATTTACCGCCATCTCGGAATGATGAGAGCACCAGAGCAACAGGACACACTGAGAGCCGATGGTGTAGTTATACGAAATGTGTGTATTAAATTTACCGTCATTTACACATTGAGAGCCAATGGTGTGGTTGTACGGATTGTGTGTTTTAGATTTACCGTTATCTCCACAGAGCAATAGGAACCTAATGATCATGCTTTTTACACGTAAACTCTTCACAAGTCTGCTTTAATATATGATAATGATATTGTAAACCAAATTTAAGATAAAAAATAGCAATCCAAGGAATGCTTGTGTCGCCTGCGAAGCGGTTTGATTATTATTCTAGAAAGTGGATCAAATTCTTGGTATCAGTAGAAAAGTCTAGTCAAATGAAATTCAATTGAAATATCAGACCTCTTAATTACAAATTAAAAGTTATGGTCATTCTCAAATTTTCAGAACAGAGTGTCAATCATCTAGGTCAAGGTCACTACGTAAAAATTGGTAACAAAAAGGTCTCATCATAAGAAATATTAAAGACCTATCACCTACCAATTAAAAGATATATACAACCTTAGAAAAGAAGGTCAAATAGCTAGGTCAAGGTCAAAAGGTAAAAAATTATAGTATGTGTAGAATGGCATTGTTACAAGGAAAATACATGCCCTATTACCTACCAATCAAAAGATATAGCCAATATTACTTTTCTTGAAAAGTAGATCAAATATCTAGATCAAGGTCAAAAGGTCAAATATTATGGTCTGTGTAGAAAGGTCTTGTCACAAGGAATATACATGTGAAATACCAAAGCCCTATCACTTACCAATCAAAAGATATATCCATTCTTAATTTTTTTTTAAAAGTAGATCAAATATGTAGGTCAAGGTCAATAGGTAAAAAATTATGGTATGTGTAGGAAGGCCTTGTCACAAGGAATACACATGTGAAATATCAAAGCCGTATCACTTACCAATCAAAAGATATAGTGAATCTTATCTTTTTTCAAAAGTAGGTCAAATATCGAGGTCAAGGTCACGAGGTCAAAAATTATGGTATGTGTAGAAAGGTCCTCCCACAAGGATTGCACATGTGAAATATCAAAGTCCTAACACTTACCAATCAAAAGATATATCCATTCTTAATTTTTTTGAAAAGTAGGTCAAATATGTAGGTCAAGGTCACTAGGTCAAAAATTATGGTATGTGTAGGAAGGTCTTGTCACAAGGAATACACATGTGAAATATCAAAGCCCTATCATTTACCAATCAAAAGTTATGGGCTGTGACACCCAAAGTGTGACAGACAGACAGACGGACAGACGGACAACGGACAAAGTGATCCCTAAGTGTCGCTATGCTTCGCAGGCGACACAAAAAACTTGTGTAGACTAAATAAAATATAAACGCTGCAGAAGTCAAGTCCATTGACATATAATATTCCTCGTCACTGAAAAGTACTTATAAAATATTTCTTGAAAAAAAAGAATGTAAAAATAAGATACTTAATTCTTAATATTTATTCATGAATAGCATCCGAGTGATGAACAATTTTCATAACATTTTTCATAAAATAACAAAAAATATCAATAATCAATATCGCTGCACTGAAATATTCACATTTGCTAACACGAATGATCGTTTACTATAAAAATAAATACAAGTATGTTGACTTTGTTATAACAATGACGATTTTGCAAAATGAAAAATTCAATTTAAAAAAAATCACAAAAAAGGATATGAGTTGATTTGAAGACTCTATTTCCATGAAATAATGTAGGATGTTTTTTTATTATTACTCAACACGAATACTAGAATATGAAATTAATATAATTAGTGCGATTTTTTCGTCAGATAACAGTTTTGTAAACACGGATTAATGAATTGGATTTTAATTTGTGTTAAAAATGAATAACGGAAAATTATTTTAGAATAGTCTGCCTCACATTTTCACCTGAATATGAATTTCTGATGGATGTGAGGTTATTATAAACATATACATACATTATCACATTGAATACTGACCAAACACATCGTACTATATGTGTATTACACCCTTCTTTCTTTTCTAAGCAAAATGTTCACTCTTTCTTTTCACCCATGTTACCTTAGATACATAATGACAAGATTACTCAATAAATAAGGAATATTGCGCGCAATCTCATAAATACTTTAAACAAGTTAAACAGTTCCATTTGATGAAATTATCAACACGAACACTCTAAAATTGTGGACATGACATTTCGTGAGATATCTTCATTTATAAGTATATTATAATATTCTAAGAAGAATTACTAGTAATTGCATGTTGTTGTCATTCTTTAAAACAATTAATGAAGGATGAATTATTTTCAAAAATTGCAAAGATCATATAATGATACTGAAAGATGCTGAGAACTACTCTCACAGCCAATTGTGCCTCATATGAAATTCATGTGAAATTTTCATGAACTTTACATGAAAGTTCACATGAAATTTATGTGAAACGAGCACGAACATGAAATTTACATGAAATTTTTCACATGAAATTCATGTGAAGATTTTTACATGGATGTTATATGAATTCAGTTTCCTGTGAAGGTCACTTAGAAAAATTCATGTGAGATTCATGTGAAGGAAATTCATGTGAAATTCATGTGAAATATGTTTTCACATAAATCTTATGTGAAATTAATATGAATTTTACATGAACTTTCATGTGAAATTTATATGATGCTCATTTCATATGAATTTCATGTGAGGCACAATTTGCTGTGTAAGGTATCGAGACAAAATTCGGATATTTTCAAGAATCCTGATAAAACGTTTCACATCAAATTTAAATTATGTTTTAACTGTAAATGATAGAAATATGAAAGATTTCGAACAATAGGAAATATTACCATTTGACCACATATATAATAGTGTAGCACTTTTTCTATAAAAACATTAGTTCAACATGAAGAACAATCAACAATAAGAACATTCAACAATAGGCATCTTCGAACAAAAATGCTAAAACTGGAAGACGCATTTGAAAACGCATGTGCGTGCATAGCACTTTGATTTGCATTATCACAAGTCATTTGAGTTAAATTATACAATTTACAGAGATCAAATGTTGATTGATTACAAGACGATTATCAGTATGTACATGTATCTCATCGTAAGTGTCACTTCTCCAAGCTGTTTTCGATATTTGGCAAGCACTTTGGCAAAATGTCTTTGAGATTCGTCTATTTTCGTAAGGCACTTTGGAAAAGTATTAAAGGCGATTTTGAAGACGGTAACTTAGTGTATTTTTGCAAAATCCCCAAACGCCTGAAAGAAAACGATTTTAATTGAATTAGTGTGCATTTATATATATTAATATTGAGACGAGAGATAAAAAACATTTACTTACAAACAGCTTTTAAGATATATGTATATGCTCATTTAATAAAAAAAAATTAAATTCTAATCCCTAAAAACACCAACTCTGCAAAATTTAAATACGAAAGACAATCACAATTATCTTTACAATATAGTTTCAGAAATATACCCCCTACTTACATAAGATCTGGTTTCTCATTGGCTGAAATTGTGACCTATATTTCCGGCGTGCGTCGTGAAGTCGGATCTTGTAAATCCGCTGTCGGTTTTCTCTTTTATCAGATTATATCAATTTGTAAAAACAGGTGCTACAATATTTTCATTTGTAGTTAGTCGGTATAGCTCCCCCTTCACAAGGTCGATGAGGTACAAAATAACATTCAAAAGAATTAAATAATGACTAGAGTTCGTCCATCAATATCTTTGTCCATTTCAGCCCAAACAAACACGCTACAAAGTCTGAAATTAAGAAAAGAAAATAAGATTAGTACAAGTGACACATTTAAAGGAATTGTATAGTATAAACTTACATTAGCTTCGACTGCTGGGAGCTATACTAAGGACTTTTAATCCGACTTGAAGAAACATCATAAATGCTCCAGTACAAATACACTTTACTGACACCTCTATACAGTGTTTGTAACTCAATAGTTTCGTTAGATTTTTTTGTAAAAATATTAATTTCATTGACAACGTCTTTGACATGACAGATCGCCTCTGATCTCAGTAAATCATGTATAGGCGAATCTTAAAAAAGATATCGTCAACATAGGCTCGAATTGGTCCTTAAATTTTCGAATTTGCTCTTAATTTGTTTAGGTCTTCATTTATTTTTATTAATTTTATTTCATTTATTATTACTTTCATCACTTGCTAATTCTTTCCCTTTTTTTTTTTGGAAAAACCGATTCTAATTCAACTACATTTACTCTAGATAGGAATATGTTTTGCATTCAATTTAATACATAAATGAATGCATTTTTATGACAAAATTTTACACGTTTTGCATGTTTTAGTCTTTGAGAAGTAAGCGCACATGCAATGCAAATTAATACAAACACTATTTTCAACCTCCGAATTTGTCAAAATAGTCGAGGGTTAAGTACCGGAAACGTGCATGTCTGGTCCATGCTGCAAATTGATCTGTTCTTAAATGATGCTATTGAATTTGAAGACGTTTAACATTTGAACTACTTGGTGAGTAGCACTGCTGGTGGATCAGGAGTCCCTGAGAGCACATGTAACCAAGTTCGATCAATTTCGGTTGATCGTCTGTCTCTTCAACGCATTTGAAATTTTCTGTTACATGTACAAAATTTCTTAAAATTTTCAAAACGTGGGTCCTGAAGCATCATATATCCCACCCATTCTGCTACGTCTTTCGGTACATTTTTGGACATAATAATTTTTACACTTTTTGGCCTTATTACATAGTTAAGACTGAGGATCACTGACGAGGGTTAAGTACCCGAAACGTGCATGTCTGGTCAATGCTGCAATTTTATCTGGTCTTAAATGATGCTATTGAATTTGAAGACGTTTAACAATTGAATTGAACAAGGTAGAAAATAAATTGCAATTGAAACAATCGAGAAAAAAAAAGAAAAACGATTAATAGGACATATGATTGAAAACACTTAATATTGTCAATATTGAAATATATGTTCTGTTATTTAACTCCAGTGCACTATAAGTTATGTCTCATCAGTGATTCCCGAGGACGAAAAAGAAGAGCAAAAGTCTAAACTTGACAGAACATTTCTGCCAAACTTGCTAAGGACAAGGAGATACCTCTTTGTTTTAGAAAATTTTATTGAAAGTTCGTGACGGAGAGTTTATAAACATATTTCAAATCAAGTGCCGAAACACGGTGAAACTAGGCGAACGATATCCTCGGGGACTAGACAATCCACCTGTAGAGATACTAACCTAGTAGTGGTTGAAATTGTCAATGTTGAAATATATGGTCTATTATACAATTTTAGTGCACCATATGCGCATTGCAACAAGTTATGTCTCATCAGTGATCATTCTCTTGATGTAGCATTGATGAATTAAAATTGTACTTTTTTGACTCGGTTTATTTCTTTTTCATAATTTTTTGTTTCTTCTTCTTCCTTTTTTTTTCTTATTTTATTTTCTTAAAATCAACTCACCAGAACAGAATGAGATCGTTTGACACTTTTAATCTTTATTAGATTCTGTTGATACTGTAGACTTAGGATCTGATTCCGGTGGCGTTCCTCCTCGTCCGCCTCCTGGTTCTCCCAAATAGGCGCTTGTAACTGAAGTAAAACTCGGTCCTGAAAACCGGTATCCTGTTCCGCAATCGTCGATGGAACCTAGTTTTTGTAGAAACAAATATAACGGTTGAAAATTGTTTATCTATCTTATTTTGAAAATATTCTTTCCTATTAAGAATATTCTCAATACATTGTTGGAAAGCAAATCTGCTTTTTAAAATCTTTAAAGATTTTTATCTCTTTCTTTGAAAGATGTTCTTTTTTTTCTCTCTCTCTCTCTCTTTTAAATTCATTTTTGTTGAGATAGATTAAAAGAAATCGACACCGTTGAAGGACAATCATGCAATTCGAAAATTCTTTTGATTCTTTTATCTAAATCTTTATTTATTGATGTATTTATTGATTTATCTATTGATTTATCATTATTAATTATTGATTGATTGATTAATTGAATGATTGGTTCATTGATTGATTGATTGATTGATTCATTGATTATTTATTGATTTAATTATTCGTCTAATCATTTACTAGTATTCTTCCGTTTCATTTATTCTTTTGTAATATTTATTTTTCGTTCATTTTTCTCTTTATTTATTTATTTATTATTTATTTATTTATGTACAATTACAATAAAAGATGAAAAGGTAACATATCATTTCTTAACTTTCATGATCGGTTATCTATAATTTCATGTATCTCGATACCTCATCATCTTAAAATGTTTTAAATTCTAAAGAAAGTAAAAGTTTTTTATCAGTATTTGATTTCTGATTCCCATTTGCATGATAACATTACATTTCGTTACATAATTTTCAGAATAATTTCATTAATCATCAAATCCTTAACTCGTCTCTTTATTCGTTATTAATATTCATTCACTCATTTATTTTTTCAACTATTGTTATTGTACAATGTGTTTGGTTCATCCCCAAATACATGATTAAACTACAAACACCTAAATCATAAGACGTGCTTAATTTTTTTTATAAGTGAAACGTCAGCAAGTGTCCAAGAAGCAACTTTTTGACTAAAATTACAAACAAAATAAATTGCACGTACAAATTGCAAATCACTCAAAATCGATTAAAACATCGCGGTGGTCGATTAGAGCTGTTAATTAGACAGTTCGAGCTTCCCCTCAATTAAATTTCGGACCGATCTGATCACGAAAAGTGATACAACGAACTTCTATCAGTACGAATACGCTTCAAGTTCGATTTGGTTGTAATGGCTGCAATTTCAGCGTTTCATGACATTGAGAATACAATGAAAATTAAATATGTAATTTAAGTTTGAAAGGGAAGTTTGCGTGTTTTCATCTCATTGCATCTAGAACACCTTTTCATTTGCAATTGGCGGGTCTAATCGGAAAATCACCGATTAAAGATACGGGTTTGACACACGATTTGGGATATATAATCGCATGCTAGATTCAATGATAAAGAATCGTCTGTACGAGACTTAAGGTCAAACTTCGGTAATTTTTGTTCGAAGGTTGAAAAGATTACTTCGAAAGTTGAAATGTGAAAGAAATGACACAAGAAAGATAAAACCTTGCATAAATTGAAACTTTGATAAACTTGCAATGATTTGATATATATCAATAGCTTCTAAAACGAGAAAACATTTTCGTGCACTACACAGAAAGTCCTAATAATTTTTTCTCTCGTACCATACGGATTGAATACTAGATATATACATTCCGTTTAATACTTTTTTTCAAGGAAAATGTAACTATAAGATTCGTTTTCAATGGCATGCGGTTATATATAGCCTATACTCTATTTATATACATAATACCTCATTTTCTCATGACGAAATAGTCTGACTCAACCTAATTGAATTGTAAAAAAATCACTCCTTTTTGCAAAATAAAACACCCATGAAAACACAAGGAATAACTACAACATAAAAAAAAGCCTGTATATGGGCCTATGGGTACAGACAATATTTATGTACCAAACCTAATCACAAAACCAGGAAGAACTAAATTTTCTGAAGAAGTAAATGATTTTTCATAAATATAAAGACAGTACGTTGTAACAGCATATACCTGATATGACTTTGCTCTCTCTAATGTATGGAACTGTCTGGTGTTTGTACCAAACTCATAACCAGGTGGGTAATAGACGTCTTTAGAGATACTCAGGCTATTTTCCGGGGAAAACCCCGCCTCTTCTCCCTCCTTTATTTTGTCAATAAACTGTTGTCTAGCGTTAGACTCGTTCAACGCTTGCCTTTCACGACGTCTGATGAAAAAGATTATCAAAAGTATCAAAAGTGCAATTGTCACCGTCACTATTGCCATGGTGATGGCTATAACGTAATATTTAGAGTATTTCTGTACTTCCGGTTCCGCTGGTGATTTTACGACAACCATAAGTGTTCCTTGGTTGTATAATGGCGGTTGTCCACTATCCTTGACCAGGACATCGAGCTTGTAAGACCCCATGTCTGTAGCGCCGAGATTTCTGATCAGAACAAGCTCGCCGTTGCCACTATTTATAGCAAATATATCAGAGTAATTTCGATCAGTTTGAAAAGTAAGCCAGCCTTGCGTTAGTGCCGACATCAGCATCTAGTGCCTTGTAACGTAGCCACTTTCGTACTTTTTGATCCACCGTACGTTAAGATGACGGTATTGTTACTACCATTAGGGAACACAAACACCTGGTACGTTGTCATTCTCGTCAAGAACCTCTAACAGAATTTCAGCTCTGGTTGTCCTCGTCGGAACTCCTTTATCAGATGCCTCGACGAAGAATCTGTACATTTGTTGAACTTCTCTATCAAAACTCTGATCCGTGTATATGCTACCATTCTCCGAGACTTTAACCGGTCCTTTTTCTGAGGCTGAAGGGCAGGCGATAAAAGATTTCGCCATTTCTATCCGAATCTGCATCGTCGGCTCTCAATGTCCCAACGTATGTTTGCGGCGGCATATTTTCTTTAACGCTGAAAGTATAATTTGGATAAGAAAATTTGGGTGAGTTATCATTTTCGTCCTCTACTAGTACTGTAACAGTTGCCGTTCCTGTCAGGGGTGGCGTCCCTTCATCAGAGGCAAAAACAGTAGAATGAAAATTTATCCAACGTTTCCTTATCGAGCGCCATATTGACGTAGATGGAGCCGTTGTCCTTATTTATGGTAATTCTATCTTCCATGATAGAGGCGACTGAGTACGTTATGGCACTGTTTAAGCTGATATCATAGTCTACAGCTAAAACGTCGAGAATGTGTATTCCTTTGCGATTATTTTCTTTGACAGAAACTTCGTAGATTTTCTGATAAAAAGTTGGCGTGTGGTCGTTTTCATCCAAAACTTTCACTTCAAATGTCGCATTTGAAATTCTAGGCGGACTACCTGCATCGGAACATTTTATCGTGACGTCATAAGAATCCATTACCTCTCGATTCAACGACGCAGCGACGGTAATTTTATATTCATTTTCATCATCTTCGAATCTTTGAATACCGAAATTACCCGCCGAAATTGTGCACGTGACTAAGCCGTTAGCTCCAGTATCCGGATCACTTACGGCGACATGCGCAATAACGGAACCGTAACTGGCATGCTCAGAAACTTCCGCTACAGTTCCGTCCGAAAGAATGTTCACGTTTATCACAGGATAATCGTTGTATGTATCTCTGATCTTCACATAAACAAAGCATTGCGAGACAAGCGGTTGCTTCCCCTGATCTGTCGCTTCTACCTTAATGGTAAATGATTCCTTTTGAGTTGTATGGAAGCTCTTCTTCACAGAAATTACACCATGGGAACTGTTAATGGCAAAATGTTCAAAAATATCAGAAGACTGTAGTTTAGCAAACCTGTACTCGACTTGGCCATTCTCATCTGAATCTTCATCATACGCCGTTACCTTGGTAACAATTGTGTCAAATTCACTGCTGTCGTCAACGGTAACATTGTAAGATGGTTTGGAAAATATGGGGTAGTTGTCATTAACGTCGGTTATTTCGATTTCCAAGAACAGATATCCGGAAAAAGGAGGGTCTCCGCCATCGATGGCGGAAATCTGAATCTGATAAAAGCTTTGTCGTTCCCGATCAAGTGGTTCCGTAACAATTCAAACGCAGCATTGACCTGCCATCCGGATATGAGTCAGCTTCCGCTCGGAAAGGAACATCAGCGTTCGCAATTTCGTATCTCCTCACGGAAAATTCTTCCGAATCAAGATCTACAGCGCCGTCCAAGGAAAAGGTTGTGTTTATAGCTACGTTTTCGGATATCTGTAGCTGAGCTGTCGAATGTTGGAAAACTGGTCCATGATCGTTTATATCCAGGATTTCTACCTCTATTTTAATTATTTCGAAGAATTCGTTCCCAGGGGATTTAGCTACAACTCCTACACTGAGCACACATATGTCCTCGTACTGACATATCGTATCCCTGTCCAGAGATTTGTTGGTGAAAATGCTGCCATTTCTTGCATCGACGAAGAAGTTCGACGCAGCTCCATTTCCTGACGATAGAAGACTGAATTCTAAGTTTTTGGTGTCGTTCACCCGCGAAGGCAATATTTGCATCTTGTAAGATACTGCCAATGAGGAAATTAGCTCCTGTTTCCTCTGTCACTTGATACTGGATGGTGTTCCCAGAAACAGCGAGAAAGATGGAGAGAAAAGCGTTGATAAACAATAGACCGGCAAGCCACATGGTCAACATGACTTCTCCATGTCATTATTTTGATCACACTATACACCAATGGTCAAGTTTTAACTATTTGTCGATTTTGCACTGTTTTAAAATCCAACAAATCTGAAGTGAAAATATTATGACTTGGACTCAAGCGTTTGATCTTTATTACCTCCGGAGATCTGATCTTATGTATTGAACGCCCATTATGAGGAAAAGTTAATTATTTCATAAATGCACTAAACCTTGTCAATTCGCCTTCGGGAGCTGATACACCCTTCAAACGATCCAGCACAATTCGACTCAAAAGAGCGCATCGACGTTTATTAAATTCAAACTTCTTATCGTGAAACTAAATTGACCGTTTAAACTCCGCCTATTGAATTCAAAACTCACAACATCAGTGTCCTTGTGAAATTATTGACGTCTGTTTATGAATAGATAAATAGTTTTAATCGATGTTCTTTTTTACCGAGTTTTTCCTCAGTTCTTTTAGGTAATATTACGATAATTCTAAACGCGCAATGATTTCATTGCTCGCCGTGTAACAGGGATTCATTAAGTAATCAAAGTTGTCATATCTACAACAGATATGTGATATATTAATTCAATGACTTGCATAAAAAAGAGGGAAACATTTTGTATTCATTTTCACTGAAGTTTCCCCTCGCTACTGTAACGTCGATGAGCACAATGCAAATAATAATTTATTCTAAGAAACTTAGAGTCATGATGTGATATTTATTTTTCTTACTTATTCGTTCACCAAATATCTAAATGCCAATTGATTGTTTTGTCCGAACTTTTCATCAAAACTATTGCTTTTGAGATCTCTCAACAATGGTATTTCCCCCTTTTTTCTTTTTTTAATTTCTTCATACAGTGTCGGAATTATCATGAAATACAACAGAAACATTACTTTACTTAGTTGAATTAGTAATTCGAAATTCATATATGAATATCATTACAGCGAATGCTAACTGAAAAAATAAATTAGTCTACAAAAGTCAATATTAGACATCATACTTATCAGTGATCTTCAACATGAGAGGCTTATAAGAAAGTAAGGAACCTGGAGTCTTTCATCCATATTGGTTCTAATTTTCATCAAAATCTGTGTGCTGATTCTACAAAAATATGCCAAACAACTGACAAAAAATTCTCATATTCAGAATAAAAGAATTATCAGGAATTAAAAAGTTCTTTTATTAATATCAAAATGTTTTGACGGAAGAATACATTTTCTCGTACATGTATAAAATTCTACACAAAATACAGTTTTAAATATATCAGTGTTGTATTTAATTAACTTATAAGGAATATGCGTACTATGCAGAAACAAAAATGTTTCCAAACTGAAATTTGAATCATTCATATAATTTAAAAATGCAAATTAAGCTGAGAAAATGGGAAAAGAAAGAAAGAAAGAAACATTTTTTGGTCCCTGTCGGGATTTGAATCCACAAGCCTTGGTTTCATAGGCACAGAAAATACACCTAATATTATTTACAATCTTTGAAAAATCATTTTTAAAAAGTTCTAAGATTTCAAAGAAGTCTTTCATTGACAGTTACATATCTTTCAATAAATATGAATAAAAGGTACTGGTGTCGGAACAGTTTCCGGACGATTTTGAAGGTTTTTCGGGGATAACTCCTCCGTCCATCAATGGAAAACATTCAAATTTCGCTCAAAAAATGCTATGCCCTTCCCACAGATACTCATGTTGAAAGGAAATATTAAATATCTCAAGAAATATGGTCTCTAGACCGCTGGAACAGTTTCCGGACACCTGATTTTAAATGTTAATCTCGATCAATTTCAACCCAAACTGGATGATTTTTGGATAATGTTTTCGTCAATCTTTTCTACAAATGACTGTGTAAAATAATTTTGAAAAAATAACCGAATCTTCTAAAATCACGTAGATTAAAATAGTATGGTTCTCGGCGGCTTCCCCTGTTGCGCGATATTAAACGGGCGGAAAGGGGTAAAAAGATGGTGTGATAAAGCAACTTTGATGCAAAATTTTGTTAATATGATTCCTTATTTGAATTCTGCATTTAAAAATCTATAAACTTGTCACAAAAATTCAAAAATAAGTACTTGAAAAGGGCGACTGTCCGAAAACTACATGTATTACTGTCCGGAAACTATTCTGACACAGTAACGTTCTTTTGAAAATTGGATTATTGTTAAATTTACGACTAAAAAGCGGCTTGTGGTTTATTTCTGTTTCCAAGGTGCATTTATCATCATTCGACATGATTTGTCTGTTTCCTTTTTGTTTATGGTCCGTGACGCCATCTACAATCTAGAAGCAAATCGCTGGATGGCTGCCGGAGAAAACGGAATGCATTGTAGGTGGCGCCAGTTTTAACAATCAGTAAACAATGTAACAATAAAAAAGTGCCCAAAAATTGCATACCACGGACATGTTTCGTCATTTTGTCAGTCATTATAAATTTCAACAAGAGCCCTTAGGCTATTGCACCGATTGCCCATTGGTCTCGTTTGTTAATGTATAGTCTTTGTGTTACTATATCGTATGTTTCTTTTACGTCTTTTACTTTGCTTGTCTACCTGTGTTTTCGCATCCGATGTTTTGGTGCTTTGCTTTGGGTACTGCAGCAAAGTGTGTTTGCAGATCCCCTGATTTCTTCCGATAAGAAGGTTGATTTTCTTTCCATTGTCTTATTACTATTATATAAAATACATGCACTGTCTGAGGTTATGTCTATATATATGCACAGCCATTGTAATTCCCTGAGATGTTACTATTGAAAGGAACGTGCTGCAATTCGTGTAAAACACTCATGACGTCACAATGCATAAGATCTAAAGAAACATGCCGCATCGGCTGTTCTAACTTGCAAACTGAACACGCGGTGAGATGAATTTTAACGTCACCCTTTTACCTAGAAAAAGCAATTTCAGAAAACAAGAATGAAACAGACAACTATGGTGCATATATATAGAATAAATGTCATAATTTGTGTTTTGTTACGGGTATGCAACACACAGCAAATGCATTTATCGCATGAAATGCGCTAACGCGCATTACATGTACGATAAAAGCACTTGCTGTGTATACCCGTAACAAAACACAAATTAAGACACTTATTCTCTATATATAAAATGCGATGGCGATCGACCATGTCAGGGAAAAATATTCAAATGATTTAAAGAAGATCCTGACGATTATCTCAACAGCACTCACAATAGAGCACCAAATTGAGCATCGACGGACCCCTAGCAAGCTAGAGGTGGGACCAGGTGCCCGGGAGGTGTAAGCATCCCCTGTTGGCTAGCCGCACCCGCCGCCGATGTTCATGCACGAAAATAAAAACAACTAGAAAGGTTTCTTGTTGCGGTTGCAACAAGAGTGTCTTCCTCCTATACAATTTTTGGTTTGGAAATATGAAGGACGTCACATTACATGTATTTATATTATATATTTAAGTTTTCAAATAGCAGTAACATTAAATTTTCAAACCGATAATTGTTGGTGAGCAACCATTTGATTTGGGGGGGGGGGGGGGGGGGCAGGAATTCTATTGCCAGCCGGTAACATTTTTTCAGCAATTTTCTGAGCAGGCCATTTTTTTCAGCCATTACCAGAGTCGGAGAAAAATTTTCGCCGGTTCTTCGGGCCGGATTTAAACAAATTGTCAAATGTTGTGAATGTCTGTGTAAGTTAAACTCCCCGCTGTTGCAGAGTATGAGTTAATAACCGTTCCTTCAGATGTCTCTTTGCAATTAGCGAATTTCAGACAGATTGTATGATGTTTAAATAGAACCTTTTCTAGATTTTTGTGCCTATGCGTATTAGGTCTCTGGTAGATACAGCTATGTGAACAGTTTGTATTTATATTAATTAATTTTTTGACTTTAAATTGTCTGGCACAAAGGGCCAGCAAAAATTTCCATATCATGCAATGTATCCTTACTTTTGCATGGTCCGGGAAAAAAAAAATTGCCGGCCCTTTGGGCCGGAATATTTTTTTCAGCATTTTTCAGAGCCGGGATTTTTTTTTTTTGCAAATTCTTCCTGCCCCCTTCCCCCATAAAAAAGGCGAGTTCGTAGCTGCAGAACCAATTTTCTTGAGAAATGGTAATAACAAGTTACGTTCAATATATATATATAAATACCATGAGGTTCTCGCTGTGCAGGTTCAAATTTGGACCCCCCCTTCCCTTTTTTCAAAGTTTATTTTGAATTTCCATCATGGCGACATCTGTAAGCCTATAGCCTACAGGTTATGGGTGTAGTTCGCGTTGTGTATTAATCAGTCATTTTCAAAACTATAAACTGAAGTCCGAATAAAAGTTCTAAGTTTATTTAAATCGTAACATCTTATTCATAGCGGTATCAGAGCGCAACTTAAACTAAAAGTTACAAACTAAAAACTAAAACTGGTCGGCAAAACGATGCGCCGAGTATATGTGGATGACTGAAAATTGCTAACACCTGCACGAAATGATAAGTAATTGGTTTTTGATTAAAAAGACATTATGGAAATTAGATTCTTCCAAATACAGAACAATAATGGCTTTTACGGGGGGGGGGAGATTTCCAATTAGCTTTCAATTAACTCGTACGGAAAACAAAGACTAAAGTACTTGCAGGTGTGCAAATTACTACAGTGTTTTCAGCATCGTGGGAATCAAATTAAACAGATTACAGAATTTACAAACTAGAATTTAATTGTCTCCATATGAAGTTCAAACTTAAAGTCAAGAAATTAAGTTATAATGATTCCCCTTTTACTATAGAAAACTCAAGTTAGCAATTTCCATATACATGTAACTAATCAATATGAATAATTAATTAGCTTAATTATTGTGGGGGAGAGGCCATATGGTTACAATACTCCCCCACTTAAGAAAATAACCAAGATTCAAATTGTTTGGATTTCAATTGTTATTCTGAACTTTAAGATAAATTTCATTTACCATCCAAAACTTTGTGTGAATCTGTTATAATACTTGGTTATTTTCTAATCGCATGGCCTTGACACCACAATAATGCATAACTCAATGAAATATCATCTGGGTTCACTCTGATTAATTAGATCAAGTTAAAGCACATGAAAGTAAAGTCTTTGCATATCGAGTTCTTTTTCATTGTTCTTAAAGAGTGACCCGATTTTCATCTAATTAGGAATGTTCACTGTCAATCACCTACAAAAAAAAATACATTTTCCAAGGCCAATATACGTACCTAAACATTCATTATATATAATAAGCAATATACAAAAGCAATCATCAATATTAAACATGAATAAGGAGCATAAATGATAATACATATATTTAGTATTAAACATTTACTCTGCTTTTTTCACTAAAACACAACACCGGTTTAATTCACTTCTTTAACTTTTTACGGCCGTTCATCTTGGTTTTGGTTCCGTACGTCTACGGTCCTTCTTCGTGAACTTTGTAACCTCCGAGGAGTATAACGAATGATTCGGACCTCTTTGTCGTCTACTTGGTTTGGTAAACCAATAATCATCGAATCGTCATCTGTTTCGTATTCTTCCTCCACCCGGAATTTGGAGTTTATCTTCCATCTTGACCCTGCTTTGACGCATCTTGGTATTAGTGACGTTACCAAGATCTTCCCGTAATCTGAATGACGCCATGCACCCAGAAAAGCGACGGGGCATTCAATGCTCTCACAAGCAGGTCATTAAGTGCAAAATGTTCAATATGATTCTGCAATCTTCAATTTCGCTATGACAGATTTCACTCTGTCATATAATCTGCGAAATAATGTTCCTTTTTGTATAGTGACGGGCTGGTTTGACATCCGGCCACACGGATAACATCGTGCACAGAGATACCTGACGTCACTGCTTCGGACTTCTTTTCTGCTACCGTCTGATTTGATTTAATGTCTTGTTGATAAACCTGCACGCTTATTTGTCTCTCGTATCACACAACAGGCGATTCCAATAACTGAGGAGCTAATTAAAGTTCAAGGGTAAACTGCACATCTGGAACTTTACTATTTATCTCGTATCGTCGTCTTCTCCCAGCGATAAAAGTATAAAGTCTGCATCATTATTACACTGATAAGTTTCACATCACTGTCTCTGGTTACAGGTAGTTTATGACACCGGATTTTCTCTGTACCTCTAATTGACCATAATTTTGAATTTACAAAAATGATTTAGATGCCTGTACCAAAACTGAATAAATGATTTCCAAAATGATACTTTTATCAATGTTTAGAAAAAGAAAATTTCATTTTTGAAAACTTTGTAAAATTATACTTATGACTTTATACATATGAAAAATGCAGGCTTCTGAATATATTTTCTAAAAAGTAATACAAAAATAAGTGAAGCAATTAAAACTTTTTTTTTTTTTGAAATTCTGAAATGAAATACATTGTCTATGTATGTCGCTAGTCAAACGTTAATGTCTTAGCGTAGTGATTACTCATTGATACTACACATCTGCAGCCGATAAGAAACTATAGACCGTCAATGAAATTCCAACACAGGGGAAAGGGCAACAAAGGTCAATATCATTAGCGCTCATTGGCTGAGGGGTGAGAACTGTAACATGAATACCCAAATGAAGGTCAATTATGATTAATCCTGCGCCAAACCAGCAAAATCCAGTGAGAAACTACAAACAAAGAGTAAATCTTTACACTTACAGTGAATTATCCAGGGATTTTGTATTATTTTTATCATTATTTCAGATTCAATCTCTTTATTGTATTAATTTACATACTGTTTTATGTGTTATTCAAATTTACAATAATTTGTAGTACGTTTATTATTTTTATTTATTTTTTTTAAATTTTTATCGCTTCCATTCTCCTCCCTTTCTTTAAATAAAAAAATAGGGGTTTTTTTTATCGGACTTTTTCGACCTTAATTTCCTTTTTTCTTGTTTATCGTCTATTATGCAGATATATTAAGGTTTTGAGAAGTCATGTATTTTGTCATCGCAAAAAGGTTTTTCATTAACAGCTGGGGATCGAAGGATGGGGTATTTTCAACAATTTTATGTTGGGAAGCCTTTGTAGATTGTAAGAAACTCGTGTCCGGTTTCTCCGAAATGGCATCAATTTCCATCTGTTCCTCCTCACGATTCTCTTCGGGAGTCAGCGGTAGGCTTAATGTTGGAGGATCTGAACTTATTGTCGTGTTTTCGTCCATGTCCGTACGTGTCTCGGACATAGCACGAGTCCTTAATCGTCTCCGAAGCTCCATTAGTGGAATATCATCTTCGTCAGACGAACCATCCCTTTCTTGGATTCTGTGTCGTATTGCGATAGCTTGAGGTTCAGATTCCTCATCATCACTGTCTGTTTGTTCTGGTGGGATTACATACGTCGTTTTACGTAGGATGTTTCCTTCAGAATCTCTCGGAATTTTCCATTCGTCAATCTTCGCTGGCCTTAAATGTCGAGCATGTGCCTTTGTAGTATTGCCATCAAGCTGATTTTTCACAATGAACGAAAGTGGTCCCGTTTGATCGATAATCCGGTAGTAAGGTTGCCACTTCACATCAAGTTTGCTATCCCTTCTGTGGTTCCGCAAATACACCGGGTCTCCTACCTGGAAATTTTCTTCCTTGCAATTTTTGTCTGCGTACTTTTTCTGCTTCTTTTTCGCTTCTTTCATGTTCCTGTGAACTAATGTAAAAGCTTTATGCTGTTGTTGAAGAGCTACTTTGTGTTGGTCTTCACCCACATATCTACGTCTTGGCTTCAAAATGGTGTCCAAAGGAAGTACTACGTCTCTGTTGTACAGCAGGAAGTACGGAGAAAATTTTGATGACTCGTTTACATGAAACCTAATGGCAGCTAGCGTCTGATTCAAGTACAAGTCCCAGGTTTGAACGTCTTCCTGAATTTGTTTGGACATGACATCATGAAGAGTTCTGTGGAATCTCTCAACCTTTCCGTTTGCTTGGGGACTGTAATATGAGGTTTTGATGTGATGTATGTTCATAGTATCCAAAGTTTCCTGTACTTTCCTATTGACGTTTTCTGTTCCGTTGTCTGATACAATCTCGAGCGGACAACCAAATCTTGGGAATATTTCTTCCAAAATCAGATGTACAATTCGATCTGCTGACTTGTCTGGCACGGGAAATGCCTCTGGCCACCCGGAATAAACGTCTATGAAGGAAACTATGTATTTATTGCCAGATAATGTCGTCGGATATGGTCCTGATAGATCCAGTCCAATCTTTGCGAAAGGATAAGGGGGCACCTCGGTTTCCTTGAGAGGCGGTTTTGATTTCCTTGAGCTCCTTGTCTGACATGTGACACATTCCTCGATGTAGGCGTGTATTTTCTTGTACATATTTGGAAAGAAGTACTTTAGACGAATGGAATCGTACGTCTTGTCTACTGCCATGTGTCCGAGTTGATCATGATACTGTCTGAGGACGACTGTCTCCATCTCTTGAGGTATATACAGTCTTAGCCTTGGATCCTCAGAGTCAGGTTGGGAAAGGTAGTAAAATAGTCCCTCTTTTTTGTCTTCAAAATAGTGCGTCTGTTCAGCTTTTGTAGCTGTTCCTTTCCTTAATCTGTTCTTCAGCTTGACAACGTCTTGGTCTTTTTCTTGCTCCTCTTTCAGGTTAAACTCCTCAGGTAAATCTGAGATAGCTTTGGTCACCTCGTTGTGGTCTTCAACATGACAATTGGCAAAGTCTCTAGGATTAAACTCGTTTGAGTTTATAACTCCAATCTCAAAAGTCCTATCGTCGATATCAGGTTCATTGTCGGATTTCTTAGACCTTTGTGATGTCTTAGGGTGTGGAATCCGGGATAATAGATCTGCACAGTGATTATCCTCGCCTTTGACATACTCGATTTTACAATTGTACCCAGCGATGCTCAGAGCCCAAAGCTGTATTTTCTTGTTTTGCATTGGCGAGTCTAACAGATACTTCAAAGGTTTGTGGTCTGTCTTGATTGTGAATTGTGCTCCGTGTAAATAGTGATCTAACTTCTGCAGTGCATAATGAATGGCAAATGCTTCTTTTTCTATAGTTGACCATTTTGTCTGTGTATGGCTAAGTTTGTGAGACAGGAAGTAAATTGGTTTTTCTTCTCCCTCGTCAGTTTCTTGAGTGAGACACGCACCTACACAATTGTTACTTGCGTCTGTATATAAGACATATGGTTTGTTGGTGTCTGGGTATGCCAGGAGGGGTACTACTGTGAGGCTGTCTTTCAGGAAATCGAAAGCATTTTGGCATTCAACGGTCCATTTGAATCTTGCATATTTCTTGGTTAAATTTATGAGAGGCACCGCTATCTTTGAGAAATTTGGTACAAATCTTCGATAGTAGCTGCACATTCCGATGAATCCACGGATTTCTCTTACATTCTTGGGAGCAGGTAAGTCCTTAATGGCTTCCACTTTCTTAGTATCTGGAGCTATTCCGTCCTTGTTGATTACAAATCCTAGGTATTCCGTTTCCTCTTTGAAGAAAGCGCATTTCTTGAGTTTGAGCTTAAGGTTGTGTTGTCTTAGTCTGTTGAATACTTCCTGTATGTGTCGCACGTGTTCCATGGGGTCGTCCTTGGTAAAGATCAGTATGTCATCTAAGTATGCCATTGCGAATCCTTCACATCCTTGTAGGACGATATTCATAAGTTCCTGGAATACAGCGGGAGCATTACTCAGGCCAAATGGCATCCTGTTGAATTCAAAAAGTCCTCTATGACAGGCAAATGCGGTCTTTTCCTTGCTACTTTCATCCAACGTTACTTGCCAATAACCGTGTCTCAAGTCTAGCGTTGTAAAATATTTTGCATTCCCTATCAGAGGTAAGATGTCATCAATCAATGGTAGGGGAAAAGAAATCGGTTTTACGATCTTGTTGAGAGTTCTAAAGTCGACACACATTCTGTCACTACCATCCTTTTTCTTTGCAACAACTAAGGGAAATGACCATGCAGATTGTGACCTTTGAACTACCTTAGCTTCTAACATTTCGTCTAAGGCCTTGTCAATGATTTTTCGTTTATTCAATGGCGTCCGGTATGGTCTATTCTTGATCGGAGGGTGGTTTCCTGTTTCTATTTTCATCTGCACTGTCCTTGTTCCTCCAAGATCTGAGTCACTCTTTGCTATTAGATCCTTGTTTTTCTTTAGTAACTTGACGATGTCAGGACGTCTATTTTCAGGTACAGATAGATCCTCCAAGTCTGACCTCTCAGCCTCAGGTTCATCGATTTCCATTGGTTCTTCCTCGTCCAATGAGGAGACATCTTGAGGGGTCAAAGGTCGTGCCCTTCCTACTACGCTTCCTCTGCGCAGTCGGTAGCACTTGTTTGTCTCGTTGACAATTAAAACGGGTACCTTAAAAGGTGACTTGACTCTGTTCACGGACTCCTTCAGTGTTAGACCAGGTTCATCCATGATACATCCGGGTTCAAAGTTCGTGACCTCTAGAAGTCTAGAATCGGATAATTGGAAGCCTTTCTGTAACTTAACGTGACATATAACAGCTGTTTGCGGCTTTATAACTGTCTTTTTATGTAGCCTTAAAATCGAACAAATATGGTTATCTTCGTCGAGTTTTACGTACGTTTTTCTTACTCTTAGCATCCCTAAGTCGAAGTAAAGACGCACTCCATTTTCTTTCAACCAATCTCGTCCTAAGATAAAGTTCTTGGTTAGTGTCTCCACTACGTAGAAATTTTGAGACATCCGCAGTCCGTTCATCGAAAAAGTCAAGGTTGTTCGTCCCAAAACGTTGATAGGCTCGCTATTCACTGCTCTTAAACTCTTGTTTACTCGCGTCAATTTCGGTCTCGGTGATAATCGTTCAAAAATTTTCCTACTCATAATGGAAACTTCAGCGCCGGTATCTACCAAAGTTCGATATCTCGAATTGCCAATCTTAATAATACAGGAGCTAGGGTTTCCAGCTAAATTTAGATCGAACACGGGTTTCTTACTTCCAAGATTGGTTTTAGTTTTAGAATAATTTCTGCTCTCTTCAACGGCTTCCTTTTGAAGAGAGCCTTTAAGTTTTCCTGGTTCTGCCTACGGTTTGTTCGACCTTGGTATCTTGTACTGGGATAGTTCAATACCCTGTATCTATCCGGAAACCGACGATTCGGACAATTTCGTCTAAGGTGACCTTTCATATGACAAATCCAGCATTCCGCTGATTTTATCCAATCTGGAATTTCTGACCGATTCCGACCTTGTCTTTGAGGGGTGTGTTGTCCGACGACCTTTTCTGTACGCTCTATGGGAGTTTTAGTCACGGGTGTAAGTTTAGGTAGGGAGTTTTCATTTTTCTTTAGGGGCATTTTACGTTTACAAGGGGGTTCCTCGTCTTCATCTGATTCAGGGTCTGAATAATCGAGTGCATTTTTGCTTTTCATGCATTGTTTGTTTACTCGCAAGGGACATTCCCAAACTGTATGTCCAACACAATTACATTTATAACATTTCTGATTTTCAAGGTCCGAGTATTTATCTGGAGTTTCTAACGGGCAACATGTGTTTTCACTCTTCTCGCCGTTTTGACATTCATTTACGCGCATGCTTAATTGGTCGTTTAGATTACTTTCACGGTTATTTGACAGTAAATTTTGATTATCTGACAAATGGGATTTTTCACTACCTAACTGTGTGTGAGATTCATTCTTTGTAATTGATCTTAAATGAAAACGTTTGCGCAAGTTTTGCTCTTTCATTGCAATTTCTACTGCTTCCTCGTACCTCTGTGGATCAAATCTCATAACCCTCATTCTCAAGTAATCATGGCACAATCCGTCACAGAAAATATCAACTAACTGTTTCTGAACCAGTTTGTTTTCTTTCTCATCAAAAGGAGTAGAATAAGCATCTTCGGCTAATTTAAGCAAGCGCTCAGAATATAATTGGACACTTTCAACAGGTGTCTGTTTTATCTGGCGTAGTAAGGTCATAGCTTGTTGATTATCAATGACTTCAGCGTACCGCTTTCGCATCAACTTTCTAAGGTGGGGCCAATCAGGGGTTCCACCTGATGACTCAGTTTCATCCAAATAACGTTTGACAAAGTCTCCTACCGTACCAGTACATGTCATTAAAACTATTCTAGGAATGTCTGTGTTGTCAAGCCGTGCAATTTGTGCATACTTTTCAATATCTTTGACCCACTGTTTAAATTGAGAGGCATCACCTTCAAAAGTTTTCACAACTTGAAGTAAAGGTACAGAAATCGCAGTTTGAAGACCCTTAACTTGATTTGCAATCCACTTCATGGCTTCCTCGCCATTCTCTGGAATTTTAAACGACTTCAAAACTTTACTATGAGAGGAATCGGAGTCCTGAGATCTACCCTTTTCTGAATTGTTTGCAATATCAAAACTATGAGAAACATGGCCCACCCCGAATATCTGAGATGTCACTTCGTCGTCTGTGTCAGTCATATTTTATTGAAAATTCTTAGAGAAAACTTTTTTTAACCCTTTTAAACTAAATCTTGAAAATTCAAAAAATGAATTTAACAAAAATACATGGTCAATCAATCTGAGAGTACTTTGAGAAAGTAAATGTGCCCTACCTTTCTCACTCGTTTAAATCGTAGTGTTGATCCTCAAGTCGTTATACCTTGGTTCCGCGGCGTGCATCGTCTGCATTTACGGCAATTTTCACTGGTTCGTTTGGGACACGGCAGTAATCATATTTTTCCCTGATTCGTTTAGGTCACGGCATCAAATATAACTTGTAATCATATTTTCCCTGGTTCGTTTAGGTCACGGCGCCAAATATAACTTGTAAGCCTATAGCCTACAGGTTATGGGTGTAGTTCGCGTTGTGTATTAATCAGTCATTTTCAAAACTATAAACTGAAGTCCGAATAAAAGTTCTAAGTTTATTTAAATCGTAACATCTTATTCATAGCGGTATCAGAGCGCAACTTAAACTAAAAGTTACAAACTAAAAACTAAAACTGGTCGGCAAAACGATGCGCCGAGTATATATGTGGATGACTGAAAATTGCTAACACCTGCACGAAATGATAAGTAATTGGTTTTTGATTAAAAAGACATTATGGAAATTAGATTCTTCCAAATACAGAACAATAATGGCTTTTACGGGGAGATTTCCAATTAGCTTTCAATTAACTCGTACGGAAAACAAAGACTAAAGTACTTGCAGGTGCGCAAATTACTACAGTGTTTTCAGCATCGTGGGAATCAAATTAAACAGATTACAGAATTTACAAACTAGAATTTAATTGTCTCCATATGAAGTTCAAACTTAAAGTCAAGAAATTAAGTTATAATGATTCCCCTTTTACTATAGAAAACTCAAGTTAGCAATTTCCATATACATGTAACTAATCAATATGAATAATTAATTAGCTTAATTATTGTGGGGGAGAGGCCATATGGTTACACATCGTTCAATATAAACAGAACTGTTTTCGAAAAACGAGGGGAGGGAAGAATGTTGGAGAAATTGTTCATCAATTTGTAAATAAAGCAACCGAAAATTATGTTCGAACGTTTGCTAGAATTAGAAATTAAACTTGATGTTCAAAATATAGTTATTGAAGTTTAGAAACAGGTTTGTAGGTTAGAAATCGGAATCAAACTACCACTTTTTGTGTGTAAATTCTGGTTTGTAGCTGATCTCTTCTAAATTAATCAACTGTTTTAAAATCAAATTGTGTATATCGAAATGTATTTATGAAATGCATATTCATCATTGCCGTGAAATCGGAATTTGAAAATCTCAACACTGCTTTTCTCGAGTCGGACTCGGACTACCAATTTTAGTGTGCGCCCGATCTGTTGGCGTGAAGGTGTATCGAAATACCCAACTCAAAATTTCGATGCTCATATCTTTTCAACAGTAAGAGATAGGTAAAATCAGAAAGACTAAATAAGACAGATATATGGATAAAAAATAATAATATTGAAATTTTTAGGAAACTTCATAAGCTTAATTTTTGTTTACTATTATAAGCAAAAAAGTGTCTTCCTCCTATGAACTTCTGAATTTAGAAATATGAAGGACGGTGAAGGACGTCATCGTAATAAATCGTTACAGTGTGCATCTAGCATTTCATATCTTGCATGGCTGTCGACTTTCAAAAAGAATGGAAATTGTAGATAGCAAAATACGAGATATTTAAGCTTACAAATAGCAAAACATGAAATTTTCGGTCCTTTTGAGTAATTCGACGCTCCCGTCAAATATTTGAATCTACTAAAAAACATGATAAAAAAAATAACAGAGACCAAAAATAAAAAAGACCAATCTAGGTTTTACTCCAAACGTAACGTTGGAGAACTTTCATTGTCCTAGCTTACAGGGTTCTTGAGAAATCGCTGATCCAATTTTCCACGGTTACGAAAACACTAGGTCTTCCGACCTAATATATAAAATACATGCATTGCACTGTCTGAGGGTATATCTATATAGAAAGTGCTATGGCGACCATGTCAGGGAACACTTACTGCCAAACCCCTCGCGGTGAACTATTTTTCGAGCTCCACGTACACGGCAAAGGCTATAATAATTCGGAAGGGTTCCAACTCTATACCTTCTTGAAGAAAATTTCCAACCAATTTTCATGCACCAGACACGTGTTTCGAATGTTAATTTAGTGATGTTTCCAGCCAAAGTGTTTTTTAATAATTAAGCAGCCCGAAGGAGCTGTAACGATAAGACGTAAAATCTGCCCTGAAAAATGGAAATTTCAAAATGGAAAATTTGAAGAAAATTTTCATTAGAAATATCAACTTATTTAATGCATATCTGAATCTAATGTCTGTTTGAATAAATTATCAATAACAATACCGATATTTGGGTTAAAATGGGCGTTTTTTCTATAGAAATCAATTAAAGGAGGGGAATGAAAAACGGAAAAGTTTTCTACAACATTTCCACCCCGTGTTACAAAATGCCACTTTTACCATATGGAAGGGGATTAGGGTCACAATGCTATTTGACTTGCTTACATGCTTCATGCTATGTTGCTTCATTCCTTTTTTAAAATTTTAAAATTTTTAACACTATAAACTACATCTACGTGTGAAGAATCTCGTGGCGTAGTGGTTAACACGTGGTCACTTATCCTTTCCAAGTGGGTTCGGATCCCGGACGAGGATACATTTTTTTCCTTTTGTTAATTTTATGTATGATGTAATTTGTCCATGTTGTCCATCTGCCCAGAAGAGGATGTAGGAAAAAAATTGGGGGTACTTATAAAAATGTTTTGATACATTTTTTTCAGTTTTTCTTGGGGGGGGGGGGTATTGTTTTGGAAAAAAAATGGCGGGCAACTGTATGTTGTCATTATTCAGTTGAAATAAAAAATCATTTTTTATTACAAAACTTTGCGAAAGCTTCGTTGGCTCACTGTCGTTGCTTGCAAGTCATCTATGAAAAGCCATGATTTTAATTAATTGCCTTTTATATGCCCGTCAATGTCGTTTTTGTATCATAAATAGGATGATTTTTGCATAAAAAGATAAAACTTCTATAATAATTGACTTTGAAGTATGGACTTATGAAGGTTAATGTTCAAGGTCAATCCTTGCAAGCATCAAACGATTGGATTTCAATCTTAACTTTAATCTTGGGTCGAACAGCAGTGGCGGATTTAGGGGATGCTCCTACACAGACCCAATATTTTCCCGGCAAAAACACAGTACATCAGTAAAATCAGCACAGTCGGTAAAATTCGCCCCTTGACCCCCGGCAAAGGGGGCGCTGGATCCGCCACTGAACAACTGAGAAGAATCTGACAAGTTTGCCATATACCTTCCTTGCGCTCCTGACACGGAGTATAGGAACACAATAAAGGTGTAAATTTTGGCCATTGTTGAAAAAGGCTGTGAATTTTGTGCCACGTTCCTGAGCAGGCGTAGTCCTGGACCAACGGCGTAGCTCTGCCTGAAAAGTGGAGGGGCACAACATCCCAAAATTTCTAACAAGCAAAAAAAAAAAAATAAATAAATAATTAAGATAAATAAATCAATAAAATAAATAAATAAATAATAATAAAAAAAAAAAAAAAAAAAAACAAGGGGGGGGGGGGGAGAAAGAGATTTAAAAAATATGGGGTTTCCTGTTCTGTATGCACAAATTTTAACATTTCTGGTGCAATTCTAAATTTTGAGTACATGAATTTATAAATGTCTGGCGAGTGGTAGCAAGCCAGGAATTATTTTTAGCAAAATATTGACTTATCAGAAAATACTATCTATACCCTCTATCATTACATGTAATAATATTCTATATAGATGGAGTTAAATGTCTTCATGTACATGGATAAAGTAATATGTATAAAGGATGGATCAGAATAGCTAAATTATTCAGAAAGTCTATAAAGAACTGGCGAGCAGTAGCGCGGCCCCCGCTTCCCTTCCGCCCCCCCCCCCCACCCCCATCTCCTACGCTCTTGTCCAGGACAACAGCTTGGAGTAATTTTGGGATACAGAGATGTCAAAAGGTAAATTTTCAAGGTCAAAATTATGAAAGGAGACTAGAAACTGCATTATTGACTGAATCAATGGGGCCGGGGGATGTTGATCTCTAGGTTCGATCAGTGTAGGACGCGCGGCAGTTTCAAAGGTTCGATCAGTGTAGGATGCGCGGCAGTTTCAATTTATCTAGAATTTTTCGATATGAAATACCGCCTTTCCCAAGATATCTCTGAAAAAATCTGACTTTTATATAATTTCCTACTCACAATTCAGAAAAAAAAAATATGTAGCCGATGGGACTCGAACCCACGCGGAAAAGAAAAATGCAGCATGTGTCTGGCACGATAACCGCTAAGCCACGCTTAGAGCTTTCAAATCCCCAAATGGCTATTACTGTATCAATGAAAAAACAAACAAACAAACCAAACAAACAGAAAAGGCTCAAGTACTTATCATTTAATGATTTCTCCTGGGGTTTTTTTTTTGTTCAAATATTTCAATCGGCTTTTGCTTTTTTCCGCTATTTATAACTAATTTTTCCAAGTACTGCAACAGGGGACGTCTCAAAGTTCATTTCAAGGAACGGACACAAACAGAGCGCCACCTGGTATCAAAATTGAGGTTAGCATTGACGAAGCAATAATGGCATTAGGACGAAAGAATGATGGCACAAGGAAAGATGTCATAACGCATGGTAGAACGACAATTATGCATTGACGAAGGACAAATGTAAAATACACGGAAGCAACATTGCATAAAGAAGAAAGACAAATGCAATAAAGTCAATTTGAAATGAAAGCAAGACAAATGAACATGGAATAATCAAACATTGAATGAAGCAACATAGCATGAAGCATATAAGCAAGTCAAATAGCATTGTGACCCTAATCCCCCTCCATATTACCAAAGCTGTATATTATTAATACCAATTTTCTGACCAAGCGTGGTTCTGTAGCTCGGGGTGGAACAATGTCCCACAGACGAAAAACGAAAAAAAGGGGGGGGGGATGGGCTATTTCTTAAGAATCTGACTTAAAAGCGGTAAGATAGATACAAATTGCCCATTTCTTCCTGTTAGAATATAGTAAATTTCCCCTGACTCGACGGTGATATTCCCAGACTACCGTCATCCGGTACGATAGAGCATGTACTAATATTTTGAATTTTCACAGTAGAAATTTACAAACTTAGAAACTTTCCAAGTCAAGCATTCCGCTTTCATAAACTAGTTAGGCCTTCAAGAAATATTACAAAAATTACAGTCAGCTTCTTTAAAAATTCAAATCTATACAAATAAGAAAGTATATCACTTTGGGTATTACACAACCTGCCTTTTATTGTGTATAATAAACAAAGCTAGAAGGATCAAACGTAGATAGCATAACCATCAAAAATGCGTCAGGATCATCACACGCTTTTTTATACCGTGGATATGTTCCTTATGTCACCAGTCGGACACTAGACTCTGCACTTGACCAATCTACAGTCTTGTACCAGCGACACCATTCTTGAAACTTGCACTCTGACTGACTGTGACGACGGGACTCCATGACGGGTCCTGTCCAAATTTCTTTAGAGAAGTTTTCTTTGGATGTCAGTCGGAATCATCGGGTGATAACATGCATGGGCTCGCTACAGCCGGCAGAGCACGGACTGTATTACGTAAACTCCCCTCTCCTTTTTATTTATAACCATTAACATATTCATTTGTGTTCCATTGGCCCCTGTGTTTGGCTGTTTTGTTTGTGTGGTCCTCTTACAGTGTGAGGAGGTTGTTTACACTACAATTGTGCGTTCATCCAGACCTTTGTGTATTAATCCAGATAATCACAACATTTGCAGCTTGAGTGGCAGATGGCCCTCCCTAAGTCGGCACCGATTGCCAATGGTCTCATTGGTCTATGTGTAGTCTTTTGTGTTAACTGTTTCTATGTCGTATATTTCTTTTACGTCTTTCGCTGGGCTTGTCAACTCTGTGTTTTCGCATCAGGTGTTTTGCTGTTGGTATTGTAACCGAGTCTTGCTGGAGGTCTCCATTCTTTTGAATAGAGAACTATCACCAAGAAAATTCTTGGATCCGAAATTCTCAACTTTTGCCTAAGAATTTACTGTCTGACCCAAACGATACACAATGTATTCGTATTTAATCGACTTATCGAACTAAGGTTTTCCTTGTTTGTATCATGAGGAGTCACTCCAGTAACGATAATTCAGCAAATATTTTTGCAGACAAAGGGAAGTAACTCTTGTTACTTAAAGATGAAATGTACTTTATCTTTTACCCATAGTGTAACTGTTTCCTTTCTATTCCTATTTCACTTTCAAATTATATGATAAACTGATACTAGATCTTTTAGCTCTGTGTTATTTTTTAAATTATTCTATTTTTATTTCATCCAGCTAGACTCTACTATCTTGACCTTTGATTCTTGTACAGATCTGGGAAAAATTACAAAAGGCGATCCAGCATGGCCTTACTCTAGTTTGTTGCAGATATTTTCTTTGTCTCTTAATGTTTGTTAAGAAGGTTGTTTGAATAGTGCCCATTGTTTCTTGAAATGTTTGTGAGTTTGTAGTCACAAGTCTTTGAACAATGTTCACTGTTTCTAGGTTTTGGTTTTTTTTTTTTTTTTTGATAATCCATTAGGATGTTTTGGATTGATAAATGAACAAATAAGGAGAAGGTCCCCAACGAGATGAAAGTCTACATTGCATGGGCTGAAATTGAATTTCAATGTACATGTAGATGGCGCCAGCGATATGTGTAGATCTACATATGAAAAAAAATAGAATGCGGCCGGCTTATGGTTTGTTTCATTCTGGCCGATATGGATAATGGAGGTTTCCATAGAGACAATAATTCAATGGCATTTTTTTAAATGTTAAAACATGTTTATTCTATGGTCAGGTTGTTTGTTTACGATGACGTGGCGGCATCTAGCTACAATTGTTGAATTCTGTTTTCTTGCAGACAAAGAGAAGTAACTCTAGATCTTGTTGTTAGTCTACGAACATCCTTCGCATTTTCCAGAACCTCGATTTTGTAGCTTTGGGTTTGTTTGGTACGATTTACTTATTCTTTTTTTTTTTTTAATAATTTGAATTTATTTTATCCAGCCAGTCTTACTCTGAATCTTGACCTTTGGTTTGAATACGTTAACGTTCTACCGGTATTTTACCCGATGCGAGTATATATATTTATACGCTCGATGAACAATATATTTGTCAAAAACTCTATGCAGAGACATTTTGTGAACCCCCGAGGTAGCTTCCCCGTGGGTTACACACGATATGCAGAGAGCGCTACGATGTTCTTGTTCGACGCCTTCTGTGTAAAAGTTTTTGACGACAATGAGAGCTAGGGTCGTAAGTGCACATGTCGAGATACCTATTTGACTAGATCACGTTTGCTTTTGACAGTAGTATTTTACCACATGTGACATGTGATCGATGTTAAACGTCTTCAAATTCAATTTAAGAACAGATAATTTTGCAGGATGGACCAGACATGCACGTTTTGGGTACTCAACCCTCGTCAGTGATCCTCAATCCAACAATGATAGACGGCCAAAGAGTGTGAAAGTTATTGTGTCCAAAAATGTACCGAAAGACGTAGCAGGATGGGTGGGATATGATGCTTCAGGAACCAAGGTTTAGAAATTTCCAAGAAATTTTGACAACAGAAATTTTCGAATGCAATGAAGAAATGATATCGATCAACCGAAGTTGATCTGGCTACATGTGCCCTCTTCGACTCTGGTCCACCAACAGTGACACTCACCAAGTGGTACAAATGTTAAATGTCTTCAAATTCAATAGCATCATTTAAGAATAGATAATTTGATATCATACATGTTATAAGGGACGTCCATGGGATGATTCAAAAATGTTTTGTTTCTAAGCTTAGAAAATGGGGAATTTAGAATGAAAATTAAAGAAATTTAAATTTGTGTTCCATGTGTGGGTTGCATAGACAAAATATCCATTCGCAGTGTACCCCATTCCATCCACTCGGCTCTGGATCTGCCGATCAAGTGCATGGATACTGATGACATTATATACACTGATTGAAATGGCCTAATTCCTACCTTTATTTCCACAAACCCTTAAAATAAATTGCCTTCAATAATAAGCATTGATCAAGAGGTAGTTACATTGACGTCTGAACGGCTGACCGGCCACTAAATAAACACCCCCCCCCCCCCTTTCCAGCCCAAATATTTCTTCATACCGCATGCATGGTTAGACAGAAGCATCCCGTTCTCAAATTCCTCTGATCGGCGCCTGGGCATTCCATTTAAAATACTCTTGTATACATGTAATGCTGTCCACAAACCGAGTCCATCTTTCACATAACGTTGCGTAAAAACCTACTTTTTGCACAGATAAACATATTTACGCTAGGTTATTTTTGGAAAGGTCAAGGCTATAAATATTGTTTCCCACGTGGTTTTTGCGTTGTATGAGGAGGGTTGGATGAGTGAGTGCATTGTAGCGAGGTTATATAACGCAAGCGCGGATCGAGAGGGTTATACAAGTAAACGCCATGAGGGAGGATCTAGAGGAGGGTGTGTGTGTGTGTTTATTTTCATTTATTTTACTTTTATTCTATTTCTTTTATTTCTTTCTTTTTTTTTTTTTTTTGACGGGAGGGGGGGTCAGGACCCCCCTTCCCCTGGAATCTGCAAAAAAATTATATATTCCCCGTTTGTTTTAAATAAACATATATACATGTACTTGTTTAAACCCACAGACACTATTAAACTGGACCCCCTCCCCTGATGGACTCGAACGCTCCCTACCCCTGGAAAAAATATAAATCCGCCAATGCGCCAGATGAAGATTTTGCATATTTCTTTAATTTTATCCGTGTATTGCACAATTTTATTAATTACACGGACGAAACACTACTGTCCTGTTCACTTATTCCAGAGCACCCTGTTTGGGCGATTTATTCTGTCGTCTGATGGATTTTGCTATAAATTATTGTTTCTGAGAATTGACCTCCTTTAAGTAGTCGTAACTGGAAATTAACTTCAACTTACCCTATCAGCTGCTTTCAACCCGCAAAATGAAAAAATAAAATGTCTACGGGAAATTCCCATGTTAATTTCAAGCCGCCGCCATAAACAGTGACGTCAAAGCTCCCGACGTCACGCATTTTCAGCGATTTTACTATAGAAAATCCCCGTAGACTTTTTATTTTCCGTCCTATTTCTAACTTAGCAGACGCACAGCCAAAAGAATGGTATTTTCTGTTACGACTAAAGGAGTACTATAAAATTGATATCTTTTTGGAAAGTGACATTATCATATTTTAGAGAAAACCGGGAAAACAGGGTGCTCTGGAATTAGTGAACAGGACAGTAGGTCCAGAGAAGGGGACTAATAAAATGTCACTAAAGTTAATGTGTTCAGGGTCGATACAAATTTAAGTACGTTATTGAAATACTGTATCTATAGATTTATGGCCATACAATAGACGTACGATATGAATAGCACTAGATGATGTTAAGATGTCAACCCCCCCCCCCCCCCTTTTTTTTTTTTTTTTTTTTTTTTTTGTCTATTTTCTAGTGCTTGCCATCTAGCGCATGATGAAATCAGCTGTTTCTCTGGGGGCGTTGTTTTCATCTGTAATCTGATTGGTTCGTTGAGACAACACCTCCAAGCGAAGGTGAAGGTCGAATTGTTTGGGTTTTTTAAATTCTATATAAACAAAACAATGGTGAACGATTTCTTTTATTTATATTTAGTGTTATGTCATTGAGAACCCTTATTTAGATATAGTGAATAAACTTACACTGTGATTCAAGTTAATGTGTACAAAAAAAGGAAGGGGAAAGGGGGTCTAAGGATATCATAGCCGCGGAAACACACCCCTACCAACCAAATATCCAAGTGTCGTTGGCCGTTTCCGCGGCTACGGATATCATTGAGGCATGATTTCAAATACATTTCTGTCTGTCTGTCGGTCTGCCTTTCTTTCTTTGTGAATCTAAAAGTAATACGTATTGTCCGGTGTAACTTGAGGTTTCGGCATGAGAATGGATATTAATGAATGATTGCACAGACGCACAATTTCGTAGGCTGTATATATAGCGGAGTATACAGGAAGTTATATTTTAATCTATATATTTCCTGTTCATATCATGAATGATACAGATTGACTTTGATGATTATATACCATTAAAATTATCAAAGTAGAGGTTAAATTGTAATAAGTTCATGATTGTTGTTATAGGATTGAATGTATGTTAACACCACATACATGTTGGTCCGGAGGAAGGGGCTATAAAATGTCACCCAATGCATGTGATCAGGATACAAAGTACATTATTGAAAAACTATGTCTATAGATTTATGGCAAGACAATAAACGTACAATATAAGTAGCACCAAATTATATTAAAAAGTCAACCCCCCTCCCTTCTATCCATTTTCTAGTGCTTTTTACGGTTATACGTCATCGTAAAAAAAATTCAAAGTAAAGTGCAGTGCATGATGAAATCAGCTGTTTCTTTGGGGGCGTTGTCCTCATCTGTAATCTGATTGGTTCAACGAGACAACACCTCCAAGCGAAGGTGAAGGTCGAATTGTTTACAACTTTACAATGTTTTTCTGTTCTTTTCCCTTCTTTTTTAATTCTATCTAAACAAAACAATGATGAACTATTTCTTTTATTTACATGTATTTATAAGTGTCATGTCCTTGGGAACCCTGATATAGATATCAATAGTCTTATATTGTACTGTCATTCAGCATTAAGTTAACGATGTATACATACAAAAAAGGGAAGGGGAAAGGGGTTCTAAGGATATCATTGATGCATGATTTCAGATACCTTTCTCTCCGTATTTGATTCTTTCTTTCTTTTCTTTCGAAATCCGGTTTAAGGTTTCGGCATTGAGAATGGATTGTAATGATTGCATCATCGGGATACACAATTTTCGTAGGCTGTATAAATAAGTACAGGAAGTTATATTTTTAATTTGTGTTTCCTGTGCATATCATGAATGATACAATTAAGGAAAATTTTTCAAATTGACTTTATAAACCATTAAAATGATCAAAGTAGGGGTTTAATTGTAATAAGTTTATATTGTAAGAGGATGGAATGTATGTTAACCCCCACCCCACCCCTTCACTACTGACTTCACGGTCAATCCATGTAGATATAAGTGGTGCAGCTCATGTACTAATATTTCTTCACCAATGTGAATGTGACTAATATTGTCCAAGCATATATATACATTGTAAGTAATTATAAGATATGTAAAAATAGATCATAGAAAACACGATATTATTTTATAGGAGTTCAGCCTCAGCGTTGTTTGTTTATGCCAACGGATAATGCGTAGTCAACAAAAGCTACTAGTAATAATCTTGATTTGTGTCACGCGAACTGTGACGAATTATTCATCCGGATTGGTCGGGATTCTTCAAGAGCATTGTGTGCTGCCGTGACGTCACGACAGGATGGGTATATAAGAAATCCTGATTTCGTCATCTTTTTCAGATGTAATGTTGAGGCATTTAGGAAGTTCGATGACCAAGCTGTTATAGTTTCCATGCTATCTAAACACTGCAGTCATTTTAGATTTTCAATTTGTTTGAAGAAGATGGGTTCTCTTGAAATCATTAGACGTAATTCTGCAAGCATGCCTGCACAAGAAATGAGAGAAGAAACATGCTGGTAAGTAAAAAATATTTTTTTTTTCATTGATCAGATCTCTTTTTTTTCACTTCTTCTTGAAAACATAAGTTTTTAAACTAAATTCTTTAGTGGGTTTCTTTATTCTTTATTCTTAAAACAGTTAAAATATTGGAGAAATATAACTTAATAAAACAGGAAAAATATTATTATTTTACCACAGAACCGTCGCGATCTAGTTGAATATTAAACAAGTTTTATTAAAAAAAAAAAAAGAATTCCTTTGTATGAAGAGTTATTTTATGTCGAGCAGTATTAAATAGATCGAAACTGTTTAGAAGTATCAATCTTGAGTCCAATAAATTCTAACTATGTAAAAAGTATCCTACTAAATTTTCCATTAAATTGATTTTTAATCCATGATCATGGGTAAATTCAGTCTCTAATTCCTATATTGTTATTCTAATCTCAAATTCAATGTGTTACATTAACATTTTCTCATTCGATCTCAAAATTCAATCAGTTCCATTGATATTTTCTTTGTTTTCGTCCGTTTTCGGTGCATCAGCTGGTTTGATGATGCAATGGTAGGAGTTGTCCCTGTCAACCAATCAAAACACAGAGTGAGGCGCACACCCTTTTCTTTGAAAGAAAATAGTTCTTCGTGACTATTGCGTTTTCTGGTTGATAGCAGATACTTAGAAAATCATTCACTTGTAAAATTAAAATATGAATATATATCTTAAACGAAAGACATAGGTAAATTTGTTACAACAATCCCTATAGTTGGCGTATGAATATTAAGATCATTGACCTAAAGTTCAAGGCCAAAGGTGAACGAGCACAAACTGAAAGTTTGATCTGTCTAGTAACGCGCTGACGCGTACGTGTATGAATTGTGATGGTTGGGTTGATTAAACTTCTTAGGTACGTAACATAGTTTTGATTTTTATTCTCCATGTATCATATTATAAATTTATTTCAGATCAAATTTATCGAGCACTGAAACGCGCATCGATTCGCGCGAAAAATTTGACACAAGTTCACGACGCCGGCTCGGGTCGGTCGATTTATTCACCTCACCTCAATATTCTTTATTGAAAATTTCTAAAACATATTGATATTGGATGTTCAGTTATAAATATCAGCGATATACATCATTCGTGTACAGTTTTTGCGTGTCATTGTTTGTTTTCCTGTTTTGAAGAAACCCGATACACGCCTTATTTCTAGCTGTGTGTAGTCATGCATGAACTTTAAGCCCAGACCAGTCAGCTGATTGTGTAGTAAAAGGAAGGCCAACCTAAAGTTATTTTTTAAATTTTAATTTGAGAATTTGAGAAGCATGGTATTTAAAAATATGGATAAGGTTTCTTTTGTCCTACATGTTTGACCACAGGGGCCACCTTACATGGAGGTTTTCCCAAGTTTTTCCCTAAATCTCAAGCCAATTCTCCCTTGACTTATGGATTGGCTTGAGATTTAGGGAAAAACTTGGGAAAACCTCCATGTAAGGTGGCCCCTGTGGTTTGACGCAGTCACCCTGTGAAAAGAACATTAAGAACCCTTTAATATATTGTATGCAACAAGTTAAGATGACAATTTTTGGATTTAAAGAAATAACACATAAAGTTAAAAGAAAACGTGTCAGTGCTTCATTTTTTTGTAAATTTATCAAGTAAATGGATTAAATTTCTAAGGAAAGAAAGAAAACATGCACTAATACGGAAGATCGCAAATACTTCTAACCAAGACTATACGAAATGCTCTTGCACACTCTTCGATTGTTCTCCATTTTTATGACGTCATCAATTTACTTGGGCAGAAAAGGTGCCCAAGTTTTGAACAATGGTTTAGGTAGGTGACAAAATGAAAGATCAGAACGGACATGCTGCACGCGCTGTATTTGCGATCTTGCGTATTAGCACACTAAAAAGAAAAAACTAAGAATACAAAGGAATTCGTTGAAGGCATAACAGTATGTTTATTAATATAGCAGATAACTTATAGACAGACAGTAAATAAAATATATATACATGATTTAAGTTGAAATTTTCATTTATCAATTGTTTACATGAGTATTAATTTAAGAAAATAAATTCACCATACAATGGTAAAATATCACTGCATCACCAAATATTTTCATTGCCTGGCCTGAGGCTGATATGTCGATCTCTAATTGTTTCTTAAGTGACCTTGGGTAAATCTAGCCTTCCCCTTTCAACATTGATAAGAATACGTGCTACTTGGCATTGACAGATCACCCATCTATCTCCTGACCAATAGGTTAACAATTCTTATCATGTACCAGTGACCTACATGAATGCATGCATTGAAAAAATGACAAGGTCATTTGAGGAAAGAACTAGATCAGAGAAGAAACAAATTCTCTGATGCATTTCTTGTGTACATATGTACATTTATAGAATTCATATATTACATGGCATCATTTGAGAGTAACATGGTAAACTAAAGGAAAAAGTAAACTTTCATATCAATACAAATTATACATGAATAATTTTTGTAATCCGGTCTATGAAATGGCTAAGTCCGTCTGTCTGTGTGTCTGTCAGTGCATCAACATTAAAATGATTAAATGGTTAAAGTGTTGCGTTAAAGTCCGTTGAGAGAAAACTGCTTGGAGGAGCAACTTGAAACTTGACATGGTGATAGACCATGATAAGATGAATTGAGTACAGCAACAGAATTTGACTTAGTGACCTTGACCTTGGAGTTTGACCTACTTTTGAAAAACTTTAACCTAGGCCGTAGCTTTTGAATGGTAAGTGATAGGGCTTTCATATTTCACTTGTGTATTTCTTGTGACAAGACCTTTGGATGGATACCAATTTTTTTTTACCTTGTGACCCTGACCTTGGAGTTTGACCTACTTTTGAAAAACTTTGAACTTTTTTTTTTTTTTTTTTTTATTTTTATGCAGACATTTTAACATTTTATGCAACATACATGTAAAGACACAGGACAACTTTCACTCACAGACTCGTACCTGAAAATATTAATCAAAGTACCGGTATGTTTTGTTTCAACTTTGAACTTGGCCATAACTTTTGAACGGTAAATGATAGGGCTTTTATATTTCACATACACATGTATGTATTCTTTGTCACAAGACCTTACTATGAATACCAAAAGTTTTTACCTTGTGACCTTGACCTTGGAGATTGAAGTACTTTTTCTAATAATAAATATGGGCTATATCTCATGAACTATAGAGGCTATGGCTTTGAAATTTCACATGCAGAATCCTTATGAGTTATGACCAGACTTTTCATTTGATATCATGACTTTTGACCTAGTGACCTTGACTTTGACCTACTTTTGAATTATAAGTGGTAGGGTTTTGCCATTTAACATACAGATTCCTCATGACCAAACTTTTATTTGATATCATGAATTTTGACCTAGTAACCTTGACATTGATGCTTGACCTACTTTTGAACTATAAGAGTTAGGGTTTTGATATTTCACATATACTGTAGTTCCTCATGGCGAGTCATGGCCAGAACTTTTATTTGATATCATGACTTTTGACTTAGTGACTCTTGCATGACCTTTGACCTACTTTTAAACTATAAGAGGTAGGGTTTTGATATTTCACATGTAGAATCCTCATGACCAGACCTTTCATTTGATATCATGACTTTTGATCAAATAACTTTGACAATGACCTTTGACCTACTTTTAAACTATAAGAGTTAGGGTTTTGATATTTCACATATAGATTCCTTATGAGATCTTTAATTTGATATCATGACTTTTGACCTAGTGACCTTGATATTGACCTTTGACCTACTTTTAAACTATAAGAGTTAGAGTTTTGATATTTCACATATAGATTTCTTATGAGATCTTTAATATGATATCATGACTTTTGACCTAGTGACCTTGATATTGACCTTTGACCTACTTTTAAACTATAAGAGGTAGGGTTTTGATATTTCACATGTTTAATCCTCATGACCAGACCTTTTGTTTTATATCATGATTTTTGACCAAATGACCTTGACATTGACCTTTGACCTACTTATGAACTATAAGGGGTAGGGCTTTGATATTTCACATGTAGAATTCTCATGACCACAGATTTTTTTATTTCACAATAGTATTGATGACGATGACCTTTCTGTCTGCGCTAAAAAGTATATGTCATCTAATACAAACACTTATCAATCTGGCCATACCGCCTGTAGCGGTTTATGGTTTATTCCTTTAACTACAATATAATGGATCCTTTAAATTTATCACCTGGTCACAGTCTGTCTTCTCGTTTTGTAATGTCTCTGTGCCCATTCCGGCATTCCCAGATAGGGGTTTTGTCCCAAGCAGAAACATACTTTGCAAATCTCAAAATTAAATATTAAAGGGGAGCAATTTATTCAAAGAAATTTGGTGATGGATCTTTCAGACTCAGTAATAAATAAGTGACTCAGTATAAACTAGACTTTTCAGAGTATTTTATGTTGGTTTCATCATGTTCATGAATTTATAGAAAATACATAGATGCACATTGTATTTTAGCATTTTAAGTTTAGAAATCTTATCATCCAAATTTTGGGAAATTTCTTGTAATTCAATTCTATATGGGGAATAATCTGATTATCTTATTAATCAATGGCCTTGAAAAATCTCTGACGTTGCATGAACCAATATTTGCGTAAATTCACCTGCTTTACATTTAGATTGGGACAGGAAATTCAGATCATCCTTCTGTCCGGTGTATTAAGATATTAGTATGTGATGCTGCATTAATTGATAATGATGACCCTCTGTAGGAACATTTATATGCAAACTAAATTTGCAAAACTTTTCCATTTCATTCACAAATTTGCAACACAAATTCTCAAAGAAGTCGTAATTACCTGTATAGGTTTAAAAAATCAGGTTTTTCAAAATTGAGCATTGAATTTTTCATCTTTATTTCAGTCCCAAATTTGCGACACGCATTCTCAAAGAAGCGGTCAAGGCAGGAACAAGTCAGAGTCATGGGTACGCAACGCAGAAAAACCTACTGTACGGATACTGGAACAAACTACCCAAGAAAGTCCAGAGCTACGTTGAAGAAAACATAAAAATCTGTAAACCGTCCACCTTGCATATCTGTGATGGGTCGGACAGGGAAAATGAGTTACTGATGTACATTCTGCAGCGTGATGGAATGATTAAACCATTACCAAAATTAGAAAATTGGTGAGCTTCTTGCTTTGTATAGCAAGGTATGAACAATTTATTTACGTTAAACACAAACGCTGAGGTTTAAGATTCCTGTGAAAGGTTTGCGTTGTCGTGCATGATTCACTGTTGGACTTTGTACCTGTCGTCTAGAACAGGTCTAAGTTTATGTATTAAAGTACATTTTCTGTTTTTGATCCATGATTTATTGACTCGGCAATATTTATTTGCACTTGCATACATGTACAAATGTACTTAGAAATGTTAAACAGTTTATAGAAGAAAAAAAATCACAATGAAATATGATTGTTTGCGTTGTAAGGCAAAATAGCGAATTTGTATCCGAGTCAGGGTTAATCTAATGCATGAATCATTTTAAATTAATTGATGTGGTGCCTCATGCATAAATGCATGTATAGTCAATAATTTTGCATACTGGAGTAATAAATAATTAAACTATGTTTTATTGACAGATTGGGTTGAAAATGAAAAGGGGGAGGTGGGGATTGTAGTAATACTAGTACTGAAGTCAATTTGAATACCAAATTACTAATTATTAGTTTAAATAATTTTTATCTTGTAGTTGGTTGGCTAATTGTTATTTTCTTGTAGTTGGTTGGCTAATTTGTTATTTTGTTATCTTGTAGTTGGTTGGCTAATTTGTTATTTTGTTATCTTGTAGTTGGTAGACCAAAATGTTATATATGTAATGTTATCTTGAAGTTGGTTGGCTAATTGTTATTTTGTTATCTTGTAGTTGGTTGGCTAAAACAGATCCAGCAGATGTGGCCCGTGTGGAGAGTAAAACATTCATTTCCACGGAGGAAGAACGGGATACGATACCGATTCCTAAAAGTGGAGTGAAGGGAACTCTGGGTAAATGGATGTCACCGGAGGATCTGGACACAGAGCTCAATATGAGGTTCCCAGGATGTATGGAAGGTATTACATAACATACAGTGATGTTGATCTTATACATTTTTGCGACTGGATCAATTTTTTTTTATCAGTCTTCACGAAAACTTTTTAGAACCACTAGCCCAAAGACAATTTCTTTGAGATATTTGTATAGTTTATTTAATTAATAAATTAGTGAAATTCTACTAGTGGGACAAAATTTTAATTAGCCTTGGGCATCAGCTGGCTAGTGAGTTTTCATGAAGACTGTTTTATGACATTTACCCAAGTTAATTCCAGTGTTTTATGGTTGATAGGTAACAAGGTTCAGTTAGAAAATTTGAGATATAGATGGATTTAAACGTTTTAGTTATTTATCGCCTCAAGATTTATAGCAATTTATCATTCATAGTAGTATTATATACATTGTATGAATATCTTTCATGTATTTCAAACTTGTATAGGTATCTTTACAATAAATTATTTCCTATATATGATAATGTAATGAACGGTTTCAGGTAGTTGCTTCAAATTTTCTTCAAGTGATAAATAACTGTACTGTTCATTTTGATAAAAAAAATATGCTTTATCCCCAGACGAGCAGTATGCTTGATTGTAATGAATAATTTAAGATGGATTATTTGACTAATTTCTCCCATAATTACAGGTCGGACCATGTACGTGATCCCATTCAGTATGGGTCCGGTAGGATCTCCTTTGTCTAAGATCGGCATTCAGCTGACGGACTCCGCCTACGTTGTCGCCAGCATGCGCGTCATGACCAGGATGGGGTCAAAGGTCCTCAGTACCCTCGGCAACAATGAATTCATCAAATGTCTACACTCTGTAGGAAGACCTCTACCTTTACAAGGTATTAAATATGCATGTAATATAGTCAATAATAGAAATTGATATTTTATTTATGGACATTATGTTCTGATTGAAAGTAATGTTTTCATACACCAAACAATGTGGAAATGTTTTTCTGGGTCGGATATAAAAGTTTGAAACCAGTTGCTTGGCTGGCATTCTGGCAATATCAATTACAATTGATTATTTATAAGTAAATTATTAACATCATTTTGATTTCGTTCAAGTCAGTAGTCATCCTTAAAGGAGGAATTATGTTAAGGTACAGGAATACTGTACATTCTATATTAAAAGACAAATTACTTACATGTAGAACACTGACAGATGCCCTGAAAGCATTTGTACAAAGTGAAAATCTTTATCATGCTTTATATGTAAAACCAAAATCTATATGAAAATTTTTGATTTCAGAGAAATTGAACAACAATTGGCCATGTAACCCCAAGCAGACAATCATAGCTCACCTACCGGCCAAAAACGAGATCTGTTCATACGGGAGCGGGTACGGAGGTAACTCACTGCTCGGCAAGAAATGCTTCGCCCTGCGACTGGGGTCTATTCTGGGTCATAGAGAGGGATGGCTGGCTGAACACATGTTGGTAAGTTAATATCAACATGAGATGTGATTTAACAGTGAAGCGTACCCCAAAATGAATCCCCCACACACACTTTCTAACCCCCACATATACCGTATAACCAGAAATTTTCGCAAGTATCAAATTTCGCGATTTCATGGTAAAATAGGGTATCTTTATTTTCGCGAGAACAATTTTTTGCGATTCCGGAATTACAAATAAATATGTACATATGACCTCACTGTTTTGTACCCTCCATTATTGAAGTTTAAGTTATTTCTATCTTAAGAATACACTCTATTTACTTCTGGATATGTGAAGAATGACACATGTACAGTAAAACCAAAATGGCACTAATAACCAATTGATGTTATACCTTATCAAACACAATTTTTAGCAAAGATAATTTTTCGTGATTCCAAATCACTCACGAATATAGCGAAAATTAGTATCTCGCGAAAATTTCTGGTTATATGGTATTTCAGTTTTCAACATTAAATATTATTAAGTTCATGTAGTACCTAATTGGCCTAGCAGTAAGGTTTATTAGAGTGTTGTTTGATTTAAGATTAGGAGCTAGACTCAACAGAAAAGAAAGAAAAGCCATGTAGAGGGAGCTTTAAGCCTTTATCATTTGATATTTGTTACATTTGTATGTATAGGGCTGAATTAGCTGGTAAATGAAGAGAAATGCATACATGTACATGTACATGGTTTGTATCCTGTAACTTTCCATAACTAATATTGTATTGAAAACAGAAAAAAAGCCATGAAATTTGAAAAAATACGGAGTTGGTTGAAATATATTTCAGTTACTAGAATTGAAATGTGCAGTTAATAGAAAGTTTTGTCCTTGATTAGATTTTAGGATTGGAGAATGACAAGGGAGAGAAGAAGTACATGGCAGCAGCGTTTCCGAGTGCGTGTGGTAAAACCAACCTAGCGATGATGACCCCTACGTTACCTGGTTACAAGGTCACGTGTGTCGGGGATGACATCGCTTGGATGAGATTTGACAAAGATGGACGGTTAAGAGCCATTAATCCAGAAGCCGGATTCTTTGGTGTTGCTCCAGGTAAATTTAGTCATACAAGTCTTACTTTATGCCACTACATAAGAATATCAGGTAGTGAAAATATTTTGTAAAGAGTATACTGACTTTCCAATTATGCCGTAGTCTACAGGTATGTAATGTTTTTTAATTGATGTTTATTTTCTTTACACTACAATTAAGGTAGATAAGATGTAATTTTGATTGAAATAAACCTATAAAGTCATAAAAATCAAACCAATCATATTTTATGTATTTTAGGTACTTCAATGAAGACCAACCCCAATGCCATGAAAACGATCACCAGGAATACAGTGTTCACTAATGTAGCGGAGACCTCTGAGGGCAGTGTATTCTGGGAAGGTTTAGAGGAGGAGGTACCGAGGACCGCTCAGATCACCTCATGGCTCGGTGTGCCGGAGTGGACGCCAGATAGCGGGAAACCTGCAGCTCACCCGAACTCAAGGTAAATTTACCTGATATATATAGTGTCCTGTTTGGATTAATATCTTACTGATTCATATTGCTTTGAATGTGTGTCATCTTAAACTTCCTTATTTTCCCATTTCCTTGAAAATTTCCTCAATGTCTGAATTTGGTTCACCAAGTTTTGAAATCCATCTTGGAAATTTAGAACATGTATAATTCATTTATGTACATTGCGTTAATGTATTCCTCAATAGCCATTTGATTTTATGACAGATTCTGCACACCAGCTAAGCAGTGCCCAATTATGGATCCTGACTGGGAAAGTCCAGAGGGTGTTCCGATAGATGCCATCATTTTTGGGGGGCGCAGACCTGAAGGTACTCTATTTGAATCATTCTGATTTTTTTATTTTCTCCCCTCCCCTCTTAGAAATCCTAAATTCAAACAAAATTCAATAATTTGGTACTGACATGTACATTGTACTATATATAGGATGATATTCATATCAAGTCTTTGATTTACAGGTGTACCGTTAGTCTATGAGGCATACAACTGGAATCATGGAGTATTTATAGGAGCGTCGATGAGGTCAGAGGCCACGGCGGCCGCTGAACATAAAGGTTAGTCTCATTTTTCTGAACTACATCAGTACACAATATCACCCTACAGGGCTAATCACCCTCAACTTTTGTAATATGTATAAACTAGATAAATGAGAATGCAAATTTTAATAAAAAGGTATAGGAAAATGTAAAAGAGTCCGTTCTTAAGTAAAAGACTCTCTGATGCTATTTTTCACACATTTTGATAACCATATTTATGACACATTTATTATGTAGCTAAGGTTGTAAAGTAAAAAAATTCATATGAATGAATCAATGATGAATGATTTTATTTCATGTTGATTATGTATAATTTTCCAGGAAAGGTTGTTATGCACGACCCTTTTGCCATGAGACCATTCTTCGGCTACAACTTTGGACACTATCTCAAACACTGGTTAAGCTTCCAGGAGCAATCAAACCTGAAACTTCCGAAAATCTATCATGTCAATTGGTTTAGAAAAGACGATCAGGGCAAATTCATCTGGCCTGGATTCGGTGAAAATTCACGAGTGTTGGACTGGATTTTCCGTCGTGTAAACGGTGAAGACTGTGCCGTCCAATCAGCCGTAGGTAATATTCCGACTCCAAACTCGTTAAATATGGAAGGAATAAACCAAAATGTAGACATGGAGGCGCTATTTGCTTTACCTAAAGACTTCTGGCAAAGAGAAGTGAAAGAAGTATCCAAATACTTTGACGAGCAGGTTAATGAAGATCTTCCGCCAGAAATTATGCAAGAATTGCGGAAATTAGAAACAAGGGTCAACACCATGTTATAGTGCCATCAACATGACTTGAAGAATTTTTGAATAGAGGTACATTTTACATGCAATCAAAACCTTAAAATTCTTGTCTGAGTCTCATTCCATTGATTTGTCATCGTAATCTAATGTCATTTATGTTGGGAAAAATTTGTCATAATATTTATGACAATGTAGTACTTGTAGTTTTATGTACATGTATTAGTTTAATTAGCAATATTTAGTTAATTTAGTACATTTAGTTTTAAAGAAGCAGTCTTTGAGACAAATTACATCATATATTACCATTGTGATATGAAACAGAAGTGCTTGCCTTTGCATTATTCAATTTATATTTTCTTCATTATTCTCATAGTCATCAACTTAACATAATAGTATTGTTATTGCCTGTACACTGCCGTATTTTGCAGTATGCTTACTTTGTGTATATTTTAAAAGAAATAAAACTACAATCTAGCAAATATTTTCTTATTTCAAGTATCCGGTGAATTCAGCGCCATTTTTCCATTCAGCTTTTAGAATTAGCAAATTAATTTATTGTAGAATTGTTGTTTATGCTTTATGTAATTTACTCCTATTTAAAGATGGATTTCTGTAAAATTGCTATTAATGATTTGATTGATTAAACACATAAAGTCTACACAATGATTGTATTAATATGATGACTCTAAATATGTACATGCACTTGCCATTCTTTCACCTTCATAATTTGATCGTATTTCATCGAGGATTTTTGTAAAGATATTGTGGGAAATTTAAACAACTTCATTATTGATGACTTGTATTTATGCTACTAATTATTTCTACATTGTTCTATAAGGAAAACGATCTGTGATTACAGAAGAAGAGTGTAATATTTATGTGATGTTTGTCCGTGATATAATTATATCTTTGTATTAATTTTCATATAATTTTAGGGTATGTTATGTTGTACTTTTCATTCTAACAGCTGATACGTGTGTCCACGTCTTTCTGATATACATGTATATGTGTATTTGAAATTTAAGGGTTTAAAATTTTTAATTATATTTACAATTATAATCATTATATTTATTTTGTGATATATGTCATTGCACATTAATTGTAATTCATGTATATTGTGTCAGTTTGGAGTATTTTCCTTTTTTTATGTGTCATATTTTGCAATGTTTGATAAACTTTAAATACAGATCTTTAATTATTGTGTTCAGTGTACTTACATGTACAATAAGTTTTCTACATTTATTTGGCAATCTATTTAGTTCTTTAAAATCTTTGTTTCATCATTTTGTTTAATTTTTAGGCATAATAAAATTGGCTAGTATGTTTGTCTTTCTGTCAGTATGTTTGTCTATCCACTTACAATAAGATAAGCTCATATTTTAGGGTATAGAAGGATATGTATTCCAAATCCATATACAATCATGACTTTCCATCATTGTACGCTCGATAAGTTGTCGATTTGTGTTTATGTTTTCCAGACTTGATCTCAGTTTATGCAATATTCCATGTTACATGTGAAATCATCGTTTTGATTGTGATTGGATGTCATATGGATAATATGTGGATCCAAAATTTGTGTCGTTTATTTTCTATAAATAGAATAATGTCTATGACCGAGCTCTGTTTCTACAAATGTTCTATCCAATTTCTAATATGGAAAATCGTTTATTAAGCATGTAATGTTGACTTGAAATATGGGAATAAATTTGTTTGTTTGTGAATTTTATATATTGAAATCAATCAATGAATTTAAGATATGTGCAAATGCTGGGATATATGTATGAAATAAATAGAAGAAGTAATTGATTTATGTTGCTTTGTTGTTCATGGGCATGAAATGGCTTGTATATACATACAATAGCAAGAATTGGCTAATTGTACAAGATCCAACGAGATAGAGGAAAGCACATTTTTTAAAAACTCCTTATCTTGTCTCATAAAGATGAAACTTACCTGAAGCATGAATGTCATGACCTTGACCTCAGCCAAAGTCAGACTATAAAGATCAGTGCCAAGACAACTGGATTTTTTCAAGGAATGTGTATTGCCTGTGTTAAGTTTGACTTTACATATTTGGCTTGTACACGAATGGTCTTGTTACAAGGAATGTGTGCTGTCTGTATTAAGTTTGACTTTACATATTTGGCTTTTACACGAATGGTCTTCTTACAAGGAATGTGTGCTGTCTGTGTTAAGTTTGACTTTACATATTTGGCTTTTACACGAATGGTCTTGTCACAAGGAATGTGTGTTGCCTGTGTTAAGTTTGACTGTACATATTTTGCTTGTACATGAATGGTCTTGTTACAAGGAATGTGTGCTGTCTGTATTAAGTTTGACTTTACATATTTGGCTTTTACACGAATGGTCTTCTTACAAGGAATGTGTGCTGTCTGTGTTAAGTTTGACTTTACATATTTGGCTTTTACACGAATGGTCTTGTCACAAGGAATGTGTGTTGCCTGTGTTAAGTTTGACTTTACATATTTGGCTTTTACACAAATGGTCTTGTCACAAGGAACGTGTGTTGCCTGTGTTAAGTTTGACTTTACATATTTGGCTTGTACACGAATGGTCTTGTTACAAGGAATGTGTGTTGCCTGTGTTAAGTTTGACTTTACATATTTGGCTTGTACACGAATGGTCTTGTCACAAGGAACGTGTGTTGCCTGTGTTAAGTTTGACTTTACATATTTGGCTTTTACACAAATGGTCTTGTCACAAGGAACGTGTGTTGCCTGTGTTAAGTTTGACTTTACATATTTGGCTTGTACACGAATGGTCTTGTCACAAGGAATGTGTGTTGTCTGTGTTAAGTTTGACTTTACATATTTGGCTTGTACACGAATGGTCTTGTCACAAGGAATGTGTGTTGCCTGTGTTAAGTTTGACTCTACATATTTGGCTTGTACACGAATGGTCTTGTCACAAGGAATGTGTGTTGTCTGTGTTAAGTTTGACTCTACATATTTGGCTTGTACACGAATGGTCTTGTTACAAGGAATGTGTGTTGTCTGTGTTAAGTTTGACTTTACATATTTGGCTTGTACATGAATGGTCTTGTCACAAGGAACGTGTGTTGCCTGTGTTAAGTTTGACTTTACATATTTGGCTTGTACATGAATGGTCTTGTCACAAGGAATGTGTGTTGTCTGTGTTAAGTTTGACTTTACATATTTGGCTTGTACACGAATGGTCTTGTTACAAGGAATGTGTGTTGTCTGTGTTAAGTTTGACTTTACATATTTGGCTTGTACACGAATGGTCTTGTCACAAGGAATGTGTGCTGTCTGTGTTAAGTTTGACTTTACATATTTGGCTTGTACACGAATGGTCTTGTTACAAGGAATGTGTGTTGTCTGTGTTAAGTTTGACTTTACATATTTGGCTTGTACACGAATGGTCTTGTTACAAGGAATGTGTGCTGTCTGTATTAAGTTTGACTTTACATATTTGGCTTTTACACGAATGGTCTTCTTACAAGGAATGTGTGCTGTCTGTGTTAAGTTTGACTTTACATATTTGGCTTGTACACGAATGGTCTTGTTACAAGGAACGTGTGTTGCCTTTGTTAAGTTTGACTTTACATATTTGGCTTGTACACGAATGGTCTTGTTACAAGGAATGTGTGCTGTCTGTGTTAAGTTTGACTTTACATATTTGGCTTGTACACGAATGGTCTTGTCACAAGGAACGTGTGTTGTCTGTGTTAAGTTTGACTTTACATATTTGGCTTGTACACGAATGGTCTTGTTACAAGGAACGTGTGTTGCCTGTGTTAAGTTTGACTTTACATATTTGGCTTGTACACGAATGGTCTTGTCACAAGGAACGTGTGTTGTCTGTGTTAAGTTTGACTTTACATATTTGGCTTGTACACGAATGGTCTTGTTACAAGGAATGTGTGTTGCCTTTGTTAAGTTTGACTTTACATATTTGGCTTGTACACGAATGGTCTTGTCACAAGGAATGTGTGCTGTCTGTGTTAAGTTTGACTTTACATATTTGGCTTGTACACGAATGGTCTTGTCACAAGGAACGTGTGTTGTCTGTGTTAAGTTTGACTTTACATATTTGGCTTGTACACGAATGGTCTTGTCACAAGGAACGTGTGTTGTCTGTGTTAAGTTTGACTTTACATATTTGGCTTGTACACGAATGGTCTTGTTACAAGGAACGTGTGTTGCCTGTGTTAAGTTTGACTTTACATATTTGGCTTGTACACGAATGGTCTTGTTACAAGGAACGTGTGTTGCCTGTGTTAAGTTTGACTTTACATATTTGGCTTGTACATGAATGGTCTTGTTACAAGGAACGTGTGTTGCCTGTGTTAAGTTTGACTTTACATATTTGGCTTGTACATGAATGGTCTTGTTACAAGGAACGTGTGTTGCCTGTGTTAAGTTTGACTTTACATATTTGGCTTGTACACGAATGGTCTTGTCACAAGGAACGTGTGTTGCCTGTGTTAAGTTTGACTTTACATATTTGGCTTGTACACGAATGGTCTTGTCACAAGGAATGTGTGCTGTCTGTGTTAAGTTTGACTTTACATATTTGGCTTTTACACGAATGGTCTTGTCACAAGGAAGGTGTGTTGCCTGTGTTAAGTTTGACTTTACATATTTGGCTTGTACATGAATGGTCTTGTTACAAGGAACGTGTGTTGCCTGTGTTAAGTTTGACTTTACATATTTGGCTTGTACATGAATGGTCTTGTTACAAGGAACGTGTGTTGCCTGTGTTAAGTTTGACTTTACATATTTGGCTTGTACACGAATGGTCTTGTCACAAGGAACGTGTGTTGCCTGTGTTAAGTTTGACTTTACATATTTGGCTTGTACACGAATGGTCTTGTCACAAGGAATGTGTGCTGTCTGTGTTAAGTTTGACTTTACATATTTGGCTTTTACACGAATGGTCTTGTCACAAGGAAGGTGTGTTGCCTGTGTTAAGTTTGACTGTACATATTTTGCTTGTACACGAATGGTCTTGTTACAAGGAATGTGTGCTGTCTGTGTTAAGTTTGACTTTACATATTTGGCTTTTACACAAATGGTCTTGTCACAAGGAACGTGTGTTGCCTGTGTTAAGTTTGACTTTACATATTTGGCTTGTACACGAATGGTCTTGTCACAAGGAATGTGTGTTGTCTGTGTTAAGTTTGACTGTACATATTTTGCTTGTACACGAATGGTCTTGTCACAAGGAATGTGTGCTGTCTGTGTTAAGTTTGACTTTACATATTTGGCTTTTACACGAATGGTCTTGTCACAAGGAAGGTATGTTGCCTGTGTTAAGTTTGACTTTACATATTTGGCTTGTACACGAATGGTCTTGTCACAAGGAAAACATTTCCATATACAGTTCAAAAGTTAAAGTTCAGACATGAACAAAAAATAACAAGGAGGTCGAAAACGATGCGTTCCACACACAGGCCCTCTAAAATTGAATTCTGTTTGCCAATTTAAGGATCTTGGTAAATCAGGAAACAGAATTCTGGGACTTTGGTGCTATTTTGTGATATGCTTTACATGTAAAAGCACAATAATAAAACTCACTGAAATCAAAATACCGGTATTTTTAGCACACCTGAACTGAAAGCTTCCATCATTTCATATTGTAGTCCCCTGTCCTGCATGAACTTCTCACATTTTTAGACTTTAATCTGAAAATTCTGCTCACAATTTCATGAGAATTTTCACTAGGTCCTCTACTGGATTCCCATTTTTTCCTGTCTGATTCTTCAAACAAGATGGCCTCAAATAGATCTGAGTGACCGTTCAAGCATGTTTCACTTTTCAGTTTGCATATCCTTCACATAATTTCATGAAACTTCATATAATATTAAAGAGGTAACATGTTCTCAAATTTTTTTTTTTTATTATTTCAAACAAATTGCAAGTAATGAAACTCAGTTTATATGGGTACTTTTCACCTCTTTTTTTCCTCAGTACTAGGCAAATTTCTTTGAAATTTTGTCTTATTCACTGGCACATGAATATCCTAGACTTGATAAAATCTGACACACCACCCAGGCGCGGAATCAGACAAGGACTAACAATTTTTCTCTCAATGATCTGAAGAAGGAGACCTTTTCCTTTTTGTAAAGCAACTGTAAATAATAATTCATGGCCAAATTACATGAGATAAAAAGGCAAAGCTTCATTTGTATATACCTGGTATGTTAATGGACATGGAGGCTGAAAAATGTTCAAACAACCAAGGTCCTGAAATTTATATACTTAAATGATATTTTGATTTTTCTCTTGTTTGAAAAAAAAAATGTACATGTATATACTGCACTATTAAGTATTTGACTTTTCTCTTGTTAACAAAAATTAAATACACTGTACTTGAATAATATTTGATTTCCTCTTGTCACGATTTTTAAGCATTTATAACCGTATCTAGAATGTTCTGCGGGGGGGGGGGGGGGGGGGGGGCTTTCACATAGGAAAAATAGGATACATATATACCCGTATAATTGGGGGAAAACAAAAATCCCTTGCCATTCTTGATTCCTCCTTCACATGTAGATATACGTGAATGATTGCATGTAGAATTTATAAAATGAAAATTTCATGTATAATTTATAAAATGAAAGATAATTTTTCATCTCTGGTATGAATTATCACAATTGATTTGATAAATTTAATGCCGGGTAGGGAATTTTTCGTTCCCTTCAAAAGAAAAAAAAAGAGGTCCTGCTCGAGTACAATGTAATAACTCTCAAACAAAGCGAAAGTTATAATGACTTGCTATATTCGAATCGACAATGTCATACAGTTACAAACATTTGGCCATTTCATAAATTTAGCAGAATTATAGAATTTCAATGAGCACATTATGAATTATATACTAGATAGATAGATATTTATTTGGTAACACAATGTCAATAACATACTGACATCATAATAAGTATCATGGGTTAAAGTTTGTAGAAATATCACAGTATTTGGTATTACGTTAAGAATTCATTATCTTTTATTCCCACTATTGTATCAGTCGTATATAACTAGATAACGTTTTGAAATATTAGCATGATTGTCAAGTGTGCGTATGCCAGTTACTCAATGGTTTTAGAAATAACAAAATACGTTAAATTGTATCTGACTATCAGATAATGAGATTCTAGATGCTTATCATGCGCTCAAACATTCGAAATGAAGGAAAAATTTACAACTCGGATTTTTACGGGAGAGTCTCCAAATGTCTAAGCGAGGTACCCCCCCCCCCCAAAAAAAAATCAATAAAAAAGGTTTTAGGGAATAAAAGAACTCATATCATGTATCTGTAAATTTGTACTTCATAGTAAGATTTTTATAATGAATCAAAAAAATTACAACTCGGATTTTTACGGGAGAATCATAGAAGCGACATACCGGAAAATTCCATATAACAAAGATTTTGGGGAGAATACATGTATATATGCACCTATATAATGAACAGTCTACTTAATGTGGTACATTTATTCCACATTCTTCTTAGAAAACATATGGTGTTTAAGTTAACATGGATAAAGAAATGCGTTTAGAACACCACTTTTGAAAAGTGGTGTTCTAAACAGTTTTCGCGTCATGCAATCCATTCACTCAAATACGTATGGCATGGACTTTTTGCAACGCTGTCCAAAAGTAACCCCTGGCCGATGGTCGAAAATTATAAAAGTCCTTGTCCTGACATAGCCCCCATTAATCCCAAAAGGGTCACCTCTAAGCCAATGTTTGCAAACCCTTCGACATTATCCATATAGATCTATAGATGCGTTTAGTACTATTTTAGAATGTAATTGTAGAAGTTCGGACTTCCATTTATCATACTATATTTTGATGCAAAAAGGGGTACAAATATTCCCAAAAAGTCCAAAGGTCTAAGCCAACCGCACCCCCACCTTTTCACGAGCCAATGAACTTTCTTTGACCTATTCGTACTGCGACTACCATGTAAATGCAAGAGGAGTTCCGAGTGCAGCCGGTCTGAGCCGATTTGCAAAGCTTGCAGTTTGTGTACGAGATTTCTCTTTACGTAAGTAGACTTATCTTGAATGTCATGCATCTATTATTCTTTATTTGAATTTCTTGTAATCTTATGTACAAAATTACTTTGAACTGACGCTGTTTCCATCCTTTATTTGGTTGCAAATCGAGAAAGAATTTTCACCGGTAGACGGGTCTGGCGGAATCAGCTCTCAGCTGAGCTACTGTAGTGCAATCTTTTATGCTTCTAGTAAGAATTTAGGATGTTACAGTCTTCTTATATTTATCAGGGTTTGATATTAAATTTCCCATCCTGTGATAAGAAAACACAAATGTACAGAGATAGGCATTATGATTATTATTTTAATGCGTCGTTCTTTTGTCCTGAAAGTAGGTCAAGGACAAAACATGTAAATGATGCATTTCTTTTCACGTACATCCCGCTGCACTGCTGTTTATAAATACAAAACATTTGTGAAAACAATTGTGAAAACAAATGTAACTGACATTTTATGGCAAAGAGGCCTATGGCTTTGTAATGCTTAACAAATTAGCTAGATAATGACATGGTTGTTGCAAATGCAGATTTAGGAGGGGTGGGATGGGGTTGGGAAAAGGAGGGAAGGGGGGGGGGGGGGATTGGGGGGTTTCACGTACAATGATACTGTTTGGAATGCAATATTTTAACCCCAAAACCTTAATTATTTATTATTTGAATGATAATTATATAATGAAGAACTAAGAATTCAGAGACGTATCTGATGTCTTAAACTACAGAATTTATCGTAAAATTAGCATTATGTTACATCATTTCGTATAATGTCATTTCACAGAATTTAGGTGAAGTTTCCATAGAATTTTATGATGTCAATGATGTCACAATGATCAGTACGTTAGATACTGACCGAAATATGATGTACGTAACTCTGGTTATTGATAATTCCTCATTCGTGCATCACATGATAAATCCTTGGAATTCTATTGGTTGAGCATGCAGGGACAGTATGAGAGAATAGTGCCCAGCGACTGGGCACTATTGCTTTTAATTTGCTTTACAGAGTTAATTCGCTTGGAGAGTAAGGCACTATAGGTGTCACCACTTGCTTGTAAAACATCTGAATTACTGTTGAGGTCATGTAATGCACTAAACCTATTAATGCCCATTTGTGTGGGTACTATTCTCTCATAGTGTTGCTTTTGGAAGGTAAGTAGTTAATTAATAGGTAAATAGATCAGATCTTGGAGCTAGATTTTGATTCGATGATTTTTATTTCAGGTCTCAAGATCAATTATCTCCACCCTAAAATATAATGGAGCAGGAGCAGGAAGGCACTTTCTATGAAGTGCACGAGATTGTTGTACAAAAACTTGGTCATGTACCTATTGCAAAAGGGGATTTCCATTACCTGCCAAAAAAAGTGCAGAAGTTTGTGGCACATTGGGTAAGATTGTTTGATACATCAGATTCATCTATACATGCCATGAGAACATGATTGATTCTTTAAATTGCGATGCAAGGGCATCATACAGGATTAACCTAGTTGTACATCCATCTGTCTGTCACGTTGTCAGATGATGGCCTACAAGCAATTTGTATCTCGGTTCTTTGATTTTTCTGGTGAAAATTGAAATCAGACTTAAGATAGGGTCTTATATCTCAGCACTCCTAAAGTTGTATTTGATACTTGCAAATTAGAAAGCATCCCAATAATAAAGTCAAATATTTATGTTGTATCACTACCATTTGAGTATGCAAGTATATCTTGAAATTCTTTATGTGAAGTTCATTATACCTAATATCAATTAATCCACATTGAATCGCACCCCTGCCAATGAAGTTGAAGGAGATTTCACCATGTCTATCTGTCCATCTGTTTGTCAAAAACTTAGTTTCATAACTCGAGTAATTTTTTACTTAGACTATGGTATTGAAACTTCACGCTTCGATTATTCATGAGGGAAGAAGAAGCTCTATTGATTTTGGGATCAGAAGGTCAATGTCTAGGTCAAAGTATACATGTACTGAAAACAGCATTTAAAAGCATTGAATTCAGACTGTAATTCAAGTAATTCATAACCAAAGATTTGTTACTTCTGTCCTAAAGAATTGTTATTTCTGTAAGAATTGTTATTTCTGTACCAATTTAAGAATTGATACTTTTGTTCAATAGAAAATGCTGAAGATTGTAAATACTTCTAATCCAGGTCATACAGCTCCGCCTTCACACATTTTTTGATTATTCTCAATTTTCTTGACGTCATCAATTTACTTGGGCAGAAAAATTGCCGAAGTTTTAAACGATAGTTAATAGGTAAGTGACTGAATGCAAATTAGAACCGACAGACTGTTGTTGAGATCTTGCGTACTGTACCCAAGGGAGCAATACTGACCCATTTGGACCTCTTGTTTGCAGGTTCAGAAAATGAAACCTCGTGCTCTGTACATATGTGATGGATCCCATGCAGAAGCAGAAGAAGTAACTCATAAGCTTGTAGAAAGGGGCGTATTGACTCCACTCAAGAAATATGAAAATTGGTAAATATTGGCATATTGATCATAGAAAGAATATGGTGTATCAAATAAAAGCTGAGTCATTGAAATCTTCCAATGAAATGTCGGACATTTTGGGATTTTTAGCGGTCCAAATAATAGATATAATGTGATTTTTTATTGGACCAAACAATTTTTTATCGGCAAATCTGATCAAACCAATAATTATACTTTTCATGTACTCTGCCGAAGGTCTCAGTACAATAAGATAACTTTAAAACAGGTAATTGTTCACTACTTCCAATATCTTGCTCTTTGCACAAAATGCCCAATTTTGAGCTTTCTGCCACAAAATTCTTAAAGGAAAATTATATTATATGAAAATTGCTTGTCATCTTGTTATCGACGTGAAAAGAAACAAAATTAGAAAAAAAAAATTTTTATTCATCGTTCTGCTTAGCCGTAGCAGGCATATTTATTTGCGAAGAAATGCATTACATCCCTTGAATTGCACTCTCCTGCGTTGGAGAGCATAGAATTACTTATCTGACGTCAGCGACGATACATAATCAAAACAAAGAAAATGGTTTACTGTGCAGCTGTGGGATGCTCAAATGATTCACGGAAGTCAGAAGGAGTTGGATTTTATAAGCTAACAGCCAGGAATCCAGAATTACAGCGTATATGGTTGCAAAAATTAAAGAGGGAGTACCTGAAAGTTTCAAAACACACAGTGGTCTGTTCAGTACACTTCGCTGATGATGCGTTTGAACGGGATTTGCAGGCAGAACTGTTGGGTATCTCACGACCACGAAAACTGAAGGAGGATGCAGTTCCAACAATATTTTCATATGGAATTCAGAACGTTGCTAAAAGACGTACATCTACGGAAGACAGACTTAAAAAGAAAAGACGACAAGAGGTATGTTAACTTCCTTATTTAGAAATAGAATGGTGAGGGGGGGGGGGGAGTTAAGCAATTATTTTCCTTCTCTAGACTTTTTTTCAACTGTAGTTAATAAATTCAAATTAATGGAGTAAATTTTATCTTTTTAACAGGCTTTAGAGTCTATCCTGGACAATGAAAGTAGCGCCAGTCAGGTATGTTCTACAGATAATCTAGGCGAAGGAGAGACAACAGAGACCCTAGGGATCAATGAGAAAGAGACACAGACTGATACTATCATATACCCCACTCAAAGAAATCAAGGCAATAGGCGGACAGAATCACATGGAACTCAAACGACTCTTTCAAGTGAGCGCAAACAAGTACATCAAAGCACTCAGTATGAAATTACAGACGTAGATTGTACCCAGAGTATTCTTGACTTACATTCTTACAGTAGAATTTCTAATGATTTACAGAGAGAAAAGACCCCTCCTACCACTATTCCATCGAATCCCAGATTCACAAGTACTCCCATTACAAAGTCTGACCCCATATCATCAATAAGCTTTTCAGAAGATAAGAGTGATGATCAAGATATTTTTGATACAACTTATGAACCGGAAAGCGAAAATGAATCATTTGATGATTCATTTGAATTTGGAAAACAGGATGAAATTTATGATAGACAAAGTGAACCACATTGAGATGAAAAGTACATTATATTCCAGTCTGCTCTTTCAACATTATTTCAAAGGTGCCAAATCTGTGGTGAGACAGTACTATCAAGTACATATTCCACCATTGGAACTCTAGTAAAAGTCATAAGTACATGTGTGACGGGCCATGACTTTACCTGGTACTCGCAACCCCTAATTAGACGCATGCCAGCAGGTAACCTACTCACAGCGGCTGCATTGCTGTTTACGGGCTGTTCATTTTCACAAATGAAACATTTTGCCGACACCCTCAACTTACGTTTCTTCAATAGTGCAACGTACAACAAAATTCAAGGAGATTTGTTCAAAGTAGTGAATGAGGCCTGGTTGTTGGAGAGAGAAAAAGTTCAGAAAGAAGTCGAGAACAAGATGTTATGGTTGGCTGGGGATGGGAGGTGCGATAGCCCTGGATTTAGTGCAAAGTATGGCACCTACACTTTGCTAGACCAGGAAACAGGAAAAATCGTGGATTTTGATGTCATTCATGTCAGCGAAGTCAACAATAAATCAACTAATATGGAAAAGGAAGGAATGAAACGTTCGTTAGAGCGGGTAATATCAAAGGCGTCTGTATGTGTTTTAGCGACAGACAGACATGTTCAAATTGGCTATTCACTTAGGACTGAGTTTCCTGAAATCACTCATCAGTACGATGTTTGGCACGTATCGAAAAGTATTTCAAAGAAATTAAACGCAAAGTCAAAGATCAAAGGTTGCGAGGACCTGAAAATGTGGATACAAGCCATTATAAATCATTTTTGGTGGAGTGTATCAACTTGTAATGGCAATCCAGATCTCCTAAAAGAGAAATGGATATCAGTGATTCATCATTGCGTCGATATTCATTCATGGAATTCATGCGATTTATTTCACGCTTGTGCCCATGCACCTATACCACCTGAAGTGTCTAAAAATAAACAATGGCTGAAACGTTCATCAAAGTGTCATGAACAACTAAAAGTAGTAGTTTTAGACAAATTTCTTCTTCGATCTCTTGAGAAGTTAACCCTTTTCTGTCACACTGGAGAACTTGAAGTTTACCATTCCATGATGTTGAAATACTGCCCTAAGAAACAACATTTCTCATACGAGGGTATGGTAGCCCATACTCAGTTGGCAGCACTGGACCATAACAATGGGACAGAAAGGGACCAGGCCGTTGTTCAAAAAGGGGAACGTGCTGGTGAACTAATGTATAAGCAAGTTTTTCCAAAGTGTTCGAAGAGATGGGTGTTAAAGCCAATTTACGTGAAGAAAAACTTCAATTTCCGGAAAGATCTCATGTCCCGAACAGTTGAAGTTCGAAAGGAAAAAATCGCTTTGCCGGCAATACAGAAACCGAATCTTCCAAAAAACATTGCAACAGCGCCAAAGCCAAGTAGAGACGAGGCCATTGAAAGTCATCGCTCAAGAATGACAGCGGCTCATAAAGATGTATAAATAAACAAATAAGCATTTCTGAACAATATATTATGTTAAACCACAATTTATATATAATTATTGTATTGTATAATTTTGATAGTAAAACAAACTTATGTTATAATCAGATTAATAATACAGGTTATCAAATCTATTAGAATAAGAAATAGAATTAAAACTTCATTGATAAATAATCTATACGTTACGTTCATAACGAAACCGAATTAATAGTTTGCATAAACATTCATAACTGACTTAGAGTTCCCCCGCGAACCCTGGGGGATACTAAAGAAAGATTCGCGTGTCAGATTTTTTTTCACAGCTGGACGTCTCTATATCCAATGTAGTGTCCGTCTGAAGAGGGGAAAGTTTCTCTTATCTTTATTACAGCACATGATAGGATTACGCGGCGCACGTGCCGCCCAAGACGATTGTGAACCCAGTATGTAAACTGTCTGTAAGCTTGATGCCGAAATGATCTGAAATGAATATTTTTACGATTGTTCTTAAATGATTTTATCTGTAGATTTTTAATCTTTATGTATTATTACATCACGCACACAAGAGAGAAAAGGTACTTTTTCGTATCTGCTCAGAACAAAAGACTCCATCCCCTTCGAAAGTTTTTACTTTTTAAATTAAATTTATCGTATTTTTCAATACCATCTAATAAAAGAATTGCTGTTTAGATTGTTGTTTCGGTTTGGTTTGAATATTTGCCTTTATTATTATATGTCATATAACTTATATCAGTCAATAAATCTTATTAGCAATCGTAAAGTTGGACTTACTCATTAGAAGTAACTGCATTTATGTCATCGCATCTAATATCTGCCCTGGCGATCATTGCCGTGCGTAAAACTTCTCTATTTAGACAAACAAGCCTAAAGTCTTGATTGTTTATGATACAATTATCAACAACCCGTTTCCTCACATTCGGGATTTCCATACAGCATGTACATTCTTTCACAGTTAGCATCACATTACAATGACCGCAAACACACCAATTATTATTTGTAAGTCTGTCAATTGTCACATCTTGATCTACATCGCTTTCTTCTGAATTAGAATTTTCAGAATTCTCGCTTTCTGGGGATGATTGTAAAAATGGTTCAAATTGATAAGGTTCTATCGCGTTCGCCATAGTAATAGTATACTGACCGCAGCAGCTGTATCGTCGCTGACGTCACTGGGTGAATAATTGTTTTCAGCTGAAGAGTTCCAAACTTTAGCAATGGTGATTATCTTATTCTCGATGTTGACTTATTCAGTTGCTTGTATCACGTTTAAAAAGCTGTTTTTTTTTAAAACTCATTGTCGATTTCGTATGCTTTAATGATAAATAATGAAATTATATTCAATGTATTTAGCGTATAATTTTCCTTTAATTTGAGTGCCATGGGTAGTGTTCCTGAAAGGGAGAGAAATTTCAGTCACACATCTCCATAATGTAAAATTTGTTTTCAGTTATTTATGTAGAACTGATCCAGCCGATGTGGCCCGCGTTGAAGCAAAGACCTTTATAGCTACCGAGGAGAAATTTGAGACGGTACCCCATGTTAGAGAGGGAGTGAAAGGAATTCTGGGACAGTGGAAGTCCGAGGAGGACATGGCCAAAATAATTAATGGAAATATGATTGGATGTATGACAGGTAATAAAATTATGTATTATATATATAGATATAGATTTATAAACCAATGAAACCTGTGAAATCAATCGTGATGGCAAAGTACTGTATAATATTATACTGAGATAGCCTCCAAATACTGTATTATCATGATTATACTGAGCAACCCTATAAATATTTTCTGTATTTTTTTCCCTGATCACTTCATAGGTTTTGTATATTAGGATAGTTTTTTCCTTGTTTTAAGTCAATTCCGATATTTTTGCTCACTGAGATCTCTATAATCTATTATAATCACATATATTATTGATGTTATAGGTCGCACTATGTACGTAATTCCGTTCAGCATGGGACCAATAGGCGGGCCACTGAGTAAGATTGGAGTACAGCTCACTGACTCTAATTACGTACTTCTGTGTATGCGTATCATGACTCGAGTGTCACATGACATTTGGGAAAAGATTGGAGAGCAGGACTTTGTACGATGTGTGCACTCCATGGGATGTCCCAGACCTGTACAGAGTAAGTCCACCTGAGATATAGTTTCCATGAAATGTAAAGCTAATTTTCTTTTTTTTTCTCTTCTTTTTTTGCATGAGAAAACTGTCAATTTTATAAAATTGTATGTTCAAATAGAATGTCACATTACAAAATTCTAAATTCAGTAGTACATTTATATTTTCTAGACATAGCTGTAAATATGCCCAGCCAATACCTTTACCCGGAAAACTAACTCTTTAGAATTTATCTGATGTTAAAGTATTATGTAAAATGGAAATTTAGATTAAGGAATCTTTAAAAATTTGTAACACCATATTTGAAGGTAGAGATTCTGTTTAGCAGACATGTTACATGTCAAAGGAAGATAACGCCTTAATTATTAATCAATTCTTTGTACAGGTAGGGTTGTTTAGGGACTTTGTAAAATTGGTTGTTTATTAGCCGAGTTGCAAAACTCGGCTCTTAATTTGATGTGAGACGGGCGGGCGGGCGGGCGTCTGGGCGGGCGGTTAGGCAGGCGTCTGGGCGGGTGCGCGGGAGGGCGTCAAAAATTGGTTTCCGGACTATAAGTCAACTACGAAAGAGGCTATAACAATGAAACTTCATACACTTACTCACCATTAGTCAAGGATGAGCCCTATTGATTTTGGGGTCAAAAGGTCAAAGGTCAAGGTCACAGGACTCAGATGATTGAAAATGGTTTCCGGACCATATTTCAGCCTGTATTGCACCTATAATCATGAAACTTGCCAGAAATGTTTCCCTTGAATCAAGGATGAGGCCTATTGATTTTGGGGTCAAAAGATCAAAGGTCAAGGTCACAGGACTCAGATGATTGAAAATGGTTTCCGGACCATATTTCAGCCTGTATTGCACCTATAATCATGAAACTTGCCAGAAATGTTTCCCTTGAATCAAGGATGAGGCCTATTGATTTTGGGGTCAAAGGTCAAGGTCACAGGACTCTGTTGATTGAAAATGGTTTTCGGACCATATTTCAGCCTGTATTGCACCTTTAATCATGTAACTTGCCAGAAATGTTTCCTGTGTATAGAAAATGACCACTTTTGATTTTGGGGTCAAAAGGTCAAAGGTCAAGGTCACAGGACTCAGATGATTGAAAATTGTTTCCTGGCCATATTTTTCCTGTATTGCACCTAAAGTCATGAAACTTGCCAATAATGATTCCCATGAATCAAGAATGACCCCTATTGATTTTGGGGTCAAAAGGTCAAAGGTCAAGGTCACAGGACTCTGATGATTGAAAGTGGTTTCCGGACCATATTTCAGCCTGTATTGCAATTATAATCATGAAGCTTGCCAGAAATGTTTCCCATGGATCAAGGATTTTGGGGTTAAAAGGTCAAAGGTCAAGGTCACAGGACTAAGATGATTAAAAATGGTTTCCCGACTGAATTTGAGCCTGTATTGCACCTATAATCATGTAACTTGCCAGAAATGTTTCCAGTGAATAGAAAATGACCACTTTTGATTTAGGGGTCAAAGGGTCAAAGATCAAGGTCACAGGACTTAGGTAATTGAAAATTGAAAATTGTTTCCGGATGATATAAGAGGGTGTATTGCACCTATGATCATGAAACTTGCCAGAAATGTTTCTTATGAATCAATGATGACCCCTATTGATTTTGAGGTCAAAAGGTCAAATGTCAAGGTCATAGGACTCAGATGATTGAAAATGGTTTCTGGACCACATTAGAGCCTGTATTGCACCTATGATCATGAAACTTTCCAGAAATATTTCTAATGAATCAAGGATGACCCCTATTGATTTATGGAACCAAAGGTCAAGGTCACTGAACTATGATGATTGAAAATGGTTTCCAGACCATATTAGAGCCTGCGTAGCACCTATAATCATGAAACTTGCCAGAAATGCTTTCCATGAATCAAGGATGATCCCTATCACTGATGATTGAAAATGGTTTCCAGATAATATTTGAGCCTGTATTGCATCTATGATCATGAAATGTTTCCGGAAATGTTTCCCATGAATCAAGTATGACCCCTTGTGGTTTTTGCATCCAAAGGTCAAGGTCATAGGATTCTGATAATTGAAAATAGTTTCGGGACTATATTTGGGTATGTATTGCACCTTTAATCATGAAACTTGTCAGAAATGTTTTCCATGAATCAAGGATGACCCCTATTGATTTTGGGATCAAAAGAGCAAAGGTCAAATTCATAGGACTTGGGTAATTGATTTGATTTCTGAATTATATATGAATGTGTATCAACCTGAAACGTGTCTTTGATGCTTCCCATCTGTCGAGACCATTCAAGTTTTGCAACTCGGCACTTTGCATCTTTGATGCATTTTAAGCTTATTCTTCATTTTATTTTACAGGAAAGGTAGTCAATCATTGGCCATGCAATCCAGAAAAACTGTTCATTTCTCATTTTCCTAAACTGAGAGAAATCGTGTCATATGGTAGTGGTTACGGAGGGAACTCGCTGCTTGGGAAGAAATGTTTTGCTCTGAGAATCGCTAATGTCATAGCTAGAGATGAAGGTTGGCTAGCAGAACATATGCTGGTATGTATAACATGAAAAAGTTGTTTGTCCATGCAATATTATACAATTATGGACTTTTTTCGAGGTGAATATTGTGTGTTGTTATACCCCTATCAGTATCTCTATATAAAATCTCCATAGGAAAAATGCCTATAAATTCGAATATTTGACCAAGCAGTCAATATTTACATCAATATTGGCCCTAGGGCAATATTTTAAAAAATATTGACCGATAAACGGTAAATCGTTTGTGACGTCACGTCGTTGATGACGCTATTAGCTCTACCTATTTTTCCGCGCTCTTTCTCTTATAGACGAAATGATCGTAAACATGCCGGATTAATTGTTTCCTTGCTGCAGTATTGGTGTAAGGTATAACAAAACAATTACTGACTGGGAATTTGGGCAATATATGATTTGTTGGACCTTCAGACAAGATATAGCCCTCGGCCTTCGGCCCCGGGCAATATTTTATCTTCAGGTCCAACAAATCATATATTGCCCTCATTCCCAGTCAATAATTGTATAATATTTTCTTTATTTGAAAATATTGACCAAGTCGACAGCTGATCATGAGGTCAATATAAATTCCAAATGAAGATGTCATATTTATTATATTCATAAAGGTACCTTTTCTAAAGTGGCTGGCCTCAACTTTTCCTTTAAAAAAATATTTCAAGACTTAATAGAAGAAAATATGTTGCTCAGTGCTCTCCCCAGAAATTTCAGAAAGCATGGTGCTAAGTCTTCGCGGAGCACCTTGCGTTGGGATGCGTCATTGCACGTTGCATCATTGCATACTGTTTTATGTGTTGCTGCTTTATTACTAAACTGTTCAAAATAATTTTGATAATGTAATAAATGTGTTAATAATACTACATTCTTATCTACATGTACATGCCAATTATCATTAAATTTTTGACAGTGAGATCATTGGTGTTCTATTTGTAAAGAGAGATTCTTGACAGTTTTAAAACTCAAATTAGGTTTGGGCCTTTTGAGAAAATTATCTTGAGACTGTCTAATGACCATAACTCCAGGTAGCTTAGTGTAAGAATTTGGCATATTACACTGATTTGGAAGGAAATTCTGTGAATGGGCCATTTTCCATGGTTTTCTTAAATATCAATGGGCCATTTCTTAAAAAAATTACTAAGTTTTCAATGGGCCATTTTGCAAATTAATAGAACTATGGTGCATGTCCTCTGTCCTTCCTGTTCACTGATATTAGTGAATCTAAGTGTGTTATGGAAAGGGTGTCTTACCTTGAGTTCTGAATTTATGGTTCAGGGAAAGGGCAGGTTTCACCTTTTTAAAAAGGTTGAAAATTATCTTTGTACAAATTGGGTCCAAATATGGTAACATTTACTCCCCCTTCCTTATTAGATTGCAATATTGTTTGTGGTAATCTCTGGCGATGAAAGCCGACAATTGCCCCCCCCCCTCCCTCAGAATCATCAATTAAACGATGGTCCGTGCACCATATTGTGTTTTGATGATTAGTTTCATCCATCCGTCAAAACCTCTTATTAACTATATTCAAGCGTATTTCAAAAAAAAAAATACGGACATACCGACTCATTATTCATTCAAAGTAAAATGATTTTGCGTGAGCGAGATAACCTCTCTCTTATCTTGTAAAAGCGGCAATTATTTCGTATGACAAAGACAGCGAGGTCGGGTAATATGTCTTACAGTAAGACGGATTAAATACATATTTTAATGACATCTGATATAGCGTATTTCCAATTTACCGTTACGCTGTAACTATATGACACGTGCCGGTCAACACGAACTAGCGATTATACATGTAGATGAAAACGTTTTCATGAACTGTGTTATAGAATGGTCCACAGGAGCTCGATGCCAACTATCCACAAGAATATCTGCCCCTACTTTTCGTTGACTATAGAGAGATGAGAAGGGGCAGATGTCGTTGACGGTTGTTGGCATCGAGCTCCTGTGGAATGAATGGTCGTCTTTTGTTGGTCACTCGATAACCATTGACAATGCAGTTACATGTATTTTAAATGTCCGATAGATTGACATGCGCCGTAGAAGCCAGACACGTTCTCAGCTCAGGTAAATAAAGCTGGGGGGGGGGGGGGGGTTACAAGACGTTTTAACACCTCGGGTTGTATACAGCCGGGGCTAATTAACCGAGAAAGCCGCGGTTAAATCAATCAACACAAAGGGGTACACAAAATAGATAATACACGAAATTTTAGGGGTAAAAATATAGCATGGCGGCCGTAAAATATAGCGTGGTGCTTATCCCGGTAGCATGGCGGTAAATCTCGATAGCGTGGTGGGGCCACCACGCTAAAACGGCCTGGGGAGAACACTGTTGCTAAACCATTCTGAATGTAATAGCAGTCATTCGTTGAGTCAAAATCCGTCGTAATTCTAAGATTGATTAAAAATTCAAGTGTTTTATAGCTTAGCTTCAGCCTACTAGACGCTGCTTACAAAAGGACATTAATGACGTCACAGATATAAATTTCATGCATTTTCGATATTTCATGGTAAACTGGAAGCAAGAGTTTTCACCCTTTTGCCCACTTTTGCCCTGTTTCTGCTCAAATTTGGTAAAACATGGAATACTTGTGTCTATTGAATGTACAATTGATTTTAGATTATGGGATTGACCAATGAAAAGACAGGAGAGGAGAAGTTCGTAGCCGCAGCATTTCCCAGCGCTTGTGGTAAAACCAACCTGGCTATGATTACTCCAACTATACCTGGATACAAGGTCAGATGTGTAGGTAAGGTCAAAACATAGCTACATGTATATCTTAGGTAGCTCACTTACTTGTATATGTATGTAGTTCAGAATGATTGAAGCATCCAATGGCATGTGGGATAAAGAATTTTAAAAGAATTTAGGGGGGTTGGGGAATGTTAGACCATCTCATCAATGGGTTCCAACAAATTATTTGGAAAATGTACAACAGAGAAAAATCAGCATTTGTCACAAATTTCAGGGAATGAGGAGTGAAGGGGGATTTCTGTGCCTTTTTCCTGTGATTGAGAGGGAATTTTGAGAATCGGCCATTTTCTACAATACTAATCCTTTACTTTTGATAAATACTGTACGAATAATAGAAAATCATGTGAGATCCTCTATATAGAACATTGTATATGACAGCTGACTTTTTTTCATAGAAAATTCCCTAGCTAATAGAGCATGTGACTATATTTTATAAGGAGATGACATAGCCTTGGATGAGATTTAACGACAAGGGTGAGCTGAGGGCCATAAACCCAGAGAACGGTTTCTTCGGTGTCGCTCCTGGTACGAACACAAAGACCAATCCTAACGCCATGAAATCCTTCCAGAAAAACTCCATCTTTACAAACGTAGCGGAAACAGCTGACGGAGGATTTTATTGGGAAGGAATGGAGGACGAATCAGATCAGGTAACAAATATATCAAATTCTAATTCAGGTCATGTGCAACACGCAATTTCATTGGCTAATGTTGTACAATTTGCTGCCTATAAATCATAACCCTTATGTCTTCAAATCATGGAAGGATGTAGCTTTTAGACTAAATTTGTGACCATAAAATCATTAAAAAATTTGAATTCAATTTATGCCCGCAAATAATTCAAATACAATCATGTTATCCTCTAATTGTGATAATAACAAACCCATCAGCTACAAATTAAAAGAGTAACTAAGGGAGGAAGGCAATACGCTCATCAAATTTTGAAATATTTTACAACTTGTACATGTCTGTGCATTATCTATAAATAATTTTGCAGACAGGTTATATTTCATTTCTCTATACTTTGCAGGTTGATCCGGTAAATTTATGTTTGTTGTTATCCTTTGATTTTCTACCTCTGAGTTAGTTTTTTCTATTCAGTTTTGAATTTCCTTTATTCGTCATTCCTGAAAGATTCTTATTTTTGATATACCTCCTCTTGCTGTTTTTTTTTATGTCTATACATTATGTAGGAAGTAAATAGAAAAGGTATTGTCTTAATTTGATCTAGCTGTGTTTCCAATCATCGTTACTTCACCTGTTCCCATAATTTCTATACTATGTCAATAAGGAGGAGGGGGGGGGGGATGACTAAGGTTTACTTTTCGATATGTCCTCAATTAAGGGGATACAAAAATCTAGCACAAAGATAATTTGAATTCTTTGAATTACCAGGTTTCTTGTCAGGTCAAATATTTATAAGCTTAGGTCAGAAAAAATATTCAATGCAGTTGAAGGTCACCTAGGACAATTTAGATGGTTATGCAAATTAAGAATGGAGTGTCATTGCATGCTACTCTTTGTAATGCTATTGTTTTTACTTCGTTAAGAAATTATTTACATGTAACTTCAATCTCATATAGAAGGCTTCAAGTCTGAGAAATATAAAGCTTCTTTGATCATATCTACATGTACATTGGTTACAATATACAGTTTTCGCACACTGTTCCGAAGGCGCAAAAAGTATGGGCGCCATGCTAAAGTTGACGTCATTAGACTTTTAAAGTAGTTTACATACCTTTATGAACCAGACCTTAGTACAATCAATACATCTAGACCTACAAAACATGTGAAAATCAGTGCAGCCAGATTTACCGTTTAACCGTTAAACAGTATCGAACGATGTGAAATGGCAGCCGAGCGCAATGCGTTCAATGGATGCAGTAGCCGAAGTAGTGAGGTCAATACAGCATTGTTCTCAAAACATTATCTACATCATTTAATACTGAATTGAAAGAGAACATCAGTAGCTTTTATCATGAAAATTTATTTGAATTTTCAACATCTGGATTTTCAGATATATCCGTAAGAGTGTGAAGTACCCCTCCGGCACTACCGGCATCAGGAGCCCAGGCCATGTGGTACTCGCTTAGCCTTCGTCTCCTATCGCTCTTTACTATATGGACTAATGGCTGAAAATGATGTTCAGTTCTCTTCTTCACATCCTTCCAAACTCATATAAACCCCAAAATTCCAAGTTTTTCATTACTGTGCCTACTACAAAAAATTTAAGTCTCAACACTTAGAAATAAAAAAGTCGTCCCTGGCCATTTCTTCGAATACGAAACTAAAACTGTATATTGGAACCATTGGTTCTGTGTATACTTTTATGAATAATTAAGCTACAATTCTCTTGACATTTACTTGTGTAGGATTAGAAAGGTCAAATAAAAAGTGATAATCAATGCCTACTTTAAAATATCAAATTCAGACCAATACAAAGTACACATGTTTGAAATTGATTTCTCATATGTTATACATAGGACTTCATTCCCGCAGGGTGCATATTGTATTTGTACTTTTTTCTTAGTAAAACTGAGTTTAATGATTGACGTTGACAATATACATGTACATGTAATGTACATAAATGTTTTACTGGTACATGTATTTTACATTAAGTTAATCTCTATTACATTTTTTACTATTTTAATGTTACTTTCAGAACATTGCCATAACAGATTGGCTTGGGCAGCCGTACAAACGAGGCAGCGGTAAGAAGGCAGCCCATCCAAACGCCAGATTTACCTGCCCGGCGAGTCAGTGCCCGATCATACACCCTAATTGGGAGGATCCTGAGGGTGTGCCCATCAGTGCCATCATATTTGGTGGAAGGAGACCCACAGGTTAGTGTTAGTATAGCAGGCCTGTTTATCCTCAATATTGAATCATGTTTTGAAACAATATAAAAAAAAAAACAGATTGAACAAGAAATTTTAGAATTTAACTACTAATATTTGGTATCATAGAACGAACATGGAATTTGTATACGTACATGTATGTTTTGATGAAATTAGGTGCTACCTATCCAGATTTACTCCCATATATTACATATGTACATACATGTATATACATGTAAGCACTTCAGAAACTGTATGTCTGTTTAATTTGTTTTTGTGCACATATGAAAATATAACTTTACGACTGAGCGTGATCTTGCTTAATCTGTAAATGGTATTTACGTGTATGTGATAAAAACATTTTCAAGGTAATATAATCAAAATCATAATTAACTCTTTGGGAAAGTGGTAAAAATAATGAAGTTTGTTAAATTTACTATGATATATACATTAAAAATGTGTGATTTCAGGTGTGCCCCTGGTGTTTGAGACATTAAGCTGGGAACATGGAGTGGCAGTAGGAGCCTGTGTCAAATCTGAAGCCACTGCTGCAGCAGAATTCACTGGTACGGCATGTGTTTGTTCATATTCAATATTATACAATTACATGTAGGCCATAGTAATTTTTAAAATATTTTGAAAATCATCCTCATATTATCCTGTAGAATATATGCAGATCTTTCTTATTAATTTTCGATACTTTCTAGACATACCTCGTATTTAACTTAGCGTTTTCACCAAAGTCTATGTCTTTCCACTGTAGGCAAAGTGATCATGCATGATCCTATGGCGATGAGGCCCTTTATGGGGTATAACTTTGGTAAATACCTTCAACACTGGCTGGATATGAAGCAACCCTGGACGAAAGGTCAGTTCTTCTTCTTCTTTACGACAGTCAGGAAGTAAACACCAGAGACTAGTAAGCTATATAAACCCCTGACAATCAAAATATTACTTATAATCATCAAATACATATTTGAAACTTCCATGGCAGAATTTTCGTTGTCTATTTTAATAAGCCTCCAGACTTATACATGTATGTATTGACTATTGCAAAGTTCATTGCATAAGCTTTAATTCAATAGATTTCAGAGTAAAAACAATTAAAGCAAAATATACAAACTATCTGAACAAAGAAATAGAATTTCATTTCATTTTAGATTTTTTGTTTTTGAATTGATGGGAGTTAAAAGCTTTATCTAATAAAATTTGCATATCAGCAGAGTTCTTGAAATCTTCAAATGAAATGTCGGACATTTGGGGATTTTTATTGGTCCAAAAAAATAGATATAATGTGAGATTTTTGTTAGACCAAACAATTTTTTATCGGCAAATCTGATAAAACTGATACTTTTCATGAACTCAGTACAATCCTGGTATCAATATATACTTAAAATCGTCATGTCTTAGAATATTTAATACTATATATGATTTCAGATGCCCAAGATTTTCCATGTGAACTGGTTCCGTGTGGGCGAGCATGGAGAATTCTTATGGCCGGGATTCGGTGACAACGTCAGAGTGTTAGATTGGATACTGAGACGTTGTGCTGGTGACCAATCTATGCTAGAGAAGACACCTATAGGCTATATACCAAAGAAAGGTGAAGGTTTTTTTATATTATCTTTTTTCCGTACTCCCTGTTTAGTTGATGAAAATGGCAGGATGTAGGCTGAATTTTAAACTTTGTGACAGAAGTTACAAAAATGTCATGAGGTCAAATATTTTGGTATCAGTGGCCAAAAGGAATACAGTTAAACCTGTTTTAAGCGACCATTCACATAAGAAAGGTAGTCTCATAATTCAGGTTCATTTTCATGAAATTTGTTTTCTTGGGAATTGAAAAGTTTGATCTCTGAAAACAGGAAGTCTCTTAACAAAGTTGATCGCTAAGGCAGGTTTAACTGTATACACATGAAACAGAAAATCCTTATTCACATACATGTACCAGTCAAATTTATAATTAAGGTTAATGATACAGACAAACAGATCAAAAGCTATATACATGTAGCCCTGAATCTATGATTCTAAGAGCGTAACATTCCCAGATGCTGCTGACACAATGACACAGATCAAAGGCTATATTCATGTAACCTGAATCATAGATTCTAATGGCGTAACACTTCAAGATATGCTGCCGAAATATTGACGTTTACATTCATGCATATAAATGTATTTGATATTTGTTTCTTTAGGGAGCCTGAATCTCGACAAAATAGATAATCTGGACTGGAAAGAACTATTCAGCCTTCCAAAGCCGTACTGGCTTGACGATATGAGAGAGAGCATACGATTCCTTGAAGATCAGGTCGGCTGTGATGTGCCGCAAGTAGTAATGGATGAGTTAAACGCACAGCAGAAGCGGATTGAACAAGAGTTGTAAAGACCCTGATCTTGGCAGTCAGAAGCTTGAACAGGTCGTCATTGTTGGTTACGTATTTAGTGTATTTACATGTAGTAAATTTGGCTGTGTTATAATCCAGTAATTTTATATATGTACAGTACAAACAATTTATATGTGTAGCATTTACTTCATCAGAAGTTATATCTAGTAATGATAAAATGAAGGTCATTTTAAAAGAACAGAAACAACAGAATTATTTATATGTAAGGACATAGTTGAATGCTACTAACACAATTGCTAGATTTAAAATCATGTCATTTTAAAAATTGCTGAGAAAACATTTTTTTGATGAAAATATTTTTTAAATACTTGTTATGAAATGTTGATTTAACAGGAAAAAAAATGTATGATAGAATCATACAATTAATGACATATTCATTTGACATGTTTAATTCTTGTTGCTTTAACTTTTTTCAGCAATAGCTTAGCTAACGGCAAATTTGGTGTATTTATTTTGATTGGTGCATTATTTATGTTTCTTAATTGTTGAATTCCCATAGCTGTTTTTGTTGTGTTATTAGTATGTAGTCGTATTTTATATAGATAAATCTGCTTCTTCTACATTGTATTTCTTCATTTCTCTAAGAAATACATGTAAAAAACTTCTACAAAATTAAGAAAAAAATACTGTGTTCTTTGATTATCTGTTGGACTGATATATGTATTTTGCTTTTATGCGAAATGTAATCCAGATTTGATAGCACAATCAAAACACTGCACAGCTTCTCCTTTTTTTTCAACACATTATTTCTGTATTTTGATCATGTTGATACATTTTATTGTAGTTCTAGAATTTCAATTTTAATTTTAGATGTTTTAGCTCAAATATAAATTAAATAAATATAATACATGAAATGTTAGTAATATGTTTGCTCTATCAATTAAGTTTTCAACTGTTGTAGTGTATTTGTATAATAACAATATAAAATGCATGAATACTTAATGAATTCCATGGTCATTCGTACAAATGTAGCCGCACTAGGTACATGAGGTAGTGGCTTTTTTCTTTACCATACAATGTATTGACACATTTTATTTTACAATTAGCCATAATGAAGAAATCCTTCCATTGCTAGTTTTTTTTTCTATGAAGAGCTATAGTGTAACAGAATCTGACTATTATATAGTCCGTTGTATACCTTTATTACATATCATATAGCCCTGGAGTTCAGATAAATCACAGTCATGTATATGTCTACATGTATTACAGCTACAGTCACCCGTGTGAATTTTAAATGCCTACGATCAACATTTTGCTTAAGAGTAGATGAAACACTACAAAAGTCCAATCAAAAATAAACTTAGTCAATGTCATGGCAATAAAAATTCTAGTCTTCCTAATAAAGTTACGTGTATGTCCACTTCATCATACAAACTTGACCTCTGTTGCCTGTAATCAAAAAGATAAAATAAGACCGTCTTTTCAATCATAGATTGTTAATGTATTTTGGAAGATATTGAATGTCCAAATAAGAAGTTGTGCGCCTAAGCCAACAGCTTGTTTACATTTTGTATTTGAGGGTGAAGAAATACACTGCTTATGCACAATAATTGTTATCCTACTTTGTTGTTCTTAAACATAGTGTGTAGTTGTATTGAAACACTAATACATCTTCTCTTGTTATGGTGCATGGAATTTTTCAATAGATGTTGAAAGAAAATATGTAAATCCTTATACATGTATTTTTCACTGCATTTCGAGATGAAAATACCTTATCCTGTATTCATATTGATTCCAAACCCAAGTACAGTCAATATGAACAAGAATTTTTCACTTGAGAGATTTGCATTCTTTTCCTATCCATAAGTACCTTTTCTGCAAATTTGATATTACAAATGCCCATTGTACAATTACATGTATGTCTGTTGAGAATAAAGTGCTTATATAAAGGTGGAATCATTGTCATTCTCAAAATCATTATGCTTATTTCTGGATCAAATTTCTTAGTAGAGCTCAATAATATTTCAAGTGTTTATTGATTATAATGAAAAATTCAGATACAGGGAACCATTCAGATTTTTTTTCCTCCTGGATCCACCTCTGATAGGTGAGATATGCACATAGACACTGACATTACTATACATCTATGTCTTCACTCATCGGCCTTTGATGTTTGTATAGTAGCATTGGTACCCCTCATTAAATCTATTCTCATTATACAGAGGTATAATACCTCTTTGTGCATTTTGAGGTTGACTTTACAAACAAAACAACCACAGACATGCCAAAAGTAAGATATTCTGTAAAGAAATGATGAGTTTGTGCTCTAATGGCCACATTAAGGTCTTTATCGCTAACACTATTGAAATAGTAACGTTCAGTGAAAAAAGCAGGTGCCAGAAATTTAGGTCTTTATGTCATATTTGAAAATATGGCAGGAATTGCAAAAACTTACATGACACACATTTTTCAACCATTATTCATGCAGTCTTGGTCCATTATGATGAAACTTGACACCAATAATGAGGGTCAAAGTTGCTTTCTAGGTCAAAGTTCAATATTTAGGGTTAAACATACAACGACTCGAACGAGCGACCAGTACTTTTCTTAACCTTTTACAGCCAAGTGTAGCTTTATACATACAATGTAAGTGATCACCTAAAAGCTTGCATAATTGGAGCTGGATTAAAAATATATAGGCTGTTTTGTTTATTTACTTGTATCATTGAACACCATTTAGACGCATATACATGTATGTTTAAAAAAAAAATAGAATTATTTGTGACTCAATTTATTACTCTTTTTTTTCTCAGATACATTGAATTAAAAAAACATGAAATTTCATAAATCCTTCAAGCACAAATTTGAAAATCAAAATTATGATACAATTTCTTATTCTTACTTCTCGGACATAGAATTTCGCTGAAAGACAAATGTAGTGGTGAAACTGATCAGAACCAATTAAAATGAAATCAACCAATGAGATATGACACAAAATTGGAATAAAATTCTTCAAGTTTCAAATTTTTGAATCACACATAAATAACATATAAAAGTGAGCATCCAAATGACTAGGAATTCTATAATGTTTACATGACATCCATGCCCTATGCCGACTTGATATTTTTGTTGTAAGGATTGAAGGGGTAGGTTAACGTGACAGTTTTTGATAATGGCCCTTTCCGGGCATGTTCCCTTGTCTTGTATTCATCCTCTGGAAGTTTCCTGCGGAGAGAAAATATACTTTAACTTACTATCTTTCAAAGAACTACATGTAGCTCATTTAAGATCTTTCAACTGAATTCATCCAATATCACTAGTATAAGAAAATAATCTCAAGAAAGTATGCACAAGCCCTGATTTTAAAATGGCAGATTTACTAGTACCCAACATACCGTGCAGTATATCAGTTTTTTTCAAAATGGTAAACAGTTCTAGTCGTCATGATGGTATGTTGAGGGTTATTCCCATGTACTCCAAATAACCACACAATTTGCCATATATTAAATAAACGAACGTTTGATGCTAGCCATGGGTGTCCTCCTATGATTTTTTTTTCTGTCATTTACGTAATAGGAAACGATAACACGAAGAAGTGACTTTTCTCAGAGTGAATTATATACATGTAATTTTAAAAATGCAAAGTATAAACATAGCAAAGGTAGAGTGAAGAGGTTTGCCTACCTATATGTAGCTTTCATTGTGCTGACCATTGAGCTATGTTCTGTAGTTTTGACCATCTCGCCTTCAGGTGGTGAACGAGGAACAAACCCTGCGTAACCTGGGCAAGGTCTTGTACTGAAAGGCAAATTAGAAAAAATTAAACAAAATGTTTTTCATAAAAAAACAGATGTCTCCCCCCTCCCTCTAAATTACTTTGACCTTGGGCCAAAATGCAAAATGATGTGAAACCTTTGAGTCATGGGCAACATCATACTAAAACATGAAAGTGATTCATTACATTGTTTGAGGTAAAGCCCAAACATGATTGGCATATACAATTTCATTATAAGCATATTTAAAGAAATTGACTTTGGTCACATGACCTTGGATATAGGTGATCTGAAACCTATACTCACTGACGAGGGTTAAGTACCCGAAACATGCATGTCTATTCCATGCTGCAAACTTATCTGCTTTTAAATGATGCTATTGAATTTGAAGACGTTTAACATTGTATGGATCATGAGCAACAAAAAACTGAATTAGTGATTGGATACACGGTTCAAAATATAAAGCCTAAACATTATTAGCATAGACAATTTCTGCCTGGACATGCTTAGCATATACAATTTCATTACCAAAGTAAGAAGCTACCTTAACCATGTGACCTTGGGACAATGTGATAAGAAACATTCAGTCCTTAGAAACAACATACTAAAATATGAAAACAATTGTAAGAAGGGTTCAAGAGATATAGCCCAGACAATATTAGTACGTACAATTTCATTAAAAAGAACTAAATGATCTTGACCTTGGGCACATGACCTTGGGTCAAGATGATAAGAAACCCTCCAATCCTGAGCAACAGCATACTATAGTATAAGAGTGATCCAGTATATGATTCCACAGATATAGCCCAGACTCAATAGCATTTACAATTTCATTAAAAAATGTAATACTTGACCTTAGTCATATGACCTTGGATCAAGGAGGTGTGAAACCTTTGGGTCATCAGCACCATCATACTAAAATATGACGTGATCCGATCACGGTTCAAAAGATTAAGCCTGGACATAATACATGTAACAAATACAATTTCATTTAAAATATACTAATTGACCTTGACTTTGGTCACATGAACTTGAGTCAACATGATGTGAAACCTTTACATGATAAGCAACACCATACTAAAATATGACGGTGATCTGATAAATAGTTAAAAGAGATATTTCATTAAAATGTACTTAGTAACTTTGACCTCGATCAAATGACCATGGGTCCAGGTGAAACCTTTTGGTCATGACTAAATACATTCTTAAACTTGAAAGCAATCCAGTATGCGGTCCAAGGGATAAAGCCTATAAACAAGAATGTATCTACAATTTCAATAAAAATGTAGTAAGTGACCTTGACCTTGGGTCAAGATGATGTGAAGCCTTCGGGTCATAAGCAACATAAAATATGAAAGTTATCTGGCAAACGATTCAAGGGATATAGCACGGACTGGAATGTATGTAAAGTTTCATTAAAAATGCACTAAAGTGACCTTGACCTTGGGTCAAGGTGATATGAAACCTACGGGTCATAAGCAACAACATACTAAAATATGAAAGTGATCCTGCAAACGGTTCAAGAGATATAGCCCGGACAGGAATGTATGCATAATTTCATTAAAAATGCACTGAGTGACCTTGACCTTGGTCACATGATCTTGGGTCACGGTGATGTGAAACCTACGGGTCATAAGCAACAACATACTAAAATATGAAAGTTATCCGGCAGGCGGTTCAAGAGATATAGCCCGGACAGGAATGTATGCATAATTTCATTAAAAATGCACTAAGTGACCTTGACCTTGGTCACATGACCTTGCGTTAAGGTGATGTGAAACCTTCAGGTCATAAGCAACAACATACTAAAATATAAAAGTGATCCTGCAAACAGTTCAAGAGATATAGCCCGGACAGGAATGTATGCATAATTTCATTAAAAATGCACTAAGTGACCTTGACCTTGGTCACATGACCTTGGGTCAAGGTGATGTGAAACCTTCGGGTCATAAGCAACAACATACTAAAATATGAAGGTGATCGGGCAAACGGTTCAAGAGATATAGCCCGGACAGGAATGTATGCATAATTTCATTAAAAATGCACTTAAGTGACCTTGACCTTGGTCACATGACCTTGGGTCAAGGTGATGTGAAACCTTCGGGTCATAAGCAACAACATACTAAAATATGAAAGTGATCGGGCAAACAGTTCAAGAGATATAGCCCGGACAGGAATGTATGCAGTATTTCATTAAAAATGCACTAAGTGACCTTGACCTTGGTCACATGACCTTGGGTCAAGGTGATGTGAAACCTTCGGGCCATAAGCAACAACATACTAAAATATGAAAGTGATCGGGCAAACGGTTCAGGAGATATAGCCCGGACACGATGTGTGACAGACGGAAAGACGGACAGACGGACGGACGACGAAGGCAAAACCAATGTCTCCTCCCCGTTGGGGGGGAGACATAATAATAAGAAAGATGTCTTCTTTATTTGTAACACACGAATGCCTGGTCTCGTATTGAAAAAAAAAACAAAACAAAACAAAACAAATTACTATAAAATAAACAAGATGACTTTTTGTGTTTGTGAAATACGTATGTCACCGTCTGCATTTTTGTCAGGTCACGAGGAAAAAATGGATTCTCTTCAAATGTAGGTAATAAATTTTGGTATCCATGGAAAGTTCTTGTCAAAAGGAATATAGATCCAATGTGAAATATTGAAATTCTTTGACTAACCATTCAAAAGTTATTAAGGTCAAGGTTAAAATTTCTCAATAGACGACAAAACATCAAGGTCAAGGTCACAAAGGAATAAGGAAATTCCTATCACTTACCATTCATACGTTATGGTCAAGGTTAAACTTAACAGATAAACAATCAGTCAACGGACAGAACAAAAGCTACATTCCCGATGGCAAAGACTTGATTCTATCGTAAGATGGCTTGATTAGTCCACCTTTTTATTTTGGCTCCTATGAAAAAAATAATAATATACGAAATACTTCTGTAGAAGTGAAACTTATTGTTTCCATTCATCGAGGACGGGTGTTGCTAACCAAACATGAGATGCTTACTCCTCCCGGGCACCTGGTCCAACCTCTAACTTTCTAGGGGTCCGTCGATGCTCAATTTGGTACATTATTGTGAGTGATGTTGAGGTAGTCGTCAGGATCTTCTTTATCTCTAACATACAATATAAACTCTGTACATACCTCAGAATGTCATAATTACATTCATAATTTGTGAAAGCATAGTTTGGTACTTCCATGTGAACTTTATAACAGTACGTTTCTATCAACAATAACGGAAATCTTCAAGTCATTTCAGACTATCAAAAATGAGCCTCTGTCTTTTTAATTACACAAGACAATTGATTTTTGTATCACCTGTAGATCTGTCAAAATTTGATAAACCGGTATTGCCTAACACTTATAATTTAAATGGAACTCTTTTATAAGTGCTAGCAGGATTTCATGCCAATTTCATGTCTTGTTCAAAATTGACTTACATACATGGGGAGTGGACAGGGGGTGCCTGTCGACCCCCCTCCCGCCCCCTTACCTCCTCCCGTCCTCCCTCCCTTTCACCCTTCCCTCCGCCCTCTTCCTCTCGCCCCTTTCCTCCCTCCCCCTTCCTTCCCTCCTCCCCCTCCCTTTCACCCTGTCCACTCCCTCATACATGTAGTTACAATTATAACTAATTTTTACAACTTTTACTTAGAATCAAAATTATGTTATGATTGCTAAAACGGAAAAAATGAAGTAAAAAATAAATAAATGTAAAAGAAAAAGATAACAAATAGACAAATGCAATAGATATAAATAGATTAATGAATAATAAATAAATAAATAAATAAAAATAAGTAATACTATTAAAGTTATCATTCTAAAAATATAAATTGAACATTCAGAATTACCAAAAGATACCATGTAGGACAAAGGAAAAAACATATGAGTACATTATGCTTAATGGCGGGTATTTAAAATATTCAAAATATCAGTCATACATGATGCATTTATTTGTTAAAAAAATTGATGTCATAATATTTAAATAAACAAGCGCATTAAAAGAATAAATGTCCCCACTTTCGAATATATACAAAAATTGTCAAAATAAATGCAATTTAAACTAAATGGCAACCAGCAAAATCAAAATAATTTATGTGAAAAATCAAAATTTTGACTCAAAAACATAAAGTTTAACTCGAAGTTTGAATTTCTAATTATTTCACTTTTAAAGAGTAAAATAAATAGTATATTTTCTGATGTTTGAATCTTTTTATTTCTTTTTACACTGGAAAGTCCCATGAAGGTAAAAAAAATTGGAAACCGAAAGAAAAGGCCTCGTAATGAGATTACTAAATTCCTACCATATTCCTCACAAAAGCAGGTTTCAAACCTAAGACCAAGATTGAATGAAGATAAAACACTACAGAGATGATATGGCCAGATTACAAAATAAGTTTCATCGGTAAAAAAAGAGGGTCAAAGTTCAAGGTTAAAATTACTAGGTTAGATGTTACGTCATAAATTGTAAGGTTTTGCCACATGTAAATTACCATGCAGTGAATAGTATTATGCTTCTATACAAGTAGTACTGTAAACAAAGTGTTATCGGACAGACGGATGGACACCTACGATAAAAAAACACCACGTTTTAAGGTCAGGATGGCGACTTTTAATAGAATTGAAGTGGAAGAAAGATGGATATGTCCACATCCTCGAACTACTCTGACCAAAAATATCCAAAATTTACCTGTCTCGTTTTTTGGCAATAAACGTCCATTTTTGGACTATTTTAACATTTTCGTCTTTTACATGTAAGACAGTACCAAATCATAACTTTACATACCTCTGCAATGCATGAAATTTCAAAAATTCAAAATATATCCTTATTTTTCGGAATTGTTATAGCTTGTGTATGAATTAAAGTCTATTTTGAGAAATTCTGATAAGATAAACAGTTCTATGGAGAGTATTTTCGTAAAAATACGATTTTTCTGGTTGCCATGGCAAAAACTCATGATCTTTATTAAAAGCTAGATGGTCGCCAGTTGCACAATTTTTTTCTACGTGTAGAGCTATGGTATTAGTTTATCCTATAGCAGTCAAACCAATATGTACCCGAATTAGTTTTTGAACAAAATGACTGTTTCTATAAATAGCACAATAATTTATGTGAAAAATCAAAATTTTGACTCAAAAACATAGAGTTTAACTCGAAGTTTAAACTTCTAATTATTTCACTTTTAAAGAGTATAATAAATAGTATATATTCTGCTGATGTTTGAATCTTTGGTAGCAGAACTCATGCGAAAATGATAATTTTTTTTCCTATTTTTGGCGATTTTTCATTAGAAAATGTACATTTTTCCCGAAAATACTCATTCAGCAATGACGATTTCAATGAATATTATCTTTTACTGAAATAATGTGACAATATGAGGTTATACCATTTATCGTTTATGTTGGTTTCAAATATTACGTGATAAGAAAGTTATCTCCCTGTAGTCGCAACCCTAACCTTAAGGAACTATTGTGATATTTTTCATTGTTACGTCACAGTGGAATCGCGATCTGATCAGTGACGTCATAATGAAAAACAACGCCAAAATAGGCCTATATGTTTTGTGTTGCGATCCGGCAAAAACTTGCACCAACGGCAGGCTCTCGTCAAATGAAATTCACATCACTGGGAAATTTGAAAGTCTCATCAAATCAAAAAGTAATAGACGAACAAATCATAACAAAACTTACTACACACTGGATAAATTATCCGCCCTGATCAGCTGACGGATTTTACCGGTATTCACTCGTTTCTTTTCCCGTCCTTTCTCCATTCTATGTCTGAAAACAATTGAAAGAAGTGTGCTTGTGAAAAAAGAAAACTTATGAAAAATTAATACTAGTGACTTGAATTGTTTCACAAAGAAAAGGTGGAGAAAGAGTTAGCGATAAACCCGACTGAATGGAAGTGGGGGTAAAATGAGGGGGAAGGGGCTGGAGAGATTCCAGCCTATAAGGAAAATCCGAATACTTGTACATACATGTACGTATTTGGCAAATTAAAGGGGAAATAAGCACGTGGTCCTGACCCCAGTTATCCCTCTAGATTCGCGCTTTTTACATGCGGATTTTCAATTCCTATTTCTTATCATTCATGAACTTGTGAACGAATTCATATTTGTGTGATTTTTTAAAAAATATTTTTCTAAATGGACTAAATTCCCATGTTAAGTTCTAAGAATTTAGAAGATTGATTAATTGTAGTTAGAATATTTACCAATTCGTAAAAATTCGAAATCAAACTTCTTTATACATTTCATATATATATAAGTAAAATCTTAAATCTTGAGACCCCGTAACGTACATTCACCCAATAACTTCACTATTAATTTAGCTAATCCCTGATTAGGATCAAAGTGATTAATGAATTACATAAAAAATCGATGGACTCAATTTAAAGTGTTAAAAATACTTACCAACTCCAAAGATTTCTCTTCACGCAAATTTATTGATCAAATGTATAAAATACTTTCCTTATTTCTAAATCTACATGATTGATAAATGTGAACATGTATAGAGTCTAGATTTATATGTATACCAATCATTTGTTTGAAAGAAATAAAGCGGACGAACTATCGCATTGAACTTATCGAGTTTGTGACGGCTTGGCAAACATGTCGCTTTGTTCTAAAATCTACTTCTTTCTTCCTCAGATCAATGTGAGACAAATGAACTTTAACATACTTTATTTGATTTGCAACAAACTGTGACAGACAGGTGGTTCGGCTAGTATTCATATGTACAACTAAAACCAATTAAGTTCGTCTTTTCCCGTCACTTTTCCGGTAGTTATCGATGATGTTTTCCAGTCGGAACGGGTATCCGCACTGTTCTTTTCTTAAGCTTTACAACATAGGCCTAAGGTACTCTACGTACTTTAATATCACTAGTATATTTAGTGTTTATAAATTTTGCACAATCATACTTAGTATATGATATACGCGTACGTACGTATACGGGTATGCGTAATTTTGTGATTTTAAAGCTACTCGTATGTTTCAATTGAATGCTGTGTTTCTAACAAGCGGGCATCTACTTTGCCAAAATTGCTGATTTTTTTTTCTCGTTTTTACTTTTTTCAAAACAGTATGCTGGAACCCCTTCCAACACCGACGGATTGGACCCCCCCCTTTCCCTGGGGAATTTTTTTTCTAAATACGCCCCAGGAGCGAATACTGATTACCTTTTGATAAGTAGTTTCTCTGGTTTCCCGTAGCTTCTCTCCTCCAGGTCCGAGTGTTTGACTACGCCCCTGGGCTGGAGATAGTCCCAGAACACCGCTCTCTGCCAATGATGAGGAGTTAACTCATATTTCTGGCCCCGCAGACGGACTATGTCTGCACTCCTCTCTAGTGTAGATTCCGGTAACGCTGTCTGTAAAATAATTATGATATAAAAAATATATTCTTCTCAAACTGCACAAATATAATAATATTGGTGTCCAGTCTCTGATAGAGAAATTGGCTCTCTGAGATTAGAGTCCGTACGATGAGAATAAGATTGACAGACAGGGGCCACGGTACATGTACTATACTTCACAGAAAATAATCAAGCGAAGAAATTAACCATCTCTGAAGGTCTCATCGCATATTTGGTTAAAAATGAGACAATAACCCATCCTGGGCGTATTCCTAATGCCATCTCCACTTCTTGTACTACATTGCTGGCAGGTTCCTGATAATATGACAACCGAAGGCAGCACCTGGGTTGGAGGATTACGTCCAACGTTGAACCTCTTACCTCGCTTATGAGTCCCCGCGACTAAGTGTTTAAAGTCTTTTTTTTTTCACTTACAATTCCAACACTAATGCTAGAGAATCTTGTCATTGGCCTTTTACCGTCCCTCCTAATGTTTTTGGCCTTAATTCCGCTTTTGAATAGTGAATAGACCAATAGATATTTCTTAACAAAATAAGTGTAGCAAATTTTCGAAACTAAACGCTGAGGCGCCACACTTTACTATTTTCAACTCTGAATAATTTTGCCTTTTTTAAAAAGTAACTTTTTAAAAGTACCGCTGATGAGGTTTCATTTTCTTAAACATGCATGGATTGTGCATCTTATTTGGAAATGCTTGTACAGAAGGCCGCTCTCTAAAAGTAAAGTTGAACACCTCGTTTTTCTTTACCTCGGGTATCGGCAGGGCGGCTTCTCCTGATGCATGCTTTGTCGTAGACGTCCAGCGTATCTGATGTACTAAATTATCCACCATTTCTGAATCCATCGCTCCAAATTTGGTCTGGAACACATGTCTTTTGCTCGGCAATTTTCGACTTCTACTCGGGGGTCTACGCACCAACTCGATTTCTGCCACTGCCGTCTTGACTTCGTGTGGCGGCGCAGATTTCACGATTGGTTTAGCCTCTATCAATCTTGTTAGTAGAAAAAAAAAGAAATTAAGATAAATATATATCATCTATTGAATACCAAGACTCAGTAGACACAGCGACATTTATAAAACATACGTCCCCGTTAGACCGTAAGCGTACCGGTAAATATTTTTAAAAAGAGTTTTGTTCTTATTCGTGCACTACAGCAAACATATATTGAAACGAACATTTCATTCTTTAACAACACTCGGAGCAACAATTGATATACATGTAAAATAAATTATTTATAATTACGAGTCTGGGCAATTGCATTTCAAGAAAGCTTCGCTCGGTTCCTGTTGCGGTTTCCTTTTTGGTCCCAAAGGTTCAATCGGGAATTCCCTGGGTGGTTGCTGCCGTTCTCCGCGGTGAACAAAGGATACAGCTTGGTGGTACTTGATTGGTGGAAGGTTGCTCATCCCAGCATAGCCATGTTGATACGTGGTCGGTTGGAAGGAGGCTACCAACGGCATGATCACAAGTTGAAAATCCGCCACACATACACACGGCGCCGTTACCACGCGCGCTAACTCTCGCGATCTCTGGTAACTTGAGGAGTATCTATGACGTAACACTAGATACCGGTATACAAGCGTAATCAAAACTCGCGTACATTTTGCAACGTCATAGGGGCCCGTCACACTGTGCATGGTCAAATTTTGCGTACAATGAGGTTTATTATATGAGATGAAAAAAAAAAAATCTTGACATGCGCATAACGCGTTCAACGACTATTAATTTTCCCAAGGGCATGCGCGTCAAGTTCTGGAAAACACAAATGCACGTGTTCTTATTACAAACGGGACTCATTGTCGGAGACCTTGCTCAGTTTCTAGTTCTAGACTGCATCAAATTCTCATGTGCAACATCTGAGCGAAATAAAGTGCATTTTGCATGAAAGTTGGTCGATAATGTAACGTGCGTTTAACGTTTAACGTCCAGTAAAGCGTTATGGAAGATACGGTATATTTCAAATTAAGTTTCACAGTTCTACTAATTCCGCCAACACTGAACAATGTCGTCTTACTTGCCTTTACTCCAAATAATGTCGAATTAATTCAGATTCACGTTTTGCATCAAATAAGAAATTACGATCGCAATAGCTTCCCGAAAGTGGATTACATAGTGACTTCAACACACAAATGATAAGTTAATTATTCAAAGGCACCGGTCAGTACTTTACAATATATAAGATACGAACAAAACACTTTCACAATGTGCAGATTGCGTCCGAGTAACGATCGTAAAATGTAACGGAATATTACGTTCTGCACACGCTGTCAATTGTGCATTTTGCGTAGACACTAAAGTTTTGAAGATTTCGGCTTCTCGGTAAGAAGTAGGGTTATGTGTACTTATTTTGAATAACCACACCATTAGCTCCTCTTGGTAGTGAGTACTTCATAACAGCTTTTTGAAGATTTGTTCAATTATTTTCTTCGCTTTTCAAGTTAGCTTGTTAAAGGGAATACACATGTGAAATACTAAAGCCCTTTCACTTACCAATGAAAAGATATAGCCATTCTAACTTTTCTAACTTTTTGAAAAGTATGTAGCTATCGAGGTGAAAAAAAAATGGTATTTGTAGAAAGGTCTAGTCACAAGAAATAAACATATGAAATATCTAAGCCCTATCACTTTCCAATCAAAAGATAAATCCAATCTTAATATTTTGGAAAAATAGGTCAAATATTTAGGTCGTCATGGCTAAAAAAATTATTGGATGTTTAGAAAGAGCTTGTTACATGGAATATAAATGTGAAATACCAAAGCCCCATCACTTACCAATTAAAAATCGAAAGATATAGCAAATCTTATCTTTTTTAAGTAGGTAAAATATATAGGTCAAGGTCATGAAGTCAAAAATTATGGTACTTATTGAAAGTTCTAGTCACATAGAATAAACATAGGTAATCACAGATTACGAAGCTCACCTCGTGGCAGCAAAATTCAATTCAAACATATTTCTAAATACATGTATATTGGCTGTTAAAGGCAAAATCATTCAAGCGGAAAAAGTAGGTCAATTTCATTTTATGAAAGTTTGATCAAAGATAGACCCAATATGCAAGTTTGGTACATGAAGCACTTATACTTTGCTCAATATTGGCTTTTAAAGGCAAAATTACTCAAGCGGAAAAAGGAGGTCAAGGTCATTTTATGAAAGTATGATCAAAGATACATCCAATATGTAAGTTTGGTACATGTAGCACTTATACTTTGCTCAATATTGGCTTTTAAAGGCAAAATCACTCAAGCAGAAAAAGTAGGTCAAGGCCATTTTATGAAAGTTTGATCAAAAATAAATCATATATGCAAGTTTGGTACATGTAGCACTTATACTTTGGCTTTTAAAGGCAAAATCACTCAAGCGGAAAAAGTAGGTCAATTTCATTACATGAAAGTTTGATCAATGATACATCCAATAAGCAAGTTTGGTACATGTAGCACTTATACTTTGCTCAATAATGGCTTTTAAAGACAAAATCACTCAAGCAGAAAAAGTAGGTCAAGGTCATTTTATGAAAGTTTGATCAAAGATACATCCAATATGCAAGTTTGGTACATGTAGCACTTAAACTTTGCTCAATATTGGCTTTTAAAAGCAAAATCACTCAAGTGGAAAAAGTAGGTCAGATGCTGCATCCGATGCATGGATCCATCTCGGCATCCAAAGATGAATCACTTGTGCGAGTTTGGTTACTGTAGCATTACTACTTGGTCAGATACTGAGCTACCCCAAACTTCTTAACCAAGTCACTCAAACGGAAAATGTAGGTCAGATGCTGCATCTGATGCATGGGTTCACCTCAGCATCCAAAGATGAATCACTTGTGCAAGTTTGGCTAATGTAGCATCAGTACTTTGTCAGAAACTGAGCTACCCCAAACTTCTTAACCAAGTCACTCAAGCAAAAAATGTAGGTCAGATGCAGCATCCAATGCATTGGTTCACCTCAGCATCCAAAGATGAATCACTTGTGCAAGTTTGGTTACTGTAGCATCAGTACTTTGTCAGATACTGAGCTACCCCAAACTTCTTAACCAATCACTCAAGCGGAAAATGTAGGTCAGATGCAGCATCCGATGCATGGGTTCACCTCAGTATCCAAAGATGAATCACTTGTGCAAGTTTGGTTACTGTAGCATCAGTACTTTGCCAAATACTGAGCTACCCCAAACTTCTAAACCGGACGCGGACGCGCGGGGGTATAGCATAAGCTCACTCAACTTCGTCAAGGTGAGCTAAAAATGTGAAATATCAAAGCCATATCAGCAACCAATCAAAAGATATAGTATATCTTAACTTTTTGAAAAAGTAGGTCAAATATGTAGGTAAAAAATTATGGTATGTGTAGAAAGGTCTTGTCTCAAGGAATACACATGTGAAATATCAAAGCCCTATCACTTACCATTCAAAAGTTATGGGCGTGACACCCTAAGTGTGACAGACAGATGGACAACGGACAAAGTAATCCCAAAGTGTCACTATGCTTCACAGGCGACACAAAAATTTCAAATGATGACAACACGCAGTAAACATACCTAACATTTTCAACCATTCGTGGTCATGCTTAATTAAACATTCATGTATATGAAGAAACTAACAAACATTCATTGCCTTCAATCTATGAGGATTTGTAATTTTTCTCATAAAATGGATAAAAAAATGTACAAGTACTGCTTGAAAGTTCAAGCTGAGATATGTCCAGACTTAAGGTCAAGGTCAAAGTATTGTAAGTACATCAGGTCTGGCAGAAATTTCAATTTAAATTATTTTTACTTGAAATGCCAATTCATATACATTTTCAAAAATTAAATTTGTAAAATATGAGTATTTGAATAAAGCTTCTTGCACTGATATACATGTATGTACAGTGTATGTTCTCTCTGATGATGCATATTCCTATAATGATAAAAAACTTTCATATACATGTGATTCAACATAGTACTGCTTATCTAAAGACACATGGTGAGTTTTATAACAAGAAGTTATCACAGGAAACAACATTTATTCTGCTATGTTGTCAATAGGAAACAATATTATGTCATGTATACAATATATTACATGTCATTATATAGGAAACAATATTATGTCATGTATACAATATATTACATGTATATAAGACTATAAAATGTTGGTAAGGGACATTGAACACATACATGTACATTATGGTATACAGTGTACTAATTTTGTTAAAAAGCTATGTGTATAAATAAAGAAAACAAACATAACTACAAAACAGTAAAGAAAACAAAAATTTGTACAGAAAGTTAAAACACGTTGAAAATACTGTAAAACATTTTTAAAATAAGAAATATTGCAATTATAACAATTTTTTTAGAATCAAGTTTCCTTCCATTTCAGATATCATTTTGAACAGGTGGGCTTAATTGCCAAAGAATAATACAAATTCCTCAACACTATAATGCAAAGCTATCCATTGCGGCATGTTTCTTTAGATCTTATGCATTGTGACGTAACGAGCGTTAACATACGAATTGCTGCACGTTCCTTTCATTAGTTACATCTCAGGGAATTACATTGGTTGTGCATATATAAGAGCATATCATCATTCAAACTTACATGTAAATTTTAGCACTTCCTGAGTAGACAAACTTTTCAATAAATCCAAATGGCTCAATTTTTTCTCAACCTAGATCCTTACTGCCAAGAACTGATTAAGCTGTTTTTTGTTAATTTTGAATTTTTTCTTTCATCGATAATAAATAATCAAATGATCTATCTAAGACACAATTATGTATGCACAAATGTACAAGTAAAATAACCTATGCATGCATTAATATCCGTATAAAATCGGAGGAAAATCCTACATTGTTACAACATACATTCAATATCAATTGTGGTGAAGTCTTGATGAGAAATGAAACATACTTAACACTATTCAGAATAACAAGATAAAAAACATCTACATGTACATGGTCAGATATTGCAATCTGCTAAAATATCACTTCAGATTGTCAATGACTTTTAAGAATCCAATTTATGGGACCCGGACTTAATTTGTACTTCAATTTTCTCTTCATAAGAACATAAATTCCACATGTATAATATCTTAAATTGAAACGTTAGTTGTTTGAATTACCACACTCTGGTCGCTTGTTTACCATACAATTCGTATCATTTCTTGATATACTATTTTTTAACTGGCCATTTTACAATTTAAAGAGGAAATCGGCTACAGAAATTAGAAGATGTTGAACATGTAAGGGACTCAGATAAAACCTTGCTACAGTCAAAGATCCATTATTATTATAACATACAATACGCATGAGGTATACATCATGTACATGGATCAACATATGTATTTCTCATCCTTCCACAGTGTAGTTATCACACAGTGCCAATGAGAACTCAGGCTATTTTTAAGAACTTAAGGACTCCATTTTTCTGATACTTTTCATATAAATTTTAGATTTATCTATCTTGATATACTGTGGTACATGTAATCTCTAATGCATGTAATATATTGAACGTTTTGTGACCTGACAATGTCCTTAAATTATCATTAACAATACTGGTTCACACTGGTCTATGGAAATTCTTTTTTTCAGTGAAAGTAGACAACTGAAATTCTATTCATCGTCATACAAAGAGGTAATATTGTTCATAATTATGAAATGTGAGCTGTCCATCATACGCTCCTTTCTGTTATCAGAAATCTTTCTTCCACCATGCAGCTGTAAATAAAAAGACATCAAAATGTTGATTGACGATACGCTTGGTTCACCATAATAACATGATGCTGTATTCACCTGAACTAAAGTCGATAATTACTCGAATTTACCAACCTTCAGATACTTCTGACTTTATGACATTAAATGTGCTCATTATTAGTGCAAAACAGAGGAAATATAAGTAATGACTGTCTTACTTTTGGTGTTCGTGGTAGTACAGGTATAATTCTGGTTGGACATCTGCAGATTTTCTGAGAATTATACTACCATGAACACCAAAAGGAAGGCAGTCATTTCTTAAGAATTGCATAATTCACATTTTCAAAAAAGTGAAACAAGAAAATAGAAAATGTATGTATTACTTTGAGAGATTTTAGATATATGTATCTGAATGATTATAAACTTTAAGATACATGTATGTAAAAGGTAAAATGACAGGTGAACATTTTTCAGTATTTTACCTGGGAAGGTAACAGAACGAGGAGATTCTTCTTCTTCCAGGAGATCCTTGAATTTAGCTTTAAACTTCCCACTGGCTTCATAACTACAAAAATAAGTTTAAAATGCATCAAAGATGCAAAGTGCCGAGTTGCAAAACTTGAATATAAGTAAAATATACATAATTTGAATATAGTCTCGACAGATGGGAAACATTATTAGCATGTTTCAGGTTGATCCACATTCATATATAATTCAGAAACCATTTTCAATTAACGAGTCCTATGAATTTGACCTTTGATCTCTTGACCCCAAAATTAATAGGAAACATTTCTGGCAAGTTACATGATAATAGGTGCAATACAGGCTCAAATTCAGTCGGGAAACCATTTTTAATCATCTTAGTCCTGTGACCTTGACCTTTGACCTTTGAACCCCAAAATTGATAGTGGTCATCCTTGATCCATGGGAAACATTTCTGGCAAGCTTCATTATTATAATTGCAATACAGGCTGAAATATGGTCCGGAAACCACTTTCAATCATCGGAGTCTTGTGACCTTGACCTTTGACCTTTTGACCCCAAAATCAATAGGGGTCATTCTTGATTCATGGGAATCATTATTGGCAAGTTTCATGACTTTAGGTGCAATACAGGCTAAAATATGGCCAGGAAACCATTTTCAATCATCAGAGTCCTGTGACCTTGACCTTTGACCTTTTGACCCCAAAATCAAAAGTGGTCATTTTCTATTCACAGGAAACATTTCTGGCAAGTTACATGATTATAGGTGCAATACAGGCTGAAATATGGTCCGAAAACCAATTTCAATCAACAGAGTCCTGTGACCTTGACCTTTGACCTTTTGACCCCAAAATCAATAGGCCTCATCCTTGATTCAAGGGAAACATTTCTGGCAAGTTTCATGACTTTAGGTGCAATACAGGCTAAAATATGGCCAGGAAACCATTTTCAATCATCAGAGTCCTGTGACCTTGACCTTTGACCTTTTGACCCCAAAATCAAAAGTGGTCATTTTCTATTCACAGGAAACATTTCTGGCAAGTTACATGATTATAGGTGCAATACAGGCTGAAATATGGTCCAAAAACCAATTTCAATCAACAGAGTCCTGTGACCTTGACCTTTGACCTTTTGACCCCAAAATCAATAGGCCTCATCCTTGATTCAAGGGAAACATTTCTGGCAAGTTTCATGACTTTAGGTGCAATACAGGCTAAAATATGGCCAGGAAACCATTTTCAATCATCAGAGTCCTGTGACCTTGACCTTTGACCTTTTGACCCCAAAATCAAAAGTGGTCATTTTCTATTCACAGGAAACATTTCTGGCAAGTTACATGATTATAGATGCAATACAGGCTGAAATATGGTCCGAAAACCAATTTCAATCAACAGAGTCCTGTGACCTTGACCTTTGACCTTTTGATCCCAAAATCAATAGGCTTCATCCTTGATCCAAGGGAAACATTTCTGGCAAGTTTCATGATTATAGGTGCAATACAGGCTGAAATATGGTCCGGAAACCATTTTCAATCATCTGAGTCCTGTGACCTTGACCTTTGACCTTTTGACCCCAAAATCAATAGGCCTCATCCTTGATTCAAGGGAAACATTTCTGGCAAGTTTCATGATTATAGGTGCAAAACAGGCTGAAATATGGTCCGGAAACCATTTTCAATCATCCGAGTCCTGTGACCTTGACCTTTGACCTTTTGACCCCAAAATCAATAGGGCTCATCCTTGACTAATGGTGAGTAAGTGTATGAAGTTTCATTGTTATAGCCTCTTTCGTAGTTGACTTATAGTCCGGAAACCAATTGTTGACGCCCTCCCGCCCGCCCGCCCGCCCAGACGCCCGCCCAACCGCCCGCCCAGACGCCCGCCCAACCGCCCGCCCGCCCGCCCGTCTCACATCAAATTAAGAGCCGAGTTTTGCAACTCGGCTAAAAAGTTGTTACCAAATGTCAACATAATACGAAATCAATATGAGTATCATAGGCAAAATATTAGAGTTCACTGACAGTCTTAAGATAAAAAACAATGGTAAAAGGCTTTACTTACTCTTCATATTGTTTCTCAGCCTGCCATACTTCATACAGAGTGAAATATCCCGAGTCCTTGAAGTATCTAATGCTGACACTGTAATTACAACTTACAAAATATACATGCAATATACATATACCGATATTTTACAAGGGAAAAAAACATATTAAAAATTTTTGAGGAAATACAGTCTCCTACTTATGGTCTCTGAGACTGTACATGGTCTCTATCAACATAAAAGAGCAATTTTAACGTAGGTCAAACTCCAAGATAAAGACCAGGAGATGATAAAGTATTATCGTTAGGAAAAAATCTTAAAAATAGATCACAAGTTTAAGAAAGATAAACACATACAGCTCCTTCCTAGCATCCCCTTTAATGATTTTCAAGGAATATTCACATTCAGGTATGTAGTATCTAGCTTTTTACTGTCTTAGCCGTTATTTCAGACTTACTTCATAGCTCCCTCAGCGTTGTTAGTGTCCTCTATGTACTGTCTAATCACCTTGTTAAATTCCTCCTTCTTTTCCTGTAGTATCTTCATTTCTCTTTGTACTAAAACATTCTGAAGAAAATCCAAACATATACAGGTACATGTATTGGTCAAGCTTAGATACTGTTATAAATACCGGTATATGGAAAACATATACATGTAGATCAATATGTGCATGTGAAACAATATGGTCCTCAGTATTCATAAAAGAGCTAAAGCATCATTTCTGACAATAATTTCTTAGTTTTCAAAGGTTTGCATTCCATTTGTGACGGTAAATGGCAAAAAGCATCAATACAATTGATTGACAAATATTCATCAAACCTTGAAGGAGAAAATGCCTAGAAACTGCCATTTTCATTATTTTGCTCCAAGGTGCAGGGCAATAACTTCTCATATAATAGTCAGACCACATCCATATTCAAACTTGACCTATATCTCATCATGATACATCTCAGTATACTATTTATGTATATCATTTGGATCTATTACACTATCACAACTCAAAAGAGAAAATGTCCAGTCACCAAATGATGATGGTCAGAATGACAACGGAGTACAACACTACTGACCGGGCATTAAAATAAATACAGGATTTATTCCACTGTAGCTGGTTTCATACATGTACATGTATGTTGTCTTTAAATCTTACATTATATTGTACAAACCTGGTCATTTTCTGTTGCATTCAAATCTTCATCAACAAATCCTTTGAAATTCACCTGAAGTCAGAAAAGACCTACATGTAGTAACATGTATGTACATGTAAAATATAATTTTTCAAAATCTACAAAATTTAAGGTATTAGGGGTATGATAACAATAACTTCGAAAAGCTAGAAATTATGTACTTCCATATCTTACATATTTCTAAATTTTTTATATTTTATTTTAATGTTTCATTCAACTCGCCATGAAAATGTATGGTCCCGAACATTCCCTAAGTCATGTATCTACAGCCAACTTCATGGTTTTTAATTTTTCAGAACAACAGGAAGTAGAGTATTATACCCCTAATGCCTTGAGAAAAGTAGGAAACTGTTAGAAAACTTGGCCATCCCTGTAATTGCTACGTGTATATACATGAACAACATACATTTATATGAAAGTAAGACAACAAGACAGACATACAGACACTGAACAATATTATCCTTATCATACTTTTGCTTTGCAAGCACATAAAAAATGAGCAACAATTGATTACATACTCCATGTTCCAAGCGATCCAGTAACGTAGCTAGTCTGTCAACCTGAGATGTAAGGGCAGCAGGTGCTACAAAAATACACATTCAAAATGAAAATACATGTACATGTACATTACAATGAATATTGATAATTTCAAATTACTTCTTTGGAATAAATTTTTGATCAAATCAAGTTTTCCTTTAACATCTTTAAGGATTCCTTGGCATAAATTAATATTCTCATACCATCACAGGTTATTGATACTGATAAAATTATCAACCTTACACTTATTGGCCTGTGAATAATTATCAATTATTATAAAATTCTCTGATTGTGCTTGTTTACCAATTTTTAATTAAATTTTCTGACATACTGTCACTGGCCTGTGATTGGTTGCTGATTTGTCTGCGTGCTCGGCGACCTATTCTGCCCGGCACTACGTCTGGTTGCTTAACCACATCCTTGGACTCGATGGGAGCTATATCCGACCTAAAATAGTTTTGAAAATTGTCAATCCCTTTTTTTGGAGAGGGAAAGGAATGGTAACAGGAGCAACATGTTGTTGACACAGCCTTTTTAGCGGTGTATGAGGTACATTTACGTGAATCATTTAAACCCAAAGACATCGTTTACAAAAACCACCATTCCAGTATATCGGTAACTGATCCAAAAATACTCTTTACTTACCTTCAGATCTAGAACATGTGGCGTAATTAAATGTTCCCAAACAGCTGTGAATTATTCACTATAAAATTTACTCAAATACAAATACATATGAACAAGTTGCATGTAGCATTTGTAATACATGACCAACCTTTCTTTCCTGGCTTGTTCATCCAGATGATCTGAGGCCGTTTCCAGAGGTGTCTGTAAAGCCGATATCTGGTTTATAACCTCTCTCATCAAAAAACGCTGGAAAAACTGGTCTGACCGTGACAATTTAGGGTATGACTGAAAGGTAGTGTTGCATTTAAAATAATTTTCTCTGTGTTTATCAAGATGAAACAAAACACAAACTGAAGAACCAGAATAAGGCCATTTCTTTGTTATTTTCTGTTTTGCGTCCTCGTGCTGGTAGGTTTTGAGCCCATAGTCATAAAACAAAACAAAATTAAAATGATAAAATCTTCTACAGAAATTAAAGAATAATAGTTTAATTGTTCATATTTCATGTAAAAATATGAAAATAATTCAAGGATTCAAGACAATGCATTATCTATCAACCTTTTGTTGACTAAAGTCTGTTAATAATCAAATGAAACAAGTTTCTGTCAGACTTCACTTGATACTAGTACGTCACATATTAAGAAATTACAGTTTTGTTTTATATGTTTGTTTGTTTTTCTTCCTGATTGGCAGGCTGGTAGCTTTTATAATTTCAAAAAAATGCAAAAAAGAATAAAAACAAGAAATTGCCTAAGTTGATTCATAGAAAAGAGAACACATGTGACAATCCCTTTGTAACAAACTTACCTCCGAGGTAGAAAATAGAACATTTGTGACTTTTTGTTGTAGTTCCTCTACCAATGCATAAACCTCCTTCATCGGACCGAGATGCTTGGAAAAATACTCACAAAGCTCTCCTGTGTCAATGTTGCTGTAGAAATGTGAATGTTGCTTACATGTAACTTTGTGAATTAAAGCATACAATATAAACATACATGTATATAAAGTCATAACTTTTATAAGCTACAAAGGATGTCAATATACCTTGAATAAATTACATTATATCTAATTATATCAAGATGCACAGCTGCTATTTTTGATAACAAAATTAATACATTGTATTGTAACTCTCAGAGTCACTTACTTGGTGTTATGAGTATCAATCTCATTAAACAAATCCTGAAGTTCACTTTTTCCCATGACGCCATCAGAGAAAAAGGACACAAACTCCTCCCAGGAAATAGCTCCATCATCTGAGGACATTCAAAATGAATCAATGTAAAACAAATACATTGTTTTCTATTTATCATTTGTTCCTTTCTATTGGCTTAGAAGTCATAACACTATCTACCCTAGAACATATAGATTGAAAGTACAGTCTCTCGGTTGGCCAACCCTAGAAACTAGAAGAAAGGCAGCAAGACTCATCCTGCTTTACAAAATACTACATGGAGAGGCGGCAGTTACCATCCCCGAGTACGTCAGACAGCCAGCATTGCTGACAAGACAGTACCACCCAAACAGATTCGCCAGGCTCAGCACATCAACGGACGCCTACAAATATAGCTTTTTACCCCACACAATTATAGAGTGGAATAAGCTACCAGAGGATGTGATCCTATCTCCTTCAACTGAAGTATTCAGGGTGGGGGTGTGGGATCAGTTGAAGTAAATTCCTGAAATCTGTCTTTATCCTTTTTAACTTTTAAATTTTTTTTTATAGATTTTAAACCTGTGTGTGCTGGTCTGCGCGGAATATATCCGCAAAGTGGATTCCAACTCCGGATTATATACATAGAAGTAGAAGTACATAATATACTTAAGAATAACTAAAATTCTGAGGATATTTGATAATAATAGCACAGGTTTTTGTAGCACCTTCATAAAATCAATAAAATTACAAATCTGAAACTATCGTATTGACTTCGATGTTCGAACTATGTCCAAGTTAACATGATTTTTCACATCTTTAATCATGTTAATTCTAGACGTGAACCTCAAGAATGTGCTAAAATTGTATCCCCTACATTGCATAATAAACAACAAGGTACATGTATATTATGGTACCTCATGTTTCATTTTATATGTTGTAACTTTACAATTTGATCCATGACCTTGAAAAATTGTACATGTATTTTAAGAAAAACATTGGGGTAGACATTAATAATCAATCAATACCACTATTGAGTGTTGTTTCCTTACCATGGACAATCCATATGCAGAGTTTGATGAAATTTAGAAGGAAACTTTGACCTCTAGAGTGTCCACAAGGATTTAATATGATTACCAATAGCGACCTTGACCTTTGACCTTTTTGTCCTCTCACCAAGGTCAACTTGCATGCATAGTTTGAAGATTAAAAGTAAGCTGTGATGCCTAGAGTATCAACAAGGTTTTTCTATTATCACAAATTGTGACCTTGACCTATGACCTCTTGATCCTCTGAAAATCAATAGACAGAAGTAGTCTTCTCTCCATGGACAACTTGCATGCAAAGTTTTATATATAGTTTTGATAGTCATGATAACACTGTGTATAGCTATGTACATCAATTACCATTGAGATGTGTGATTTGTATGATATACATGTATATATTTGTTATTGATATTGTCTTTCATATTGTCATGTACTAGTATCAAGGATGACGCTGTAACCTAGTTTTCTGAATTAAGTTCAAGTAAGCTGTGATCTCTAGAGCGTCTACATGTACAAGCTTTCATTGACCCACACAAACAAATCAACCCTTACTCACTCACACACCACTAACACAGAGGTGTTACTATATCCCTTTAGAAATTTCAATGTAAATTTAGGAGCTTCTTTCTTTTTCATCTAGGGCAACCTCCGGTTTCCATTCAAATTATCCCTTTAGCAACAAAGCTCTTTGGACACCTTCAAGGTGCAGCTGCAGCAATGCACCTCCAACTAAGCACCTCAGATGTAACCTCACTGTAAATATGAGTTTGCAATCACCCAGTAGGAGAATACACCAGATGGTGGTAGAGTACTATAAAGGAAGGAAGGAAGGAAGTCGAGATGATAATTAAGACATGCATACAGCTTTTTAAAATATGTATCCCATCTTTGGTTTAAATTCTATATTACAGGTTCCATTGTACTTTCTTTGGGAGATTTATAGAACTTCAACATACCGTTTTTGTCTGCTCTTCTAAAGATCTGAAAAAGGAAAAGAAGCAATCAGGCGAACAGATCTGAACATTTTCTAAATTACAAAATGTAGACATGTTAGAAAAGAAATACATGCAAAATTTGGTGGCTCAGTTAGTAGAGTGCTGGACATCCAATCTGGAGGTCCTGGGTTCGAATCCTGTCTAGCACAGACTTTCTCAGAGGTGATTTACCTGTTCTCCGGCTTAGAGGGATCCGGAACTAAAACGGTCTGTTGAGTAAGGGTGAAACGTTTACACGTGTACACGGAGACGTTTCTTTTTTTGGCTGTAAACGTTTACATAATTTCTAAACGTGTACACGGACTATACTGTACATACAATAAAAAGATCTTCTTTAATATCGTTATTACTCTAAAAACTCAATACCAGTATTGATTTCCTGAAGTCGCGAAGTCAGTCAATGGATTAAACATTTAACGTACGTACAAGTATGTGCTGTCTGAGTTATATTCGCATTACTTGATTCGAACGCAGTGGACAAACATAAAACAAACGCATGGAACAGGAAGAAAATCTGTCTGATAGTAAATTGATCACAAGAAAGAACCGATATCTCCGATAAAATCGACACCGCCCAAATCGTCTCTTTCTCTGCACTGCGCCGTCTATTTCTTCGTCTCTTTCTCTGCCCATTTCCTCGGTCTCCAACCTTCTATGGAGTTACTGTTTTTGTAACTTACTTGTACTTTTGAATTGTGGGAATTGCTCAAACTCGTTTGAAAATAACAGTTGGATTTTTGAATCTTTAAAGTTTTATTGCTATACGAAACATCACATGTCGTATTAAATAGTCAAGCATAACTAAGTCGTATTTCAATTTATGACCACATCTGCAAATAAACACTTGTTAATGGATATCACTGTTCACAATAGAAATACAAATAACCGTTTAAACGTTTACGTTTCGTTTACAGCCTTCCGTGTACACGTTTAGGGAATTTGGTAAACGTTTCACCCTTACTGTTGAGAACCCTTATGAGCAGCTGCGACTCTGAGGTGATATTGCCTTGTCTTCTCTAAACTCTTCTTTTGCGCAAAGAATTGATTCTTTACTGGAGAAGCAACTTTTTAATAAAACAAACAATGTATTATTTACTGTCCTACACGATGCTGATTTATTACGTAGAACTGACAAGTAAGATACAGCACAGGCACATGTAGAAAGAGCGTCAATATCCTGTATGGTCATATGAGAATACTGGTATCTAGAAGTCTTTCAATGCATATATTCTCTTATGACCTGTAAAGGGGTATCATACAGGATATTGACAGCCTCCCTGTAAACAGCCCCCCCCCCCCCCCCCCCCCCTTTCTTTCTCGTTGTAGATTTGATATATTTTCGGCGCAGCGTATTGAAAAAATGCAAAAGAGTACATGAAACAGTGTGTATGATTATCAGTAAACAACTAACATCCAGAAAGATCGTCTTTCCTTTCTCCATCTCGATTGCTGTCAGAAGAAGAAGCTCTGCGGAACGAAAGTGCCCTCTGGCATGTATAATGAGAACGAGGTTATCCGAGTGTCGTCTCCAATCAAAACAACAATGGAGGGCGCGTTTGACAGAAATCATTCTTACATCGGAGAAAAAAGGAAAGAAAAGCGAAACGGTAGGGATTTTAATTATTTTAGTTTTGTTCTCAACATATAATTTAAGGATTAGAGATTCAAAGAAAGACTTTTCCTACAATAGTCCGAATTTGCACTTGGAGCATTCTCCTTCAGCTAAATTAATACTACTGTAGAGTGAACGCACAAATGCTCGGACATTTTGATATGTTCTTCTCAATTTTAATAAGATACATTAGAGAAAATGCCAATGATTTGATTTTAAAATATTGTCAAGCAGTAAAGAAGACTCTTCAAGTGGAATACCAAAAAGATGGATATTTATAAATATATATATATATATATATATACAAAATCCGTACCAATGCTTGGACACTTGGCTTTATTGCACATAATAATCAAGCAAATGAAAAACAAAAGTAATTTTTACTGAAAATGATTCAATATCTAATGGAATATTCAAATACAATCAAACATAATTCATCCAGTTCTTTGAATTCATTGTTTGAATAGAAGATGTTAACATTGCCTTCAGAACATATGAAATTTCAAGCAGAAGCGAAAAAAGTAAGAAATTTGTTGATAAAAATGTATCAGTTTTGAATCTTGTATTTGATATCGCTAAAACATCCAAGCAATTTTTTTTTATGAAGAATTATCGTGCTTGTCAGTCAATCCACAGAGCCAAAATACACTAGGCTTCCGAGCATTGGTTCGATTAGTCTAGACCGAAACAGGCCAACATCAATTAATGATGAAAATATTCACTTTTGAAAATTAAATTGTTTATAGTTGATGAGAATGAGCAGATATTATTTCCTGTAAGCTGCAGTATGTTAAACCCTGACTGTCACACTCTAGTGTGTGTATGATTAGAAAGTAAGGACAGATGTGTGTAGATACTTGTTTTTAAATGGCTTAAAAGAGTTTTACCCTTGATCATTTCTGAAAAATGACAAAGATAAAATTGCTATAAACAGTTATTCACTACCATCTTTTTGAACATTTTTGCCTTGAATATGGAGAGTTTACTTTAATTTTCAACAGTTGAAATTTCAAAATATCATGTTAATTTACCTTAATGCCATACATATATAGTAACATAACTATATGGAAAAGGGGAAAATCATTTTTTTTTTCACTGAGATCAGATATGAAATCCAGTCCCAATCTTTAGTACCAAGTTCTATGAAAATATACCAAAAAAAAAAAAAAACCCCAAAAAAAAAGAAAAAAAAAGAAAGAAAAAAAAAGTACTTGTATCATATAGAAGATGTTTACTTCATCTTATAAATTTGCTAAAATGATATAACTTTAAACCATGAATATGAATAGGACCATGATTATTTTCAGGTATTTTGAAATTTGACAAAACATTGTTCATGATCATGTTGAATACTGCAATTACCGGTATGAATTGTACTTGTATCTTAAAGTAACCACCTTGAGTTTTCAAAACATTAAGATTAGATTTAACACCCCCCCCCCCCAATTGTCATTCAACGCTTTTTCATGAATGTTTATCCCTTTCCTTTGTTCCTCAATTAAATTAGAATTTATTCTAATTGTTGTTATGGGACGGTTTTCTGAGGACTGAGACCCATTACCATTTTCTCAGGCAATTTTAGAATAATATATAATTTAAAAAAATTGTTACGGAGGGTAAAAAACGTAGGGGTGGAGATCATGCACTCACCTGTGACTTTTGGGAATCCTGGGTACAACTTTGTCAAATGTATCCATCAAAATTAAACGTGTTAAATTTAAGAAATCAGAGATGTTGAACACCTTTGGGGCACGTCAGTCAATTTGAAAATGATGCCAGTCTGAATATAGATTTGTGTCATGTGTGTAGCAAAACTTGCCAGTCAAATCCTTCGGACTGGCTCTTTTCAGCATCACGGAGAAATAAAACTAAAAAGCTTTTTAAAGATTATGTCCTTAAAGGAATTGTGGAGAGAGAGAGAGAGAGAGAGAGAGAGAGAGAGAGAGAGAGAGAGAGAGAGAGCAATAAAGGAGTGTCATCGTAATCAAAATCTATAACGTTCAACAAACCAAGACATTTTGCTAGATTACTTCATATTTTCCCCTTAAACAACCTTTCCAAAACATCCCACAAGTCAAGGGGAAATCAATTTAGCAAGCTGATATAAAACCGTGTACATATACTGAAATTCGTGTTCAATCCATGCCTTTTTCATTATCAAAAAAGAAAAAAATATGACTTAGAAATTGTGATAATTTTCCATTTAGATGAGTAACCCCTTCCATCATACACTTATGATGACAGAAGAAAGAGTACTGTGAGATGACTGATACTATGAGAATAAAGCGACAAAATGTGATTTTGTAATACTAGTTTTTGTTATTAGAATTTTAATACATTTTACGTGTACCTACACGGTTAGTTTTACCGATCTTTTTAAATCAACAGGATTTCTTTCTCTACAGGTAGCGGCGTCATGAAATGGATTAATTAAGGTATTTTTCACTTTAGCACCGAACGACGTAAACAGAAGGACAATCGAATTCTATATTGTGTCACAGGATTAAAATGTGCACTTCTTATTTCCGTTCTAACTGCGCACAAAATCTGGCACACACAGAGCACATACAAAACGTAAACACGAAAAAGGTATCCGACCCCCTCCCCTAAACACACACACCTTTTCTTTCTTTTTCAAATTTTCTCCCTTTTATCCTAATGTGTACCCCTTTAATGTCGAGCAAAACTTTCGTTTGTTAGATACATGTACCACAAGCACATGAAAATGCCGTTAGAAATTTACAAAAAAATCTATCTCAATCTATTCTTCTTTCCTACTTGAAGCTGTCTCAGGGAAGAACAATAGAGAAAGCGTTCATGATTAAGGTTAGAACAATAGAAACGGCGTTTGAGATGTCCAGATGGGTTTTCACTTATTTTGAAGAATCAGGATTTTCAGGTCTATTGGTCTAAATGACTAGGGTAAGCACCTGAGCACTTTTACGGGTATATGAAATCTCTCTTCACAAGGATTCTAACAATTATTCATGTATGGTGATTTAATGCGGCAATGTTTGCACAAAGTCTTGAGGCATAAAGTTAACACTTAAAAACCCTGTTGGCGGAGCCCTTTCATGAAAAGTTACATCATTTTATCGATTAGGTTGTTCATACTGTTGAAGAATTCTTACCATTTGGCAAATAACTTGCTCTTTGATATCGATTACTTGACATTATGTATTGGAGTACGTCTAAGTTAGAGACGTTTAAATGTGCATTATGATGTAAAGATAGGGTTATGATTACAATTAGATGTTTTAAGGGAGTGTGTTTCTCATAGGTGTAAAAGAGAAGTTGTGCGTTACTTTTTTTGATATTGTATATTTATAATTTCATTTACTAAAGACATCAGCATGATTCTGATTGAATTTACTTTAGCTCTTAATTCTCTTCAAAAAATAAAAAAAAAAAAAGAATTAAAAAAAAAAAGAGAAGAAAAGAAAGGAAAACCAAACATATGAACAAATTCCAAAACTTTATATATCAAATAACACTCATATTGATAAGAATCTAATAGGAAGGAATTGGACAAATGATAAAAGAGCCAAACATCTGAGCCAAAAAAACCCCAAACAAACAAAAAACAAAAACAAACAAACAAACAAACCTTAAAAATATATTCTATTTTATAGCTATAAATATTACACCTTTATGCACTTTGATCTGTTTTATATGTTACTTTTGTCAGAGAATATTGTACTAGACCAATTTTTCTACTGCTTATATTTTGAACATTAATTAAAAAAAATCAATGATATCAGTAAAAACATACTGTAAAAGAATTTTTCAAATCGAGATCCACATCTTAGATATCTATGAGTATAATATTTATAATTCATATCCTTGCATTAACCTCTTCTCCAGAGATAAATAACATTGAGTTAAGAAATGTAAATACCGAATGACGGTTGTTAAGGCAGATAACCATGACGTTGTAGAAAGTCATCTTTAGATAAGATCATCATGTATTTAATGGATTTATGCAATATTTCTATTGTAATTCAAAATCGATGATGGATTAATGGCATAATACACTGATATGGTTATGCTATTTTTTTTTCTATCTTTTTACAGAAACGAAAGTTTTGTTGCTCAATATGTATACTTATATATATGGTTAACATTTAGAGGAGAATTCTCTAAATAATTATAAAACGAATTCATATCTAATACACAAAACTGAAATGAGCTCATGTTTACAGGGTTGACATTTAGAAAGGAATAAAGTTAATTTATTTGTAATACATAAAACTGAAATGAGCTTTCAATTCTGTTGACATACACAATCGTTTTAATTTATTAGCGATTGTTATGTAAAAAACAAGATATCGGCCATTGTATTTATTCTCTTTTCCCCGTCTTTATAATATCGTATTTCATATTCTGTAAACAGGTTACAAGATTAAGGTATCAATAATACTAGTGAAAGTACACGAGACCAAGGGTTAACTATAGTTCTTAATCCAGGCTTAGGACCACGAATATATTACAATTGTTTTATATGTGCTTAATTCCGTTTAATTTGCCCCGAATAGGATTAATTCCAAAGAAACGAACCAATATATCATTTTACTAACACCGCGACACGGATTTTATAATACGGTCATGAACAATCTTCATATTATATTGATCGGTGAAGTCTAATTTCTTTCGCGTTTCTATCAAACGTAAACTCAATCAAAAGAAAAATCGAACTCAAAATTATAATGTAAATTCACACGTATTGAAGGACGACGGAGAATTTTTCATTATAATAAAGCTTGATGTATCTGTGAATATCCATTCTCAACTTGGTGCTTTATGGAATTTTAAATTTAAATTAAAAAATGCCAACCGTTAGAGAGACTAGGTACACTAAGTACAGCAAGTTGGCTTGTTCCCTTCCTTCTATACCAAACTATATTAAAGGATCCGAATTCCCCAAGAAATCTCGTCATGGAATAAGAATCAACCAGAGTACGGAACAATTATTTTCAAACGCCAGAAACGAAGGATTTACTACACCAAAGATTGATAAAAAGTACTTGAATATCAACAATAGCGATCATGAAAATTTAGCAGGGAAATTAGAAAAGAATGAGTGGTTTGATTTTAAGTTACCAACAATAACGGACCCCCTAAAATTAGGAGACGGATTTCGGAGATTAAGGAATATTCAGTTAATCCTTTCCCAAAACTTGGATCAGGTAAGTCATTCATGAGCAGGTTGATAGTAAATAGACGGGAGGATATGAAATGTAAACTACTCGTGTATAGGAATCTTGAGAAGTAATCTCTATTCATTCAGAAATAAGTCTTGGTACAATCAAAATTCATTAACACCTGAACATTCGGTTTCTATTACATTGCTTGCAGATGTAGATTCGGAACCATATAGATAGGGCATCTTATCCATAATTATGATTAAAATAAAAAAAAACCACCCAAAAACAAAAACAAATATATGTGAAATATCAAAGCCCTATCCCTTATAGGTCAAAAGTAAGTCAAAGGTCAAGGTCAATAGTCATAATATCAAATCAAAGCTCTGGTCATGATCAATCTACATGATGAACATCAAAGCCCTACCCCATATACTTAGTTTAAAAGTAGGTCAAAGGTCAATGCCAAGGTCACTAGGTCAGAAGTCATGGTATCAAATGAAAGATCTGGTCATGAGGAGTCTATATGTCGAATATCAAAGCCATACCTCTTAGAGTTTAAAAGTAGGTCAAAGGCCAAGATCACTAGGTAAAAAAATGGTATCAAATGAAAGCTCTGGTCATGAGGAATCTACATGTGAAATATCAAAGCTCTACCCATTTCATTTCAAAAGTAAGTCAAAGGTCAAAGTCACTAGGTCAAAAGTCATGATATCAAATGGAAGCTCTGATCGTGAGGAATCTATATTTGAAGTACAAATGTATCAAAGTTCTGCTCCTTTTAGTTTAAAAGTAAATCAAAGGTCAAGGCCAAGGTCACTAAGTCAAAAGGCACGTAATCAAATGAAAGCTCTGGTCATAAGGAATTTATATTTGAAATATCAAAGCCTTATCTCGTATGGTTTAAACGTAGGTCAAATGCCAAGATCACTAGGTCAGAAGTCATGTTATGAAATGAAAGCTCTGGTCATGAGGAATCTATATGTGAAACATCAAAGCCATACCTGTTGAAGATCATGATAGAAGATCAAGTCCAGATTATTTTTTTTAAAGTAAGTCTAAGGTCAATGTCAATTTCACTAGGCAAAAAAAGTCAAGGTCTCAAATGGAAGGTCTGGTGATGAGGTATCCTTATGTGACATATCAAAGCCTTACCATTTATCGTTCAAGAGATATAACAAGTCTCTCAAACTTATTAGCTTGCAACCCCTTCCATTCGCTAAGATATCTAAAAAAAGCGCGATAAATATCTAAAAACCCGTAATATATATGACATAACGCATGTATCACTTGAACTATATAAAATTTGAAGGGCGTTTCAGGGAAAATATATTTTACATGAATTTATTTTAGACTTTCCTTTTAGAAAAGGAAAAAAAAAAAAAATAGGTAAAAGGTCAAGGACAAGGTCAAAAGACAAGAAAATTTGGTACCAAAAAGATGCGTCTTCTCAATATACATACACATGCAAAATTGACAGCCTTATCACCTCTATTTAAGATTTTATACCCTTTTAATGAAAGAGGGACGGAATGACGGACAGACGGACGAATCAATCGCTAAATATGCTCCCTTGATCATAAATGACCTGGGCATAAAAAGATTGGAACGTTTCTAGAAATTATTGGTGTTTGTCAATGTCATATCTTATCAGGTACTTGTCCATAATGACGTCAGTTTCATTTGTCCATGCTTGCAAATTTATCTGCTTTGAATTTGAAGACGTGTAACATTTGTCTCAGATACTCGTCCCGTTAGTTGCCGATGACATATTTCAGTGAATTACTTGCCCCATTTGGTGTTTATGTCTTATATAGGTTTATGCACCATTGCTATAAATGTCATATCGCAATATCGCATGAGATAATTGCTCCGCTTTGCGTCAGTCTGACAGTCTGACAAACTCTGACAGTTTCTTTGGCGGGCTTTCATATATTGTTTCCCTACGGTGACAAATGAACATCAAAGAAGTACCTATCAGTTACATATGTTTTCAGTCTCAAAGTCGAGAGGGCAAGACAAAATCATTAGAAATTCCATTGAAACGATTGCGAAACATCGGAATAAATAACACTCCGAAATGAGACCAGGTACCCGAGGAGAGTCAGCGTCTCCTGATGACATGCAACACCCGTTGCATTAGCTCCATAAAAAATTTCAAATTCGGTGATTGTCTCGATGTACATATTGATGTACATATCAGGTAAATATTTCTTGTTTTGTGATGATGACAGCCATTTAATCGCAATCCAGAATATGTCACTGATCTGATACGCTTTTATTATAATTTGATTAAATCAAAGTCATGTCTCATTGGATACTTGTAACATTGGTTGCATTGTGATATCTCATCTTGAAGATACCATGCATGATATAACAGGTATTTCCCATCTGAACTTGTTTCTACTTGACGTTTAACAGTATCTCACATATTATCTTATTCTTGATTGACGTTTAAAGTATCTCATGAATTATCTTGTTCCTATTTGATGTTCAAGGTGTGTCCTGTATGGTCCTGTTCCTACTTTGTGTCAAAGGTATATCTGCTCTATCTGATCCTGTTCTTACTCGATGACAAATGCATCTTTCATCTTGATCCTACTCGTTTTCAAATAAATCTCTTGTCTAATTACGTTTCTATTTGATGTCAAATGTATCCTTCAAGAGAACATTTTCTTTCTCAGTGTCATTTGTATCTCTTCAAGGTCATCCGGTCCTGCTTCTCTTTTTGTCCAAACAATACCTCATCTTTTCCTGGTCGGTCAATTTTGTTCCTAACTCCATTTTCTCTTTCACCATTTTTGCCATTAGTTGCAGCTGAAGAGCAATATGTCTCTCAATATATGGCTTTTGTATGTGGTATACATTGTTGTACATGTACTATGAACGGTTTGCTCATCTTATCCTATACCTACCAGAATATATGCAGATCATCTGCCTGAACTTTATAATTTAATGCCTTGTATCAATCTTTATATACATAGAATACTCCCTACTATCTCTACATTCGATAAAGCATGTGTCAAATTTGTAATTTGATTAAATCAAGTTAGATTTCGCTTAGATTACATAATTTAAGGAATAGCACTTTAGAATTTTAAACTACAAAAGTTCATTAGTATTCCATATTTAAATAAACATTTTTGTTTGAAGCTGCGTTTACATGAAATAATCACAAATCTCGTCGTACAATTTATGGTAAGCTCTACAATTGAATGCAGTATGCATAATTTTTTAATCTAAGAGGATTATAAATTAAATGTAAAATGTAAAGTGCATATTCACCGATACTTGACATGGACTAATGGTCAGAGAAGCAGAGTCACACTATTTCTCGGAATCCTACTAGATTTAAGTATTTTAATACGACGCTGACGAGTAGCTTAATTTTCTTATCTTGGTACCTCAAAGATTTCTTTCGGTAATCTCCCGGTAAGACGGCTAAGAGTTCCAAACTGATTGGAGCCTCTCTATGGTACCGTCACTTCTTGATGTCTTTTGTATCTTATGCATAAATTTGACAGGGATTTTTTAAAAGAATCTTCAAGTTCAATGTGAGTCAAGGTTATCTTAAATTGCTAGACCAAGGTCTCATTTTCAATAGGTTTAAATAATGATTATTTACTTGATGTTAAACGTCTTCAAATTCAATAGCATCATATAAGAACACTGTCAGATAAATTTGCAGCATGGACCAGACATGCACGTTTCGGTTACTTAACCCTCGTCAGTGAGCATAAATCTAAACAATGTAATATGGCCAAAGAATTTGAAAATTATTATGTCCAAAATGTACCGAAAAACGTTGCAGGATGTGTGGGATATGATGCTACAGGACCCACGTTTTAGAGGTTTAAAGAAATTTTGATCGAACATTTCTGTTATCAAAATTTCTTGAAATTTCTAGAGCGTTGGTCCTGTAGCATCATATCCCACCCATCCTGCTACGTCTTTCGGTACATTTTTGGACATAATAATTTTCACACTCTTTGGCCATATTACATCGTTTAGATTGAGGATCACTGACGAGGGTTAAGTAACCGACGTGCATGTCTGGTCCATGCTGCAAATTTGTCTGTTCTTAAATGATGCTATTGAATTTGAAGACGTTTAACACATGCTACTCAATCGACCCTACACAAAATTTATAGCCTCGCTTTCTTAATAAATTCACAAAATTAAATTCAGAAAAGACGACTAGATTACATTTGGTTGTGTCTGAAATGACAAATATGGATAATGACCATATCCCTGTATACAGCACAAAATCGATAATCATTTGGGCTTAAAAGTATCACTGATGAGGACTCCGTGTCTGGTGCATTGAAATGGGTTTGATATTTTATTTTACGAGTTGGAATACTTCAATTTTCCTATAGCTCCAGTATAAAAGAGTCAAACATCTATAGAGATGATTTAATTTGTAACTTTCGGTATGAAAGACAAATATGGATAATGACCATATCCCGTATACAGCACAAAATCGATAATGCAGAAAATCAGAAACCGAGGGTATACGAAATCAGGATAAAACAGAAAGCAAAGCAAACAAACAAAAACCTCCACCACATGAAAAGAAGCGGACTCCCGATATGAGAGTGAGATCAGGTGCCCAGGAAGAGTAAGTATCTCCTGCTTGCATGCAACACCCGCCACCTCAATCCGGCAGAGAAGGTGACGGAAAAGTATCACCATGTCTTACATGTCTCTTATACAAAAATATAAATAATCTAAAAATGTTTCTTGTTGCAAGGGAGTCCGGTAAATTGGCGAGTTTTATGTACTTTATCAGATTAATGTATATCAAAGATATCAATCGTTTTACTAATGAATAAGGAATATAGACAGGCGCCGATCGTAAAGCACTATAGAATTTAGAAAGTTCGTATTAGTGTCAATGTTTGTATACAGTTAAAGTAGTGGCTCGGGTTTAACCGAGTACTGCACAGTGTATTTATTTATTTCGTCTGCAATTAACAGGTCGGCTAATTCGACAATAAGAAAACAATGGTTTTGATTTTGATAAAGTTTAATCCTTTGCGTCACCTAGCTCTGACTTATTTGGAAATCGAAAACATGGCGAAGGTTTAAATAAAAACTCTCCATTAGAATTTGTACTGTGAACATGCTGAATCCAAAAAAGACGAACAGAAAATCTGATGAAAGAAGCCGAAGTAAAGAACAGTCGAATTGCTCTGTAAACGAAAGTTTTTCTACTCCAAGGATTGATAAAAAGTATCTTAATGTTCAAAACGATAAACACAAGAACTTGCTTGGGAAATTACAGAGAAACAATTTGTTTGACTTCAAACTACCGACAATTCAGTTTGAGTCTTTGAAAGTAAGGAAAGGAATACCGGAAAAGAAAAAGTTTTCTGCGAATCCATTTCCTAAGTTAGGTTCAGGTAAGCTAACTCTGCTGTCTGATAGTATGTCCAAGGCGTCTGTTGTCTCTCGTTTGTCAGCCGTTTTGTCCGTCGTGTCTATTTACGTTACAGCTGTAACGTATGGGGTTAGATGGCCTTTAATAAAATGTTTATTCTAGTTTCTTTTAATATAAAATCCGATGTCCACGGCATAATCTTTATTGTCAATCTAGGACTCACATTGGTTGTTTAGCCGTAATTATTATACTATATGTTACCCGTCTGCAGCGGTAAATATGGAACTTTGTGACATGGAACTTATTGTTTCTTGACGTCATAGCGGGTATTTCCCGTAAAAACGTTCAAACGTTTTGAAATTTTCTCAGATGCATTTTTTCTATTTTTCTGCGAAAATGATCTTCATTCATGGTTTATGCATTAAATTCAAGACAAGGTATATCAGACAAAATTGCCTGTCTGGAACCGTAATAACATAAAATGTGATAAGTTTGATTTTTCAGGCAACATTCTTCATAATGTCATAAATATTTACAGGGCATAATGAAATTTGAAAAAATGTGGATTGTTTGATATTTTTTAAAACGTTTACTTTTTTTGTAGGTCATGGTATATATTGTTACGAGAATAAATTCTTCAGATACGAGGGACAGTGGAGAAATGGACTTAAGCATGGTAAGTAAAAAAAAAAGAAGCATCGAATCATATCTTTAAGTTGTTTCTCGGGCCTTCTGTTCGTCTATCTGTACTTCAGTTCAAGTTGATTCGACTGCGAGTCAAGTCGTAGAGAGGTATTACTTGACGGGCCCTGTCCAAACCTCTTTAGAGAAGACAGGGCCCCGACCACCTGTCCTCTCTGAATGTTAGTCGGACTCCTCGGGTGATAACATACATGAGTTCGCGGCGGCAGAGCACGGATTGTATTACGTACGCTCTCTTTTTATATACAATTACATATTCATCTGTGTTGTTTGGGCCCCTGCGTTTTGCGGTCTTGTTTGTGTGTGGTCATCTGACAGTGAGGAGGTTGTTTTACACCACAATTGTACGTTCTTCGAGACCTCTGGTAATCGGAAAAGTGGGAGGGTTGTGCGCATGTAATCCAGGATAACCATACCTTCTGCTATTTCCGTGACAGATGGCCGTCCTAAGTCGGCACCGGTTGCCCATTGGTCTCGTTGGTTTATGTGTAGTCCTTTGTGTTTGATGTTTCTGTGTTGTGCGTTGACGTTCCTTGTCCCTTACGCGTCTCTTTGTGCTTGTCTGCTTTGTGTTTTTGCATTGGGTGTTTTGGGGTTTTGCTGTGGGTGCAACAACCTGGTGTTGTTGGAGATCACTCCTTTCTTGACTGGAACATTTGTGGTTTTACCTGACTCTTTCACAATCAAGTATACTGCTAATCTTGTTCACAAGTAAATACTTTTTAAAAAGATTATTTGAAAAGTTTTTGAATGAGATAAAGAAGATCATGACGACAATCTCAACAGCACTCACAATAGAGCATCAAAACTGAACATCGACGTACACCTAGCAAGCTAGAGGTGGGACCAGATGCCCGGGAGGAGTAAGCATCCCCTGTTTGGCTAGCCGCACCTGCCGTCGATGTTCACGCACGGAAATGAAATTAATTTCTGCAGAACATGCACTGTCTGAGGTTATGTCTATATAGAACGTGTTAACTATCTTGTTTGTGATGTCACCTTACAGTGAGAAGTTTTATGTTTATAAAACAATTGCGTGTTTATGGATACCTCTATGTATCCGGATAAGTGGGAGGGTTGTTAGCACGCAATCGGGATAACCATAATAGCTAATAGCAGGTGACCATCCAAAGACGGCGCCGGATGCATATTGGTCTCCCTCCTTCTTTGTGTTGTCATCAATGTTAGATGTTTCTGTACGTCTGTTACTATTGTTTTGTATGGTGTTCTAGTGAATATTGTTGTCTTTTTGCGATTTGAAGTTTGTATGATGTCATTTATGTGTCACTTACTGGTGGGTTTGTTTCGCTGGGTGAGTACAGGGTGTTCATGCTGGAGATCATTTCCTTTCCTTTGAGTTATAATGTTATCAACTCCTATTTTTAAATCTTATTTTTAAGGACAAGGTAAACTCCAAATGTCAGACGGCAGTTACTATTCCGGACAATTTATAAACGGAGAGATAGACGGTCAGGGTTTCAGATATTTTTCACATACCAAAGATGAGTATACAGGGGACTTCAGGAAGGGAGAAATGCACGGGAAAGGTAGAATGGTGTACTGTGATGGATCTATATACGAGGGGCAGTGGTATAGGAACAGAAAACACGGTGAGTAGTTTTACAACACTGCCAAGGGTAGATTCCAATTTTCTCTTAGTGTAGTGAAGATTTCAAATTCAGTACTCGAAGCAAATCAGTTTTGGAGTCGATACAGACTATTATATTTCATCTTAATATTAATATAATTTGAAATTGTAAAAGTTATACCCAAAATAATATTTGTTGGAAATGACCTTAAATGGGGTCGATCGTTAAAACATATTGATTTTACAAAGTTATCAAATATGTTAAATGATATCTGTTTCAACATACAATTTGATCCATACAAATGTAGCAAACTCTAACAATGAATGCCTCCGCACTATATTTCAGGATATGGTATTATGCGGACGTCGGGTCCGGAATCGTATGAGGGTGGCTATTTGGGGGACATGAGAGACGGTTATGGCCTGATGTTATACAGGTATGTACAACAGTGTTACGTGTAACTTTATGTGTAATGTAAATTTACATTATATTAAAAATATCGGTTTTTATTGGTTGAAAACAATTCCAAATAGCTTGCATGTTTTTGTTGATGATTTGATACTAGTAGTACTTTCTGAGAAATCTAATCTGTATCAATAATTTCCCGAGCAACCCTTGTATGTACACGGTAGTCAAAATACTCGACGTTTGTAATGCAATGGAAAAGACTTCTGAACAACATTGACCACCTGTACTGACTACATTAAAATCGCTTTTACCTTAAAAGGATTGTTATTCCCCCCAAACGAAGTTTGGGATGTGTGTGTATATAGGGAACACCCTGTCCGTCCGTCCGTTCAAGAAGTTCTGAAAGCAGATAATGACAAATATGGATAATGACCATATCCCTGTATACAGCACAAAATCGATAATTCAGAAAATCAGAAACCGAAGGCATACAAAATCAGGATAAAACAGAAACCAAAGCAAACAAACAAAAACCTCCACCACATGAAAAGAAGCGGACTCCCGATATGAGAGTGAGACCAGGTGCCCAGGAAGAGTAAGCATCTCCTGCTTGCATGCAACACCCGCCGCTTCAATTCGGTAGAACTGTCACATCCGATTACTTCCATTTCGGAAGACATAGAGTACAATATTTGGTTGGATGGTTCAAATGGTCTATGACAAAATATCATCCACCATTCTGGAGAGTGGGACATAATAGTGTATGACGAGTTCCCCATATCGACCGTAGAACTTCCTCAGTGACGATATTAGTCGGTCACAAACATATCCCTGACTGAGAAGCTTATCTGCAAGACGCCTTGCTCTCAGAACAAAATCCATATATTTAGTACTTGCTCTGGCAAAGCGTATTAATTGAGATATGAATACGCCATAAGCTGGAGATGAAGCGATGTTGCTACTCAGAAAAGGAAAGTTTGTAATGCTGAAATTGAAATGTCACGTTTGTCATAGAGTGAGGTGTTCATGTGACCATCAGTGTCGTAGGGCAACATTATGTCCAAATAGGATGCTGAATTATTTGTCTCAGTAGTTTCTTTGACTTCAAGCTCTGACGGATAGACACTGCTCAGGTAATCCGCGAATTTTGGATTATTGATGGACAACACATCGTCTATGTATCTGTAAGTGAAGTTGAAGTCAGAAGCGAAGTATCTTTTCCCCCCAGAGACCAAAGATTGAATGAACTCAGCTTCGTACGAGTAAAGGAAAATGTCGGCAAGTGGTCCCAATTGGAATTCCGACAATTTGCTGGAATACCTTTCCTCCAAACACCACAAAAATGTTGTCGATCAAAAAGTGTAACATCTGAATAATATCTGTTTCAGTGTTCTTATTTTCAGAATCGGACTTTTCTTTTACAAAGTAGGTTTTGTCATAGTTCACAACAATAAATTTGTATTTGCGATTACCGTTCTTACTTGTAAACGCATTACTTATAATTTTTGCGAGTCTTTCTTTCAATTTAGAATGTTGAATTGTAGTGTAAAGTGTCGAAAAATCAAAGGCTTTGATCGAATGAACTTTACTAAAATGAGTGGATTTCAGATGTTCTAAAAATTCCTTCGAATTCTTTAAAATCCACATCTGGTTGATACTACTGCGAGAAAATACTGTCGAACAATATTTTTGAAGCCCAGATTTGATTTCAGATAAAACTTTGGTGAGTAAGATCGATACAGATTTGGTAGAACATTTTGAGGAACCAGCGATGAAACGTTGTTTGTACGGATTCTTCAAATATAAGTGACAGGGCTTTCATATTTCATACATAAATTCACAATATCAAGTACTACATTTTGATACCAAGACTTTTGACCTAGTGACCTTGACCTTGAACTTTGGCCAATAGTTATATTCTTAAAGCATATTTTTTTTCACAAATTAGTAATAGGGCCTTTATATTACATAATACATTCCCCATCACAAGTACTACATTTTGATACCAAGACATTTGACCTAGTGACCTTGATTCTGAACTTTGACCTTTAAGTAATATTTAAGTTAAAAAGTTTAAGTGAGTATCTCTTCAACTATAAGTGATAAGGCTTTAATATTTCATACATACATTTACTGTGAACGTAGAAATTTTTGCGTTATTCGAGATTGTAGTACTAGTATAGCTAAAATAACCCCACGCGAAAATTACAACCAGTATAAAATGATAAAGGAAATACTCCCGATTTCGCCAAAATTACCCCCCAGCGAAAATAACCACGTTTACAGTATCCTAACAAGCGATACTCCAAGACATTTGACGTAGTGACATTGACCTTTGACCTTCTTTTATAAACAATAAGGGGAGGGGCTTTGATATTGCACATATAAATTCCTCATGACAAAACCTTTCATTTGATACCATGCCTTTTGGCCTAGTGATCATAACCTTGATCTTTGAACTACTTTTAAACTATAAGGGGTAGGTTTTTGGTGTTTCACATATAGATTCCTCATGACCAAAGCTTTCATTTGATACCATGAGTTTTGACCTAGTGACCTTGATCTTGACCTTTGATCCACTTTTTAACTTTATATTGTAGGGCTTTGATATTTCACATATAAATTCCTCATTACCAGAGCTTTCATTTGATACCATGATTTTTGACCTAGTGACCTTGACCTTTGGCCTACTTTTTAAATATAAAGGAAAGGGCTTTGCAATTTCACATGTTAATTACTCATGACCAGAGCTTTTATTTGATACCATGACTTTTGATTAATAGTACAGAAGTGTTTCCAACTCTATACCTTCTTGAAGAAAATTCAAAACCAATTCATTATGCACCAGACACGTGTTTCGGCTATTATATCCTCATCAGTGATACTCCAAATTTCCTGTAGGGTCGATTCAGTAGCATAATTATCTAAATAAAATCTATGTTCAAAATAGCATTGGAGGGATGGTGCTAATATGTTAACCTCCTTTAATTTCGATGATATTTTTGAATGAAATGACAAGTTTCAGAAATAGCCAAATAATATTTATGATGTCAAATTGATAAAGTGCCCAATCAAAGATTCTTTCATGCAACAGAGCCGGAAAGAGGTAATTAATACAATTAAAACATCCATGTTACGGAAAACGAGTTTAACTGCTCCACACTGCAACAGGAAATAAGTGTTTTTACTAATAATACGAAAGTATTCCAACTCACGTCAACTTGACCTTTGACCTACTATTCAACTATAAGGGTAAGCCTTTGATATTTCACATAAAGAATCCTCATGACCATAGCTTTCCTTTGATACCCTGACTTTTGATTCGGTGCGTTGACCTTTATTTTTTGAAGAAATTGTCATTTTTCTATCAAAAACCAGCATGGCGAGCGATGTTCTCTTCTGACAAGACATTCCTTATAGTATTCAACATACATGTACATTGTACCTAACTACTTCGGTTGATACTACATTTTCATTCAGAAGCATTTAACCTCTAATGTAGAACTTGTATGAGGGTATTCAAAGTGAACAATTTAATGTTATGTCATAAATGAATCCGTTTAGAGAAAAACGTCCAGCGGGGGTATAACTCGTCACTTTAGGGAAGTTGTAGTTGATGTATAAATTAGACGTATTCCTCCTTGATTATGTAATCGGAAATGCAGCAGAAATTTTCGTTTTCATTTTGTATATGAAAATGTGAGTGTGTTCTCCACTTGTTATTAGATATTTTAAAACCATTACTTTGAAACCTTTTAGAACTAGGAATCGAAATCTTGGAGATTACGGTAAAAGGTAAAAAAGACGCTGATGACATTCAAGCTGTTTGTATAATATAAACGATTGCTTAGATGTTCTTTGTAGTTTGTCTTCTTTATTGCTGCTTTACTGTATGGTTTTATAGCAGTCTGTGTTAGCTTTGTAGAGAGTTATAAAATATAGATTGTATATTTCAAAGTTTTCATGTCATCTTGCTTTTCTAACGCTTATGATTACTCGATCATCTTCCTTAACCTCACCACGTTAATCGTCATAATCATTTTCATCACGGTCTTGGTCATTTTTGTCATCATCATCATTGTTGTCATCATTTTGATTTGTCATATATTTGTTATCATCGTTGTTATCGTCATCAATGGCCTCATCATCATCATCATCTTCTTCTTCTTCTTCTTCTTCTTCATGACAGAACAGCAAGGACAATTCGGTCATTTTCTTTTTCACACATATTGATATCAATTACTAGCGTTGATCTACTATTACCCTAAAACTGTACACATCACTCTGCTTGATTTCTGTAGTCTCTTAGTTTCTTCATCACCTAAATCTTAAGAATACTGAATTTAATTCCAAAAGTGTTCCAAATTTTATGCTTTCTCTTTATATTCAGTTATTCATTAGCATACAAAGTTTAAAATTCTAATAATTTCCTGATTTAGTGCCATAATCGATTTGTAGAACACAATAATTTGCAATATATAGATAGGTTTATATTATCATAGTTCATTAGAATCCATATTCGCCTAAAGTCACCGTATTTTACAGTTTAGAAATTTGTATGAAAAATTGCGTGTACAATTTCAGAAATGGCGACCAATATGAAGGTTACTGGAAGAATGACGTCAGAGTGGGACGTGGCATACTCAAGTTTAATGATGGCTCAATATATGACGTAAGATTTTTGTTTTATGATGATTTCGATAGATAAGTAGATGCAATTATCCATATTTGTCATGCAAGTGTCAGATAACAACAATACAAGGACCGTATGTCCTTATTGCCTCCGAAATCTTGAGATGTAGTTTCATTGCTTGCATATAAAATTTTGTACACAGAACCGTATCTGCTTCATCGTCGTCCAACCACGGTCTACTGCACTGCGTCTATAGACAACAAAATTAAGCTATTTCATCCGGGAATGATTGTATTAACATTTTGTAAGTGCAGTAGCCAGAGTCATTTCAGGTTTTGAATTTTCATATTCAGTTGCTTCTTATTAAATGCGGTTACAGAAGTTACTTTTAAAATAGAAAAGGAAAAGTGGGAAGCATCAAATTAGCGAGATTGTATTTAGTCTATCATATGGGAAAAATCTTTGGGAGATTCAACAAGGGGGCGCTTGACTCCCAATATTCGACTAAGATAGGTTTAGAGAAATTGTCTTCGTATCGTTTGTAAAGATTGACCTAAGATCAGTCACTGCAAAGACTGTAATGGAAAAAAGAAAATTTTGATAGAAAATTACCCCAAAGCCTCTTTTTGTCCATAATGAGAAGGATCGAGTCATGCTTTTTTCATTGGCTATAGTCTTTTCTATTCCGAATCTAATTTGTGCCTGACATTGTCGCCATTGCACTTTCTATATAGACATAACGTCAGACAGTGCATGAATTTAATATATTGTTTTCACTTCCGTGCTTAAGCATCGACGACGAGAGCGGCTAGCCAACAGGGGATGCTTACTCCTCCCGGGCACATGGTCCCACCTTTGGCTTGCTAGGGGTCCGTCGATGCTTCATTTTGAGCTCTTTTGTGAGTTCTGTTGAGATTATCGTCAGGGTCTTCTTTAATTCATTCTTATAGGGAGAATTCATCGGTGATCAGTTCCACGGTCGCGGCTTGATGAAGCATATCTCAGGAATAGAATACAACGGAGAATGGATCAATGGCTTCCCACGTAAAATGTCAACAAAAGTGGTCATAGTAATAGAAGTTCCGGAAAAGAAAAAGACCAAGAAAAAGGAAGCAGAAATACCGGAGGTTAAAGGAGGAGAGGAAACGGAGAAAAAACCGGATAAGATGATCATCCGTCAGGGCGTGGGATTCAAAATAAAAGTGGAATGTCGCAACGAAAAAGATGAACTCATAGAAGGTATGTAGTGAGATTGTATTTTGTTTTGGCATTTGTAAAATTTAATTAAAAAAACACATTTTTATCCTTATTCATACGTTGTTGCAGAGTATAGCTGATTTCATGATCAATGAATCAATAAGAGAATCCGTCTGTTATTTTTTCAAATGAATTATCATATGAATTAAATCAATGTCATGCCTGCATTGTACTTGAACATATTAAAGAAGACAACTTATTTAAAAACATACCGACTTAAGGAACGTAATACCTAATTGCTTTAAAAAAAATTTTTTTTTCAAATCAAACTGTAGATCTATAGAAGGAATGTTTTCTATATAGACTCAATTAAATCAAACAAATGCTTTGCCGAGTTGAGCAGCAATGATCTCGTGAACTGCATTTTGATTTTAAAAATCATTGAGATTTTACCAAAAGCTATTTTATATAAACAGACCAAGGTAGAGAACTGCGTCTGTCGGCAGGATTCCGTTATTACCCTCCTGTAAAAAGTGATGACTCAGCATTATTTGACATGATAGAGGACATGGAGGAAAAACCAATTGAAACACCATTGTAAGTTGTATATATAGTAAATTATTGTAAATGCATAATTATGAAAATAAACAAATATTCATTGAAACTTTTCAATTTTGGGGAAATCTTTTAGGAATATTGAATAAGAATGGTGCAATTGAACCTTCTCTCTTTCTTATCAATATTTAATTTGTAACAAAGTGTTCCAAATGTCATTAAGGATATCGAAACCATAATTCTCGATTATGCAAAAATGTTTATTATCAAAAAAAAACCCCACCAAATACAGACAAATATTGCTGTCAAGTCACATAATCTTGTCTGAATCTGAGAAAAAAGGAAACTCTTTTGAGATGTCAATGGGCAATTATCTCATGAATCGTGGTAATCTTCGTTGACTTGGACACTTCTATTTTACCTTGATTTTACCTCCGCTTCACATGGGTGAGGTAATTTCATATCTAGTCACAAACCCCTACAAGTCTATGATTAAAAAACTCCAAGGATGAGCATGTCTTTATTTCCCTTTCACACACACGACCGTGGCCTTTAACTTCTAGCAACATGGATTCGAGCGGTGAAACTTTGAGGACTGATGAATTTTGTATTTGGATTTCTTTTATGCATGCATTATGAGACAATCAAATCCAAAATCGTATCAATTGAGCTATAAGCCTGTGGCAGGAAACTATGGAAAGTCACGGTCACGTACAAAGAAAGTGTACCCAGGCAGGATTTGCATTTTGGGTTTATAATCAGACTTGTAGAGGAAAGGACTTCTGTAGAAGAAATAATTTTTGCATAAGCTATGATCCCCTGTGAAGCGAAAATAAAGATAAAATAGAGGTGTATAATTCAACGTTCCTTCTGCATTTTGTAAAAAGATTACCACGATTCATGTATTTTATTGTACACAGTGGCTATTCTGTGGTGCCCTATCCCATCACAGATCAGCTTAACATTAACTCTGAGGAACTCGAGGATTTGGAAGCTGCAGAGAACGACGAATTACAGAAATCTCAGACTGATCTTCAAGGTATTTATAACTCATTGAATTCTGTATGCCTTATAAATAAACGATTGTTGAATATGATTTTGATCATTGTACTCTTTATGCGATTTCGATATTAAAACTCAATTATCTTGCCAGACCTGAAAGAATCCTGCAGAAACTTGAAGGAACACTGAGTCTCACTCATGAGGCATGACTTATTTTAATGCGCATAATGAAATGAGATTTTATAATATGTGGCTCAGCATCCACTATCGGACACTAAATCAGTATATGATGTGGTTTTATACAATTTTTACATATTATTTCATTTGTAAATTCTTCTCCTGCTTATGGCGTTTTTGTTTCTCAGCTGATACGTTACGCCAGGGCATATTCCAAAGATGAAGATGTCAATATTAAAATATATTTTCTATATCTTAGAGCCAGACGGCTTGCAAGTAAGTTACTTGCAAGTAAATTACTTAACGGCTGAAATCATCATTGAGGAAGTTCTTCGGTCGCTACGGGGGTTTAATAAAAGCATATCAAATTGCCCTTTCAAGATTGATCAGTGACATTCTGGATTGTGATTGAATGGCTGCAATATGTACATTTAGACAATCACTGAATTTGACAGCTTTCCATGGAGCCGTTGCGACGGATGTTGCGTGCAAACAGGAGACGCTGACTCTCCCCGGGCACCTGGTATCATCTCGGAATGTTGTTCATTCCGAGATTTGCAACCGTTCCAATGGGAATTCTCATGATTTGGCCTTGCCTTCTCGACTTTGAGACTAAATAACTGTTAGATGACAAATATGGATAATGACCATATCCCTGTTTACAGCACAAAATCGATAATTCAGAAAATCAGAAACCGAGGCATACGAAATCAGGATAAAACAGGAACAAAAGCAAACAAACAAAAACCTCCACCATATGAAAAGAAGCGAACTCCCGATATGAGAGTGAGACCAGGTGCCCAGGAAGAGTAAGCATCTCCTGCTTGCATGCAACACCCGCCGCTTCAATTCGGTAGAACTGTCACATTCGGTAACTTCCATATCGGAAGACATAGAGTACAATCTTGGGTTGGATGGTTCAAATGGTCTACGACAGAATATCACCCATCATTCTGGAGAGTGGGACATCATAGTGTATGACGAGTTCCCCATATCGACCGTAGAACTTCCTCAGTGACGATGTTAGTCGGTCACAAGCATATCCCTGACTGAGAAGCTAATCTGAAAGACGCCTAGCTCTCAGAACAAAATCCGTATATTTGGTACTTGCTCTGGCATAGCGTATCAACTGAGATATGAAGACGCCATAAGCAGGCGATGAAGGAATGTTGCTACTCAGAAAAGGAAAGTTTGTAATGCTGAAATTGAAGTCGTCACGTTTGTCATAGAGTGAGGTGTTCATGTGACCATCAGTGTCGTAGGACAACATTATGTCCAAATAGGATGCTGAATTATTTGTCTCTGCTGTTTCTTTGACTTCAAGCTCTGAAGGATAGATACTTCTTTGATGTTTATGTTTCCTTTGGTACTTCTATGAACATGTACCTTGGTGATATTCTTACTATCGACAATCCTGCTTTTGAAAAGTATAAAAATGATATTTATCCACAATGATTGACTCTAAACAAGAAACGCCATTTTTGGACCTAGATATCAATATCGTTAATGGAAAGATTCATACAAGTGTGTATGAAAAAGGAGATGATTTTGATTCAACATAGTAAATTTTTCCTGGCTTGGCGGTGATGTTCCTAGATTACCGTCATAGGGTATCTTCATTTCACAGCTCACCCGGTATGCTAGAGCATGTACTGATGTCTTGGATTTTCATAACATTTACAAATTACGAAGATACTTGTAGGTTGAGGTTATCGCTTCAACAAACTATTAAAGACTTTCTGGAAACTTTACAAAAATTATTGTCAACATCTTTTGAAATTCGGACCCATACAAGCTACAGAGTACTATATAACTTTGGGTATTTCACAACATGCATTTTATGGTGACATAATTAACTAAATAAGAAGGATCAATGGTAGACAGAATAACCTTTGGAATTGTGTTAGAATCATCAAATGCCTTTTATACCGTGGATATGATCCTTCTGTCACCGGACGGACACTTGGCTTGGTACTGGACCAATCTACAACCTTGTGCCAGCGCATTGTTAAGAATTGCACTCTAACTGACTGTGACGACAGGACTCCATGATGGGCCCTGTCCAAACCTCTTTCGAGAAGACATGGTCCGACCACCTGTCCTCTCTGAATCTCAGTCGAACTCCTAGGTTGATAACATGCATGAGCTCGCTTCAGCCAACAGAGCATTGATTGTATTTGTACGCCTTATGTTTTTATATCCATTTACATATCCATCTGTGTGTTTCTTGGGCCCCTGCCTCATGCTGTCTGTTTTATGGTCATCTTACAGTGATTAGGTTATTTACACCACAATTATACGTTCTTCGAGACCTCTGATGAATCGGAAAAGTGGGAGGGTTGTTCACACGTAATCTAGATAATCACACCGTCTGCTATTGACGTGACAGATGGCCGTCCTAAGTCGGCACCTGTTGCCCATTGGTTTTGTTGGTTTATGTGTCGTCATTTGTGTTTGATGTTTCCCGAGGGCACATGTAGCCAAGTACGATCAATTTCGGTTGATCGTCTGTCTCTTTAACGCATTTGAAATTTTCTGTCACAAAATGTCTTGAAAATTCTAAAGGTTGGTCCTGTAGCATCATATCCCACCCATTCTGCTACGTCTTTTGCTACATTTTTGGACATAATGATTTTCATACTTTTTGGCCATTTTACATTGTTTAGACTGAGGATCACTGACGAGGGTTTAGTACCCGAAACGTGCATGTCTGGTCCATGCTGTAAATTTATCAGGTCTTAAATGATGCTATTGATTTTGAAGACATTTAACATTTGAACTACTTGGTGAGTGTCACTGCTGGTGGACCAAGAGTCCCCGAGGACACATGTAGCCAAATTTGATCAACTTCGGTTGATCATCTGTCTCTTTCACGCATTTGAAATTTTCTGGTCCAAAATGTCTTGAAATTTCTAAAACATGGGTCCTGTAGCATCATATCCCACCAATTCGGCTACTTTTAGACTGAGGATCACTGACGAGGGTTTAGTACCCGAAACGTGCATGTCTGGTCCATGCTGTAAATTTATCAGGTCTTAAATGTTGCTATTGAATTTAAAGACGTTTAACATCTTATGTGATTTGGTGTTCCTTTACCATTTGCATCTCTTTCTATGCGTGTCTGCTTTGTGTTTCGGTGTTTTTGGTTTTGCTGTTGGTACTGCAACCGGTATTGTTGGAGATCCCCTCCTTTCTAACTGTCTCCGTCTTTGAGGAATTGAACGATATCAGTTTGTAGTAACCAAGATCCATTTAAGCTTTAGGAAACGTAATATTGATCCTGATGAAATCCTTCTGCTGTTTTCGTTTATTATGAATTTAAAATCTTGCCATTCGTTATTTAAACAGGAGATGAAAATCCTGAAAACGAAGGAGGAGAGGGCCAAGAAGAGACTGGTGAAGAAAAAGGTGACCCTGAAAAGGCAGACGACGAAGACGGTAGTGGAGAAGGTACGAACTTAATTGTATACTAGTATATAAAACATTCATCATCATAAGAAACAAGGGTGAAGTAATGATAATTTATGTCAGTCTCTTGAATCAAGGTGGAGTTTGGTCTTTTTTGCCCCTTTTTGTGTACCTTCTTATGCTTTTCTGCTCAGTGTTTTTGTATTTGGGAATTTCAATGTTTCGCTGTTTGTACTACGATCGAGTTCTGTTGAATAACCTCTATTGTCTTTAATATTAATATATGTTATTTAAGGTAATGACATACTGTAGAGTAGACATATTTATTTTTTGTTGTACGCTCACATTTTTCAAGTTAAAAGGAAGTTTCTCTCATCGAATTTTGTCAGTTTGCAATTGCATTCTTAATGGAGACATACACAATTATGCCATATATTTACTATTAACAGAAAATACCAATAATAGCAATGAAAACCTTAGTCCAGAATTGCAGCCCTCAGTGCCCCTCCCACCCCCAGTACCCCATAGGAGGACACACAAAGGGGAGTGTATGTGGGAGGAGCTTCATCTAGCACCTGCCCCTCCAGGGTATCGTGCATTCAAAGCCAAGGAGGAGTTTGAAAGAGAAGAAACTTTGAAAAGGTCAAGGTCAAAAGGTACAGATATGATCATTATTGTTTGCCTAAAGATAAACGTAGTAATATTAGTGAAGTAGTTGCTTGTTTAATGCTGTTTGAGGTTTATTCTTTATCTTTATATTATGTATATTCCTTAATTACATCAAATTCAACTATTGAATCATTTCTTTAGCAAGTTTTTATGTTTCAATCTTATTCTTCATTAGATACTTCCTGCTTGCTTATGCTATTTTTCAGCCAATATTTACAATCGTTAAGCTTTTATCATCTTAATAGATATTATGATCCTTTTGCTACCGACAGTTTTAGAATAATCATCAACACCAAAGCTTTTAATTTATGTAGATGTATCAGACGATTACATTATAACAGACAGTCTAAAATAAAAAAAAGTAAATAGTTGAAAGCTTTTAAAGGAATATTAAAGTTTGTTTTGACGATAACTTTTACAGTGTTATGATTTTGAAGTTTTTCAATTCATATATAATTCATCAATTTTACGGTGCTTAACTTCTGGAAAAGTACCTGTTCTTTTGAAATTTTAGTGAAATTACTCTTCATAATTGAAGTAAGCATTTTTGTTTGAATCATACTCTCATTGGTCGTGTAAAATAAAGTCATGATGACCATTCAATAAAACTTAAGTTTCATGCAGATTGAAAAAAAAAATCATTCACTAGTAAGAAATGAAACATAAATATATAAAATAATTAATTTAGGAACCAAATTTTCAATTAGCAGTAGGTCAACATTTCCCTAATTTTGTTTAGTGTAAGCATGTTCATTTCTGTATGCTTCCATATATATCTTGCCTTAACTATTGCATTACAGAGGGGCGACTGTCAAGACAAAACACTGTCACAGCACGTAGGTTTTCGTCATGTTTTGTGTAAATTAACACCTGGGTACCGTTACGGGATCCTCTACATAACCTATAAATATATGTTAAAATAAATTCAAGTCTTTAAAATTCGTCAGATGGATTGATATTGGTTTGCACTTAGAGGTGGCACTAAGTATATTCCGCTTTTATTGTGTAATACATATAATGCATGTCTTTGCTTTCACTTACTCATTAAGGATATATACTTCACTGGCATATTTGACAGAGTTATCCCTCTTTGTGTAATAAATCGAATTTGGTTTTGTCAAATTTTTTAAGTGATATATATATTGTGATCAGTTCAAAACTGAATAGTTTTTTAAAATATTTTTCTTATTAAACTATTTAAATAAATTAGAGATATTTTTAACTTTGAAGTAAAAAAAATTACATTTATTTTTAACTTTGAAGTAAGATCATTTCTAAAAAAAGAAAAACGTAGTGTCCAGCCTTCTAGATAGAAATTTCTAAATGCAGTGTATCAGACTTGCATATTTTGGATCATTGGCACTTTAAGATGGATATGAAATTAATGAAGTGCCCCCTATTTTAAGTTTAAATGACTAGTTTAATTTTTCAGAGGCATCATAGTTTAATTTCAAAGGGATCCTAGTTTGATTTTAAAAGTAAAAAATATATATGTCTACTACATTGTGGTAACTTTTTTCTGGAATGTTATGTTATTGAAGAGAGAACTTACTTTTAATGGCTAATTGTCAAAAAAGATTTTATCTTAAGGTTTAACTAATGATGGTGTATGCTCAGCTAAAGATACTTTTTTAGCAAATATTCTGGGCACTATCTTCAAATGAACACTGCTATGTTAATGCACAATTTTGATATTAAAATAAAGATTTTATAAATACAAATTAATTGAAATTAAGTTTTCGTGCTGGTAGCTTTTCCTTTATAAATTCTAGAAAGAGAAAAGCGCTTTCCATGCCTTTAACTGGGGAATATTTTCTTTCAAATTATTTCAAATTTAAACCAAAGTAAGGTATTTTGAAATATTCATTTTGAAATAGGGAAACCGCAAATAAAGGGAAATGAGAACCAGTATTCTTTATGCTGTAAGCAGAGTTAAATCATCCAAAATGTCCTTAAATACAAGCAACAACAGAGATAGAATATTTTCTATTTGATATCAACAATTTTCTAACTAGTAAAGAAAGGCCATGAGATCAATGTTAAACCAGTCATAGCAAAGTAAAAAATATGTTTGAAATTGAAAAAGATTCTCAACATGTCCACGAAGCATAATGACGAAGAAAATGTAGGTATCCACATATCATTTATTCCTACTATATCAAGGGCGAAAATCAAGCTCAAGATATTTTAATGTTTAATGACTTCAAATTCATTAGCATCATTTTAGGGCCGATAAATTTACAGCATGGACCGGACATGCACGTTTCGGATAATAAACCCTCGTCAGTGATCCTCATTCTAAACAATGTAATATGACCAAAATCTGTGAAAATTATGTTCTAAATATACTGAAAGACGTAGCAAAATGGCTGGGATATGATGCTACAGGACCACTCTGGTCATGATCCATCTCTGAAACACACAACAATTTTAACACTGTTCTACATTGATATACTATATTTATCTAGCTGACATAACACCAACTCCATCATTTTCAAGAAGAAGTTCAAAAGTAGGAGGCACCACGAGTAGATCAGGATCAAACATGTGTAAGACATGACAACCCCACATGTCACCAATTTTCAGTTTTGGTTTCCACAGTTACTTCCTCACATGGCAAACTTTAACATACTGACTTACTGGATTATCAAAGTCAGTTACTTCCTATTTATGTTCACCAGCTTCCTTACTGAGGAGTCACCAGTTGAAATCACAATATTTATAGGTTTCGAGTCAAACACACCACCTTAACAAACTTATTTTGATTTTAAGATTTTTCACCATAAATGATACCTGTAAATGTGCACCTAATTCCTGAATAAAAACCATCTGGACTGAGTTTTATGTAGTCACCATTCTAACAGTTGTAGTTAATCCTAACTCACTTGAAACCCTTATATTCATAGCTGATTTTAAAGCACTTTTATGCCATAATGTAAGAGATTGAATGGGTAACAGATCCATCCAAATGAAACTTTTATTTCTTCTTTACATTTAGAATTATCTAAAGATAAATTAAGGTTAAGTAAAACGTCTTCAAATTCAATAGCATCATTAAAGAATTGACAATTTTCAGCATGAACCAGACATGCACGTTTCGGGTATTTATTTTAGTAAATGCTGGGTCATATTTCCTTTAATTCCCCTTTTTCCCTTCAGCCAATCTCTAATAATGCATGGTTGTATCTTCTTAATGATTTTATGAAAAACACTATGAAAATGAATTAAATAAAGGAATGAATGAGGAAAGAACAGAATATTAAGTATTTATTTCATATTGTTAGTTTTCTGCAGACGATTAATAATAATATTATGTGTATTTAAATTTCAAATTTTGTTTTCCATTAATTTGTTTCTAATCATTTCTATATTTGTAGTATTCATTTAGTATCATTCTTATTATATCTGTTCTCAAACAAATTTCTGTTTCTATCATTCCTGTCATCAGCTCTGAAATACGCACAAAGTCATTTGGAATGTATCTTTTATTTTTTGAACAATTTGCTCTCATTTGCAGTTGAAAAATTCAGACAGAATAAAAGGAAAGCCTTAGAGGAGAAATTTGCCAAAACAGGTGAGGAACTTTCATCATCTTGGTGTAGGGAGGTTCTGAGAGCCTGAAAAAATATTATCTTTAATTCTATTGGGACTTTGAAGATAATGCTTAATTATTATTTTGTTAGGTTGATCACCACATTCATAAAAATATGGAAGTGTTTCAACTCTATACCTTCTTGAGGAAAATTTCTAACCAATTTCTGCACCAGACACGTGTTTTGAATATTAAAATCTCATCAGTGATGCTTCTAGCGGAGCCGCCATAATTCATTTTGCTAGCGCCCTCTACTTTTTGTTAACATGTTCTTTCATGAACTATTTAGCAGTATTGAAAATGTCTCTCATGGAATTAATTTAAAAAAATATTATAATATTAACAATATAAAAGACATTACTTTACGATAAAATGTTTAATAGAAACAAATAGGGAAAATCAACTCTTTGTTAACTCAAAGAAACGATGGTCTTGATAAGTTTGAGTGTATAATTTTAGTGAATTATTTTTATGAATTATTAAGCCAACCACTACCTTGCTGATTTATTTGACACTTGAAGGTCTGAACCAAATCAGATCTGTAAAATGTCAAGATGAGAAAGAACATATTAGAAGTGCATGCATTTGTTCCTCTTTTACAATGCTTGAGTCTTTTTCAAAAGAAAAGTAACAAAGATGCTTTTACCTCACAATGAATATTCTATTCTAATAGGAGAGTATGTTTTAATGGTACATGACGTCACGACTCCACCCTACCTCGACAAAACTCTGACCCCAGCATTCTTACTCCTGAAACTTAAACAACCAGAAGTAGAGAAGAGAAAAGACAACAGAACCAAGTATGTATCTTTCCAACCTTTTAAATTTTGTAATTATGTCTTTGTATACAACATGTTTTCTTTTTTTATTTCAGTGGAGAGTAGATAATATTTACAAAGACCAATTTTCATTAATTCAAATGATGGTTAATATGATGTAAAAATTCTTTTACCTTGATTTTGATCAGCAAATTGATTTTAAATAACATGATTGACAATGCATACAATAAATTAATAATGAGATATTTCAATATCTAAGCAAGAAAAGAAATTCTCTTCTATGATGAGCAGATTCCATTAAGATCATATGGACAGTTTCTACTACAAAAGAATGTGCCTAATACAGTTTACACGATAATTATTTCGTTTTAATCTTAATAAGTACTACATGAAACAACGATTTGTGCAACTGCATCGTCTTTAACTGATCAAAGAAAGTACTAGTACAATTGTTATATAGATGAATGAAAAACATAACGTGGCATGAATTAATTCAGTCGAAGTATTACATCATCTTTATTATTATATTACTATAGGGCAAAAAGTGACAAATAAGGTGGGGAACATGTATATAATAATTAGATTGAGAAATTTATTACAAAAATAGATTAAGGTTTCATAGCAATGATATTAATTTTAGCTAGAGAGAATGATACGTAGATATGGCTTTTAAATGCAGTTTAAAGGAGACATAAGCAACCACCTTTTAATTGGCACTTTCACTTTCTGTTGATATGTAAAGCTGTTTGCATTAAAAGCTTCTTCGGCCAGGAAATAATTTCAAAATATGGATTTAGTTTTCATTTACAATGAACAAATATCATAACCTTAAGTGAATGCATATGAAAGTCGGAAATTGTCATGGACATTTCCGCTAAACGTGTAATTTTCATAAAGTCAATTTTCCATCAAACCACAGAACATACTTGTATCTTCCTTAGTGGAAATAACTGGATGTGACTTGTCTGCCGGCTTGAAGCGACAGGTGTTGCATGCAAGCAGCGGATGCTGACTCTTCCTGAGGCATCTTGTCTCCCTCCCTTGTTTTGAATTAGCTTCTGTTCATTTGGTGGATTTTTTTTGTATGCTCTTGTTCCTGTTTGATCATGATTTTGTATGCCCCTGGCTTAATGATTTTCTTATTTTCCATTATGTTCCCTACATTGGAATATATGATTCTTGTCCATATTTGTCATTATCGAATTAATTGTTACAATAATTACATCAGTGTTTGGAAGCGTACCTGTTTACCTTAGAACAATTAATACTGTACTACGCTACCTACAATGTGCTTGTAGATCGGCATCAGTATAATAGTCGGTTTTGCAACATTTGATTCGATTATAAAAGAACGAATTGACCAATCAGTGAGAAAATCAAACACAGAAGCCGATACCAGATTTAAAAATAAAACCACACTCGAAAGGCTGAATAATTTTATACAAATCAGAACTTTCCCACACTAAATGCAAATAGGACAAAGAGACGGAGACAATGACGCAACTGTATTACTTTTGTATTCAGTAGATTAATGGTTTGATCTAGTTAATGATTGAAAGAATTAAGTTTGGAGCTTGGCACGTGCAATGCTGTAAATATATGGCTGATTTAAAATAATTAAAGGCTTGGAAGAGCTTTAAAATGCTGACATTGAAGTAGAAGAATGTAGTGTAGATATTTTACTCTAATTTTGAATTACATTTATGACATAACTTGTTTGCATTTGAGTCTATAAAGAGCATAATGTACTTGCATTATCATTTAGAGCTAGATTGTATGAGATTAAAATCGATTTATGATAGATTTTATTGATTTCAAACTGCTAGGATATCTAAACATACATAATGAAGATCAAGTGTAGGTGTATAGCTAAGACATATATAAATGGTACTCATCTTTCTGGACTTGAAGAGTTGATGTGTGAAAATTCATTGACAAATATATTACATCGTTGAAATGTTGTTTTTTTTTTGTCTCAGATCATCTTGATTGAAATTCATGTAACTTTTTCATCTTTCATCAAACTTTGTTTTCATTTTTAATTACCTCAATTTTAAAGGCTTTGTTATCAATGTAAAATTCTAAATTTGATAATTTGATGATTTTTTTTACAAATAATTTTACTTTTTCTCATTTTAAAGATGGAGCACGGAGGATCATATACGACAGTCTATGAGAGAATCTATGAAAGCTACCGAAACTTCATCTTAAATATCGTCCTTAGTCAATTTCTGCAATTCTTTGTATCACTCTACAACAATATTTAAGTGTGAGAGCAAATCATTTCCGTCTAGCCAGAATTTTACATTATTAAAGCATGCATAGACTACCTTAAAACATAAGGATGGATAGCTAATGACATTCATCATAGAAATAACTCAAGATAAATGGTGACATACATTTATATTGATGTTTTTTCCCAAAATTTGTGCTTATTATTCTTATGCAAGTTTAGCTTTCTAGGGGTCTGTCGATGCTCAATTTGGTGCTCTATTGTGAGTGCTGTTGAGATTATCAGAGGATCTTCTTTATCTCATTTCAAAGCAATATTCCTCAAATTTAATATCTGCCTTCTAGTATTGTACATGCATTACAAGATAGAAATATCATTGTATTCATACTTATTTTACTGCTGATAAATTATTTTTATATTTTGACAT